>OY757905.1:69484694-69547194 GCA_963585895.1 Sepioteuthis lessoniana | reverse complement strand
ATATATATATATATATATTCTTGCGTGTCAAATATATGCATTTATTTATATTATACTACACCTATGTGTAGTAGCTATTGAAAAAGGGAGCCTTCTGGTCACCCTTGACTAAGGTCTCCAACTTTACATTTTTATTAGTAATATATATATATATATATATATATATATATATATATATATTCATGCATGTCAAATATATGCATTTATTTACATTATATGCATCTATATATATGTGTGTGTGAATGTGTATTCTAAGCTTTGCCTAGTTAGGCACAAAGTGATTTTGTGGTATATTCAACAAAATAAACAAAAACAAATGTGGTATGCTACATAGTTGGTCTGTTGAATAACCATTTGAATCAATAAATTGGACACAGCCAGTAATTTACTAAACTAAGCTTTGTATGGCACAAGGCCTTAAACTTGGTTCATTAATTTAGTATAATAATGACTTCGATAATTATAGCCTATTAAACTACTTTGCAAACTTTTACTACATAATTAGAGACTCAAAATCTATATTTTCCTATCTGAATCTGCATATACACATCTCCATTCATTCATATATAGATACATACATATATATATATATATATATATGTATATATATATACACACACAAATACATGTATATATGAATGTATGTATGCATCTATCAATCTATCTATCTATCTTTACTGATATATATGTATATACTGAGCTGGTGCATATCATCACCACTGAACCTCCAAATCAAGGGAGGGGTTAAACCTACTTTCGAGTTTCAGAAGGGTGTTACGTATATTTTCTATAAATATAACTTTATGAACAATTGATTTGTGATTGAATGAGAGGGTCTTGTATCCTAGACTTAAGGTGATGGGTATCAAATTTCTGATGAGAGAAAAAATCTTTAGCAACAGCCCTGTATATCTATATATATATCATCATCATTAAATGTCGCGCCACCAGCACAGATCTCCATGACCCTCTCCTGTCACCCGTCTCTATCGTCCAATGTTCCCGGTAGGTCTTCAAGGCTACATTCTGTATTGGCACAGAGCTGTTGTATATAAGTTCTAGCTGGTCGTCCTGCCTTTGCTCATCTATGTGAAGGGGTCCACAGGAGTATGTCGCTTATGAGTTCGTCCCTACTTCTCCAGCAGTGTACCGCATGTCTGGTTCATCTAACTTGGATAATTTTTGTGATAGGTGGTAGGTGCCCATACAGCTGCTGCTTTGTGGGGTGCCAGGACTTGTTCAATATTGCTCGCAGGACTTGTTCAATATTGCTCACAGCATTGTTGTGTAATTGCCATCAATCTTTTTCTCCAGATGTTTAGTTAGCGTCCATGTAGTGCATCCATATAGCAGTATCAACACAACCACTGATATATTTATATATATATATATTTTGGGAGAGACAATGAGAGAGAGAGAGAGAGAGTTCATAAAATGGTTATCAAGCAATGCCAGCATATCATTACTTTACTGGTGAGTTTGATTCTTACAGTGTGCTCAATGCTTTTGAACTTGATTTACAAGACAAGTTTTTTTTTGTGTATATATGTGTCTGTATGTTTTTGTTTAATATATATGGGAGTTGATACATATCTAAAAAGAAAGTAAATTAAAATAACCTACATACCATTGTATGTAGGTAATACATATCTTTCAAAACATAGCTCTCAATATAACTGAATACAGACACTCTAACAAATGTATACAGGTTTGGTTGGGTTATTTGATTTAATTGCATATCAACCCTTGTTGGTTATTCAAGCCAACACCTGTTTATACATATATTATGATTTTTAGAGAAAAGTTTCTAGGTAATGTTATTTTATGCACAAGCCAGAGTTCAATTGTTTGCACACAGTTAAAGGATTTCGTGTATTCTAATTTGTTGTTTGCGCACAGTTAAAGGATTTCATGTATTCTAATTTATAAATAGAAATATATATATATATATATGAATATATATTTTAAAATATAAATTTATATAAACCCATAACCAACCAAAAACCATTCAAACTGCTGATATGAGTGAGTTCCAGTCTCATTGAGTACCCCATTAACAAGGCCTTGTGCCATGTATGTTCTCTGATAAAAGCAACAAGCTTAAAACATACATGTATGTAAGAACAACATGAATAAATAAATCTTTAAAAAAAATACAAATCTCTTCATGCACCTTCTCATTTTAAAATATTTCTTTTCTCTCTTTGGAACTAAAGCAAAATTTTATATATATATATATATATATATATATATATATATATATATATATAATAAAATAATGATATACAAGTATATATAAAGAATATATCTCTTTTCACACACATCTATATATGGAATTAAATGTGCAGAAAAACATGTTTGCCCTGTTGATCAGGCTTAAAATATGCTGACACTATCCACTGCAGAGGGTATAATGCAAAACTGCATCTGGTAATGTGGAGTACACCTACATTGTATTACTCCCAGGTCCACTTTGTTTTGGGGTGGTAGTACCTGTTTGAATGCCATCTATAGGTTAAATAGATTTTTAAAAGAATTATGCATATTCAATAAGACCAAGTTAAAAAAAACCTTAAGAAATAGCTACATGAAAAATGTAAATGTACAATGATCACAGTTCCCTAACCTCTTGGCATAAAATGATTCTAAATGGGTTTACAAGCCATTAAAATCAGTCAATGAAACATGTGTACATACATATACATTGAATGTGTATACAATTTGCAGATTGTTTTATTACAATGATATATAAATATAATAATCTATCACTCAGGACATCATGAGTTGGATATATTAAACAAATAAATCAACAATTTAATTCACTCAAATCATTATCCCTCCAACGAGTGTCTTAGATATGATACTAAACCGCATTTGAAGTTTGAGGCTTTAATACTGGAGCCCTGGGTAATGTGGAATACCCCTTCATTGCCATTACTCCCAGGTTCACTCTGACTTGGAGTAGTAGTATCAGTTTGGGTCTCATGTATGGGTCAAATCATTTACTATACTTGAAACCAGTTAAATTTGTGCAAATAAAACTATTGGTGTTGCCTTGCAATTCTAGAAACCATTTAACTGCATGCAAACAAATGAACTCTGACGTGATTAAACATTTTTAGCAACAAATTATCATCATTTACATATCATATATATTTAAAATATTTGTATTAACAGAATTTGGCATTAAATAACTTACCTGGATTGATATGCTCAAAAACACAACCAATCAATCAACCGACTAATCATTGCATATATAATGTACACCTCTATGTTTTTTGTTGTAAAGAGTTAGTTTTCTTCATGACCAAAGATACCAGAAATATATATATACATATATATGTAGAGAAAAATTGATTACAAGGTAATCCAAGTGGAAGGAGAGATTTATTGAGAAGACGACACTATAGCGTTTCGGTTCTACTGAACCATCATCAGGACCATGAGGGGTGATATTAGCGATGTTAAGTCAACGATGGATGTTTAAAAATGCAAAATACAAAAACCTTGGGACAAATTTGTATAACAAGAAAAAGTTGGCTGTTTGATTGGTGAATCAGCATTTGTTGTTTTGAATTATGTCATTTGACTTATTAGGAATATTATGTAGAATTTATGTTACGTTTGTTTATCGAGAAAGATTTCGAGTCAAAAGGAAGAAATAAAAAAAGAAGAAAAATACAAACTATAAAAATTATGATATATGTGGAAAATATTAACTATGTGTGTGTGTGTGTGTGTGAATTGTAGCATGTAATTACTTATGAACACTAACAAATACACTTTTGTCTTTATCTCGGGTGTGGTATTAAGTAGCAAGAAAATTATACATTTTTAGGAAACCTATGTATTTATGTAATGTTTTTTTTCTTACTGTAGCATCATAGATTATACATATAAGAGCATGGAGTGACTTACAACCAGACCAAACCTGGATGCCCACAAAAATAGAAGAAACCAATTAAAGATCTACTATTTTTGCCTGACATGTATGACCCTGTCCCATTCAAGATTAATGGTTGTGCACTAGTCACCAATACAGACATTCCCACCCCCACCAAAAAGAAAAAAAAAAGAATTCCATATATATTTCTTTTATCTGTGTCAGCTCCTTGGGTCCCAATTTACTGCTCTTGATTATCCACCCAACAATGTAAAGGACAAAGAAAAAAAAGGGAAACTGCAGATTTCACTGAAGGATGCTTTGTGATAAATCAAGAAATACACCTCTGCTTTCTGTTGGCTTGTTGTAATAAAAATAGATAAGTCATGAGAAAGGACACCACTGCACTTAATAACTCAGCATAACAACAAAAATGTGCTCAGAAAAAGACAACTTCACTTCCTTTTTTTTGTTTCCTTCTCTCTTTCGTTACATCAGTCTCTGTGTTCAAGACAAATACATTTTTTCTAAAAAGAAAAACTCGTCGTTACAAAAATCTATTTTAGTGCTTTAATGTCTTTTATCTATTTGCAATAAGACCAATTTACTTCAATAAAACTTTTCTTTACTAGATATATTCTAACAAACTGATCCCTTCCCCAACTTGTTTCACAGTTTTTTTTTTTAATGATCATGATTCCCTACAAATAAACACCTGATAAAAAAACAAATAACCAACTAATTATCAAAAGTTTATCATTAATTCCTAAGACCTCTCCTTTGAATTTCTTTTCACAGTTATTTTCCTTAACTTGATTTGGCATTAAATGACCTATGAGGTTGATATGCCGTAAAACAAAACAAACAAACAATTTTCTAAGCTTTGCGTAATTGTTCATCCATCTATGAGTGTCAGCTAAAAAGTTCATAAGCTGACCAAGATACCCACATAGAACATGATCCAAATGGGATTTATTTGATAAAAGTGTCTCTCTTGCAGTACACACTCTCCTTCCCTCTGTGGGATAGTGCTTGGATCCCATTGGTCAAAAAGTCATCAACTGCAGATATTGCATTGTATGAACTTTTGGGCTCATGAACCTATCAGCCCACCCTTGAATAGGTGTCCAAACCTTTCGATGTATGTATTTACCCATGGGCAGGATATGACACAAGGTCAATTTTTAAGCAGAGTAAATGAACAACTGAATGCATAAAATGAACAAGTTTCTCTCTCTAGTCTTCTGCAGTAACAGTTCATTTAAGTTTCAGATCTTTGTAATAAAGAATTATGTTTGCTTCCTAACAAAAATTAAAGATTTTTTTTTTAAACAGATTTGAAGTCTGTTCTGGACTTAGCAATTTGTTTCATCATTTTGAATTTCACTTTTCATAGGCTGGATGTATTTACCCAACCCCTCCACCACAAGCAAGATGTGGCACAAGGTCAATTTTTTTGCAAAGGAATGATCGTTTTAATTCCGAGTTTTTCTTTGCTTAGACTGCTTGCCAAAGTAAAGCTAAAGATTTTGCTCTTCCCTGTTATTTACCACCAGTTGCAAGAGGAGAACAGAAGGATTCATATTTTTTCCACAGGTGTTAGCATGAAGTGAAATATCAACAGCTGTGTTGAGGATTTGAATTCTGGTCACCAATTCCATTTCTTATGACACTTGCTTCATTTTTGACATTTTGTTTTTAAAGCTACTAAATATGATATTTATATTGAACTTTGGCAAAAGTTTTGATTTGAAAATTTTTGCTTCTCATCGTGAAAGAAGCGCTTATTGAAAGTTGGTCTCTAACAATAAATAATGTTGAGTGGAAAACCATGGAACTGCAAACTATAACTAATCATACTGAATTTAAACTTTCAAACACTAAAAAAAAAAAGAAAAAAAGTGTCCTACTATTATACAGTAAAACTTCACATTTAGTAAAGTAAAGTTGGCGACTGTAGTCAAGGGTGACCAGAAGGCTCCCTTTCAATAGCTACTACACCAAGGTGTAGGGGAGGGCGCTACTCCTTTCCCACAATTGCTCCACTTTACTCTTGATGTGTACCTTATATTGCTGAGTGTTAAGCAAGGAGGTATCAAGTACCATTTTTAAAGTCTTTGGTATAATGCGACCTGGGATTGAACCCAAGTCTCCCAGACATTGGCAAACACTCTACCCCCTAGGCCAAATTGAACCCAGCACATTTAATTAAACATTACTTATTAGGTTTATTTATAGCTCATAAAGATGGAAATGTAAAGTAATCAAATAGCATTGTTGCTTTGGTAGGAGGACTTACAATCAAGACAAAAACAAACATATTTAAATCAATAAATTTCTTCAATGTTTCTTTCTTAAATTAAACATATTTCTCTACAAAACTTTATGAAGTTTTTCATTGAACTTGTGAATATCTGGTAATCCATAGAAGTTACTGGTTATGGAGATATAGTTTGTTAAGAAGTCTTTTCCTTTTTTAGTTAGTGATTTTTTAAGTATTTTGCAGAATTTTGGGATTTTTGATATCATATTATTGTCTATGCTTGTATCTATTAGTTTGTAGTTGGTTTCATCTTTGAATAATTCTTGGATTTTTGTTTCGTAGTACGTTTTATCTAAGATGACTATGGCACTTCCCTTGTCTGCTTCTTTTATGATTATGTTTTCATTTTCCTGTATATTTTTAAGGCTTTTTGTGAGAGGTTATTTTTTGTTATTTTTTCTTTTAGGTTGATATTCCATAATTTCTCAAAGAATGTGTTTAGCTCACTATTGAAGTTACAGTAAATTTCAAACCACACTACCACACTTACACACATAAAAATCCCCAAGATACACTCAAACACACACAGAGGAAAAGTAACTAAGTGAAATCCCAAACCACTCCAGGACACACACACACACACACACACACACACACACACACACACGTACACTTCTCTTTTCTGTTTTGTGGATTTATTTTTATAATAGTTACCATTTAATATTTTTTAACATTTTTAATTATAACCATTTTACAGTTTATAATATATCTAATAATCACCATTTTACAGTTAACATTTTCAAGGATTTTCATTTGTAACTATGCAATATAATTGTTTAATTGATAATAAAGCAGAAAAATAGCCTACTACAATACAAATCTTGATCTCTTTCTCAGTGTAGACAGGTACTTTAACGAGTATTTATATGAGATGTATAAAAAGTATTTTTGTTTTTACAGATTACTATACAGAAAATGATGATTATAATCATTATATTTTTCATATCTTAAATATCATATATATCATATCATTATTAATATTATTCAGCTTTAACTTACATTTCAGATTGATTTAAATATTGGGGTTCTGTTATTATTTTAAACTAGGACTCAGAGCCAGGAAATGAAAGAAAATGCTTGTCTAAAATTGGTTTAAGCATTTTACTTATCTCCTAAAATAATTTTACTTATCCCCTAAAATTTTACTGATCCCCTAAAATTTAGGAAATGAAAGAAAATGGCTGTCTAAAATTGGTTTAAGCATTTTACTTATCCCCTAAAATAATTTTACTTATCCCCTAAAATTTTACTTATCCCCTAAAATTTAGGAAATGAAGGAAAATGGCTGCATAAAACTGGTTTAAGCATTTTACTTATCCCCTAAAATAATTTTACTTATCACCTAAAATTTTACTGATCCCCTAAAATTCGGGAAATGAAAGAAAATGGCTGTCTAAAACTGGTTTAAGCATTTTACTTATCCCCTAAAATAATTTTACTTATCCCCTAAAATTTTACTTATCCCCTAAAATTTAGGAAATGAAAGAAAATGGCTGTCTAAAATTGGTTTAAGCATTTTACTTATCCCCTAAAATAATTTTACTTATCCCCTAAAATTTAGGAAATGAAAGAAAATGGCTGTCTAAAATTGGTTTAAGCATTTTACTTATCCCCTAAAATAATTTTACTTATCCCCTAAAATTTAGGAAATGAAAGAAAATGGCTGTCTAAAACTGGTTTAAGCATTTTACTTATCCCCTAAAATAATTTTACTTATCCCCTAAAATTTTACTTATCCCCTAAAATTTAGGAAATGAAAGAAAATGGCTGTCTAAAATTGGTTTAAGCATTTTACTTATCCCCTAAAATAATTTTACTTATCCCCCTAAAATTTTACTTATCCCCTAAAATTTAGGAAATGAAGGAAAATGGCTGCCTAAAACTGGTTTAAGCATTTTACTTATCCCCTAAAATAATTTTACTTATCCCCTAAAATTTAGGAAATGAAAGAAAATGGTTGTCTAAAACTGGTTTAAGCATTTTACTTATCCCCTAAAATTCTACTGATCCCCTAAAATTCAGGAAATGAAAGAAAATGGCTGTCTAAAACTGGTTTAAGCATTTTACTTATCCCCTAAAATAATTTTACTCATCCCCTAAAATTTTACTTATCCCCTAAAATAGATCCGGAATTAAATGATCACTCATAGATTTTGATGGAAGGTAGAAATGCGCTTGGAACCTTTTACAAAAATCAGAATTAGAGATGCCATGTGTAGAACATTAAGTTTAAAAGAATATGTTTACGTAATAAAATATTTTTTAAAGTTGGTAATAGTTTAATTTTAAAACATTTTCAAAGAAATTTAGTTTTATAATAGAACATGTCAAAAAACACTTTAAAGTTTTGAACTTTTGAATTTAATTTGCTTGTAACAACTTTGGATATAAACTGAAAGTAAATTAAACACTTTTATGACAAAGTTTACAAAGATTTTCTTTGTAAACTTTGTCATAAACTTTATCATAAATATCTATATTTTCAAGCCTTTAGAATACTTCAAGTATGTAAGATACTCAGAAAAAAATGCTGAAAATGCACAGATAATGGAGCATTACAAAATTATAAGTTGATAGAATGCATACATATTTTTGTGCATATAATTTGCAACATTTTTAAAAAAGAAAATTGCCATGGCTATTACAAAATATATGTAAATCAATGTTTCTTATTACAAGCATTCTTTATAATGAAAGTATTTAACCAGCTTTTTGATAATAACTGTAATAACATATGAACAACCTTGAAGCACCTTGTACAAAATCTGAGGCCTACAGGATGGATGAAACAAAGCTTCGTACCATAATTATTTGTGCATAAAACACACTATTTCCCTACATTTAAAAGTCAGGGGTGTTTATTATTCCTAAAAGCTATTAAATTAACTTTTTTCCAGTCACATGCCTCACCATATTCAGGATGGGATGACTGAAAGCAAGTTATATCTATAGACCAAACTAATATTGTTTATGTCATCAAAGAGAAATATCCACTGGAACGAGTGTTTGTTTATAATTTTGTTTCTCCAAATATGAGCTTATTTTCACCACATTGTCGCATTTTTGTGTGAACACTTATGTTTGTGTATAATGACTAAATACTGTATAAATGTTTTCTAAACATTAGTAAACGGTATAAATTTTTATTTTCTGTCAATATGAACTGGATAAAAAGGTAAAAAAATATTAAATTAGATGCTACAAATTCAAAAAAGTTAGTGTATTGAATATACAAGAGAGCTACTTTTTTTAGAATTTTGTTGCATTTTTGTGTGAACATATCCATGTATTTTCTCTAAATACTGAGTAAATTTTGTGCTTTAAGATATTATGTAAAATAATTAAATTATTTTTTTTAGTCAGTATAAATGCTTAAAAAGTTGAATGAATGGTAAATTTAGGCTAAATTTAGCAGTTACAAATTCTAAGAAGTCAAAACATATTAAACACAATAATCTTTTTCAAGAATTTTATAATTGTCTTTTAATTGGAATTATTTTGAGATGAGGCTTCTTAATCTGTGAATTAATTTTTTATTTATTGCGGACTTTTTTGTCCTCATCTTGGTAGTTTTTTGTGTTGTTTCTTCTTTCACAAGAGAAAGAAGAAACAACACAAAAAACTACCAAGATGAGGACAAAAAAGTCCGCAATAAATAAAAAATTAATTCTCAGATTATTATTTCTCAGATTGTTGTTTTTTTCTTTCTCTTGTGAAAGAAGAAACAACACCAAAAACTACCAAGATGAGGACAAAAAAGTCCGCAATAAATAAAAAATTAATTCTCAAGAATTTTATAGTCCAAATTTAGGCTTATGAGTAACAAATAACAATTTCTACATAATAACCATAGTTGTGGTTAATGAATTAATGTTTATGCCTTTTTGGGAAGAAAACTTGTTGAATATATTCTACTATCGTTGATAATCATTAAAGAATTGCAACTCTTCTTTGACCAAAAATAAAAAAAGCATAAACATGTTTAAAGAGTGTACTTATTTTTTAACTGCTGCTTATTCATGTTTTGGTTATAGAATTTCAATGCTGTTGAGTTTAGTAATAAATAATACCTAATAATATCTGTTTTGATTATATAATGTTTCACTGTCTGCTGTTAATAAATAAATATGTACAGATTACTGAGGGGGCTACAAGTTTTTAAAATCTACCATAATTTGCTTTCATCAAAACCATATGAGCATTTACAATGAAGAGGGAAACCTTTAAATAAATTTTTAAGCAAGTTATCTTTGTGTGTGTGTGTGTGTGTGTGTGTGTGTGTGTGTGTGTGTATTAATACTGCTATGGACGTGATACTGACTGCGGGGGTTTCATGTTGGAGCATGAAGAATCAGTTAAGCTAATTATTCAACCAGTTTTCAAACTTCAGAGTAAACACACATATTTATATTTCTTGTATCTTTGGTCGAGAAGAAAATTAACTTTTTAGAACAAAAAATATAGATGTGTACTTATTTATGAGCAATATCATATATAATAATTTGTCGGTTGGTTATGTTTTACGGCATATCAACCCTTGTAGGTTATTTAATGCCAAATTCTGTTTATACGTATGCATTAAATATTTGATTTGTGAATGAATTGTTTGTATCTAACAATTTTTAAATGAGCCAGAGCTGATTTGTTTGCATACAGTCACCATCAGATTGTTAAGTGTCATATCCAGGAACCTCTTTGTTGGGGGTCTTACCCCTCGGCAGAGATACAGTCAGTGTATTCTACAGTCACAGTCAACTGAGCAATGCAGTTTAGAGTCATATCCAGGAGACTCAGGTGTAATAATTAGAGTGAATTAATATTTTTAGCTATTCATTAGATACGAGGTGCATACGATAAGTTTCCAGACTTTTTTCATATGGGCATTTGAAATTGTCATAGATCCTTGAAAATTCAGTATGTTATTGCTATACATTTTATGAGATGACTGACCAAGTTTTATGATTTCAGGTTCAAATGAACAGCTACAGCAGCTATTGGAATACACCCTACTAAAGCCTGATTGTCACAGCTGGTGAATTTTAAAAATCCAATCTGACACTTTAGAAGAATGACATGCAATAAAATTCTGTTTTAAACTTGGAAAAAATGCCACAGAAACGTATGGAATGCTTCAGACTGTTTTTCGACCATCTTTTCGACCATCTTGCATGAATCGAGCATCAGTTTTTGAGTGGCATAAGAAATTCAAGGAAGGCAGGCAGTCTGTGAGGGATGTTGAGAGGTGTGGGAGGAGTATGGAAGTCAATATACCACAGTTGATTGGCCAAAGGGTTAGGGTTAGGGTTACTATGTTGAAGTTTTAACAGAGTTCAGGAAGAGATTCCATCGGAAGAGGCCAGCACTCTTCAAATCAGGTCAGTGGCATTTCCACCAGGACAATCATATTTACCAACCCCTCCGCTCAAGCAGGATGTGACACAAGGTCAATTTTTAAGCGAAGTTTAACAGGCTTGAATTCAGAGTTTTCCTTCTCCTAGACTAGTTGCCTCACCAAAGCTGAAGAACCAAGTCTGCCCTACTATTTACCCATAGCTGGAGGGAGAATAATTGGATTCATACCTTTCCCAAGGGTATTAGTGCTATGTGAAATGCAATTAGTCTCGTCCAGGATTTGAACTCGTGTCGCCGTGTCCATTTCCTAGGACGGTAACCATTACACCAAGGGCACCTCCACCAGGACAATACACCTATCTACAACTCCATCCATGTCACAGACTATTTGTGCAAGATGGGCATCAAGACAGTTCCTTAGCCTCCCTATAGACCAGACCTTGCTCCCTGTGACTTTTACTTATTCCCTAAGCTCAGAGGCTGTCGTTATGAGACAATTGAGGGGATGAAAGAGGCTGTGACGAAGGTCATTGACATGCTCACACAAGAGGACTTCCATGGAGCCTTCCAGAAGTTGCTGGAATGGTACAACAAGTTCATTGCAGCCGGAGGAGATTACTTCGAAGGGGACTAGAGTTTCATGTGTGTACTATCAATAAAAGTGCCCATACAAAAAAAGTCTGGAAACCTATCGTATGCCCCTCGAATATACTATTCATGATGTTATGACAGATTATCATATTTATATATCATTGTAATAAAAGAACAACTGTTTGTGAAGATCAATAAGGATTTATTCAAGCAAACTGTACATAAATTATCAAAATGAAAGTAGAATTAGTTCAGTTTGGACTCAGCATGTGAGTTCGAAATCTCCTCTAGTCATTGACTAAGCTTAGTTTACATGTGGCACCAAGCCAGAAGTATGGAGTGCCCAAAGAGAATTGAACTCATTGTCAGTGGAAGCTTTAAATTAAATTCTAAGTTTATTTTCTTGTGTGTTCATGCATGTATGTGTGTATATTAACACTGTTAATTATTCAACTTATCAGATTTCAAGTCACACATTCATATATATATATATATATATATATATATATATATATAAAGATATATAAATAGCATTTTGACTTTTTCAGGAGTGTGCTGTGTGGTATTGAGTACTTGGCAAACTTTTTTGCTGCAGGATCGCCTGCTGGAATAATAGTTTCGGTAGGGTTGCTTGGGAGAGCAAGTATGATGTTGGAAGACCTGAAACTTGTAATGGCCCCAAGAACATGACTGATGAAGCGATCCTGCACACTCTTTGAGTGTGTGACTACAACACACACACATATATATGCATAGGGTATCACTGAAATACCTTCCACAATTTAAATTGTTTTCTGTGTGGTGTGAGTAAACTTAGGGTCATGGTAATGGTAGCTAATGTCTAACCATTTTTTTTCTCATGCAATCAGTAAGGATCCTGGATAAGACCAGTGCACACTGAGTGTTTGTGGTTGAAATACTTTTTTAAGATTGAAGAATGTATAATTGCTACATAGAGAGCTTTTTGTGTTCATTTCATGTTTTGTTGGAATGATGCTATTCTGAATAGAAAATTAATACTGCTTTCAATTGAAAATTTCAGAACCATAGGTTCATTGCTTATAAGAAAGCCACCTGGAAGACCTTGAAATGCTCAAACTTCAGAAAATGTCCAGACTGTGAAACAGTCTGTCATGCAATCTCCAGTACATTCAGCCCATAAACATGCTTCTGCTTTGGGATGGTTTGATTGAACAAAAAAAATGCTACCATTGCCACTTGCTTCAGTTCATGTGCACCTCACAGGTGACAGTTTAAAATGTGGGAAGTATTTCTGTCTCAACCTGTGTATATGTAGATACATTTTCTACATCACTTTTCCTCACTTCTAACTGTTTCTATTTACCAGTGAGTAAAGGTACAAGCTCTTTTTTCTGACTGAGTTACAGACCTCCACCCCTGTGTCATCATTCCCAAATCTGAAGAGGACATTTTTTGTCCATTACCCTTTATACCAAAATTTTCTTGTCCTCAAACCCATCCACTTCACTGATATCCACCCTTCAAAATATACCCCCATCATTCTTCTCTCAGCAAGGTGGGTAGCTGGGTGGGTATAGTAATGAGGGAGTGCAGCAGCATCAGCCAGTCAGTACCCCTTCAGTGTTCCACAGGTGTTTAATTATATTCCAAGGACATTTCAGAAACCCTAAACCAAGGCAATATGACACCATTTAATTTTCCAGATCTATAAAATGGTTGACAAGGACTTAGGAAGTAAGTGACATGTAATCTGCAGACAAGAAGGAAGAGACAACCAATCAGGCTTGGTTGGTATGCTGACATTCTTAAATGAAATGCAAATTACCAAAAGAGGACAGGGGCCTATAAGGGTGAAATGAAGTAGTAGTGTAAGGGGTTGGAGTATGGTTACTAGGAGGCTGGGATTTGGTTGTAGGGTTAAGGGGAGAGCAATGCACTTAAAATATAATAACATCGCTGAAGTTTATGGAGTTCGACATACATATATTTGTGTGTATATATATATATATATATATATACATATATGCCCATATAAATATGTATATACATATATAAGATTAAATATGCATTTATATATATATATGTGTGTGTGTGTGTGTGTGTGTGTGTGTGTGTGTGTGTATTTATTCATCTGTACACATACACCAATATATATATTGGTATACAAATATTCATGTAAAAATACGGCAACATATATACGTATATATGTTTAAGTGCATATATCTCTTTCTTTATATATATATATATATATATATATATATATATATATATATGTAGTCCAGTTGTGAATTTAAGTCCAAATGGGTGAATCTATGGTGGTCAATAGAAGATTCATCTAGGATGATTTTCAGAAATTTTCACTTTTGAAAAAGCTAAAACACTAGAAGAAGATCTCCAAGCATATGTCATACGGAACAGCCAAGAAATTGAGGAAGGACACCTCTCACATAAACAGCTACTGCATCTCTAATTTAAAAAAAAAAACTACAATCCTTATGCACAAACAGCAAATGGAAAAATATAGGACATACTGATCTCATTCTAATCACCTCAACCATACCTTTAAAACATTATGAAACTGAAGCCTTCCAATTTGGACTAAAATTTGCAACTGGACTACACAAAAATCATGAATTACTATATATATATATATATATATATATATATATATATTGAGAGAGAGAGATACAAGTATATATATATATGGGTGTGTATATATATATATATATATATATATTTGTGTTAGTGTAAATATATATGCTATCTAAATTTCAAGTTATGTCAAAGTCATACATATGTTTGATAAAAGGAGGCAATATTATCCAATCTGTAATTGATATGTTAATTTATGTATTATATATATGTGTGTGTGTGTGTGTGTGTGTGTGTGTGTGTGTGTGTGTGTGTACACAATCTTGCATATATATAGATATAAATGTAAAAAAGGGAAATGACAAGTAAGAATATTACTTTTATGTAGTTTAATGCATATGCTACACCAACGCTACATTATATATATATATATATATATATATATATATATATATATATATATATATATATATATATATGTATGTATGTATGTATATATATATATATATATATATATATATATATATATATATATATATATATATATATTTCATACACACAAAAAAATCTTAAGACACACACTCACGCAGAGAAATTCTTAATTTGTTTTATATTTACAAAATGAAATAAAGACATATTTTAGTTATTGAATAATTCATGTGGAATATAAATGTTCATAAATTTAGTGTCAATGAATTTGCCCAAGAAAAAATGAATTACTCTCACTCTTAGTTTCAACTCTGTTTTTTGAAGTTGTGATTCAAAAAAGACAGCAGTCTTCTTACTGTTAACAAAGGATAGTGGAAAAAGATTCTGAATCTTTCTGGATATTAATTAAATCCATTGAACATGATACAGTGAAAAATTCTGGTCAAAATACAGCTAAAATTAATTCCCTCTCATAAATGTATTTTTCCACTTTACTTTCTTAGAAATAAAAAAATATACCAAAAATGTAACTTAATTACTTCATTTTTATCATTTAGATCAATAGATGAAAAAACACCAATTTTGACAATAAAAAAATATTACTTACTGAAACTTTAATGTAAAATTTGTTTTACATTTACAAAATTAACTAAGATATTAAGTATATTTTAGTTACTGAATAATTGTGTAACATATGTATGTGTGCACAAATATTTGTATGTAATATATATACATATATGGAAGTAAATAATGGAAAAGAATCCAACAATGTGGAGAAAATTGAAAAACAAAGTAATCCAAAGTGAAGAATTTAATATGAAAGAAAGTTGATCCTATAACTTTTGCATTTTAATAAACTATCCTCAGGACTTAGAAAAGATGTTATCGAGTGTCAAGTGTCATTAGATCACTGATGGACGTTTAATGAAATACAAAACTGAGGAGAAGATTATATATACTGTGAAAGTGGGTGTAGATGTTGGGTAAATACATGTAGGGTTTACTGATCTCACATAAAAAAGAACATTCTCTTATTCAATATATTTATTTGAACCATTAATAAGTACAGAGCCAATTATTTATAAACTTATTAAATCATAAACAATGATATGAAGAAATTATATATTCAAACTTTGTTTCTAAGAATATTACATGAGTTGGCACTTTTGGTTAAATCTATATATCATATTAATATCAATTTTGATTATTCAATTTGATTACAAAAATGATTTTTATTTAGAATTATATCTCAACTTTTCATCATGAATGATCTCCCCTTGAAATTGGAAACACCATGTAAAATCAAAGGAATCAAATAGATGAACAAATAGGGATTTTTGAACTCACATAGTGATTACAGACAGAATTGTCTCTACTTTTGATATTTATATACAGTTTGCTTGAATAAATTGCTATTTTTTCATTAATGAATCTTCATGGTGTTGTTGCTTAAAAATGAAACCAAACTAAAATAGTACTCATGTGTATAATATGTTGTTTTATATATATTTATATATATATATATATATATATATATATATATATATATATATATATATATATGTATATGTATATATATATATATACATGGTTTGGTTTGGTTTGTTGGTTTTTTTGGCATATCAACCTTTGAAGGTTATTTAACGCCAAATCCATTTTTATGTAAATAATCTGTTCTATTTAAAACAGTTCACTTTAGCATAAGTACAGTTTAATTGTCAAAAACATTTCCATTTCAAACTATTCAAGCAGTTATATGTAACAATTCAGTTAAGTGTAAATACAATTTTAATGTCAAAAAACAGTTCTATTTCAAATAATTCTGTTAAGCATAAGCACACAGTTTAAATGTAAGTACGGTTTAATTGTCAAAAACAGTTCTATTTCAAGCTATTCAGTTTACTCAAACAATTCAGTTTAGCATAAGTATGCTGTTAGTTCTATTTAACCCATAGATAGGGCCCTATCAGGTGCTACCACTCTGGGCCAGAGTGGACCTGGGAGCGATGGTAATGAAGGGGGACTCCACATTCCCCAAAGCTCCAGCATTGCTGGAACCTCACCATCAGATTGTTTAGTGTCATAATCAGGACACTCATTAGGGGGTCGGGTCTTACCACTCTGCAGAGAAGCAGTCGGTGTATTCTACAGCCCCAGCCAACTGGGCAATATATATATATATATATATATATATATATATATATATATATATATATATACATATATATATATATATATATATATATAAACAACAATATAAGAATAATATAATAATCTAATATTCATGAGATCATGAGTAGGATATATCAAACAAATTAAACAAAAATTTGATTCACTCTAATCATTACAAACAATATGGTACATGATTAAATATACTTCTATAGCTTTTTAATAGAAAGCAAATTTTCTTTTAAACCAAAAAACAACAATATATATATATATATATATATATATATACATATATATATTTGTGAATGTGTTTGTGTGAGTGAGATATGAAGTCTGTTTGATTACCATCAGAACGTGTAACTAATTCCAGCTCATAATGGTCAGGGATTGGCCATGTATACTACACTTTGATCCTAAGTAGAAAAGTATAATGAATATGAAACATTGAGAATAACGATACAGATATTGACCAACTCAAACTCCGGATTTTACCAAGTACTTTATTCCATTGTTTGTTTGTTTTTTCCATGTTCTTGTCCTCAACCAAATCAGTTTGTCAGTCCATACACACACAAGCTCTCCCGTTTCACTGTGAATACAAATAGATCCAGATGGCTTCATGCAGATGATAAAACACTGAAAAACTTCAATTCCTGTAACCTTTGTCTGTAGCATGGGCAGCTCGGATCATCCTGGACATGTAATATCCATGGATCACTGATGGGAATGTCCATCATCTTCCTTAGACCTGAATATGATTTTGCATAGTTGTATGTCATTTAAGTTGGATGTGAAATAACCATCTCTGATAGCAGAAATGGATTCAGAAAATTTTTATGAAGTAAAGTAATTGTCATTGCTAACAGAACATCTATCACTCTCTAATAAAAATGAATACACACACACACACACACACACACACACGCATATATATGTGTGTGTGTGTGTGTGCATGTATGTGTGTGAATATATATATATATATATATATATTGTGTCAACCAGGTTTCGATCCCAGCTACAGGAAGCTAATATGTCTAGCCACACTGATGAGTTCATACTTTTCCCAAGGGTATTTGTCCAAAAGTGAATGTAATTGCATGACTGGAGGTCGAACTCACTTACTACAATTCTGCATATATATAAATATAAATTTAAAAAAGGGAAATTGCAAGTAAGAATATTACTTTTATGTAGTTTAATGGATATGCTACACCAACGCTACATTATATATATATATATATATATATATATATATATATATATATATCTCATACACACAAAAAAATCTTAAGACACACACTCACACAGAGAAAAAATAATTGTTGGTGAAATCCAACACCACTCCAATGCATATCAAATATCTAAGACCGATGACGGGTTATGCAGGCTAAAGTAAACACACTCTAAGCAAACGAGAGGAATGACCTCTATATAAACCCATAAACCAACTGAAAACCATTCAAACTGCAAACATGAGGGAGTTCAAGTCTCATTCAGTACCCCATTAACAAGGCCTTGTGCCATATATGTTCTCTGATGAAAGCAACAAGCTTGAAACATACATTTATGTAAGAACAAAATAAATAAATAAATCCAAAAAAATATAAATCTCTTTGTGAACCTACTCATTTTAAAATATATAAGCAAAATTGATAAAACAAATAGGAATATTTCTTCCCAGATGATTTTTTTTATTGTTCACTACAAGTTTCAAACTTCAGTTGCTGTCAGAAGAAAAAATTTTTTGGAAAGTTTTTAAAAGAGTTGCAATAAAAGATGCCACAAAAAAGTAACTGGTAAGATATCATATCCATTTGTAGTGAAATATTACTCATTATATATATATATATATATATATATATATATATATATATATATATTCTGGGTAATATTTCACTGGGTGCATAGATTTGACACAGAACCGATATTAACCTACTTCTTCATAGAAGTAAAACATGACACATGACCAGTTTAACATAGGTTCCAGTCCTCAAGACGAGTGTTATGAATACATTAGATTACTTCAATCGAAAGCTTTTGTACAATAGGTGGGTGCTACCTTAGAATCAAAATCTTCGGTACCAATCTTACTGTCCTGTGTCTCACTCAAAGATAGGAACATAGATTGGAAAATGGAACAGATATTACACTCTGTTACTTGGCAGAAGTCCTGTGGCTTTCACTTTGTTCCTTTGTGTCATAGATACTCTGATCATCAGTGAAAGTACCTATCCTTTTGTAAATAATTATATCCCTTTTTTATGGGTACTATGCTAACATTTATATCATCTATAAAATTTCAAGTTAAGAAAATAAATCAAAGCAGTGAATAAAAAAAATAATAATAATAATCAGAATGCTCCCAGAAAAGGAAACTTACAAATACTTGGGAATATTGAAAGCGGACACCATCAGTCAAGTGGAGATGAAAGAAAAAAATTTTAAAAAGTATCTTAGGAGGATGAAAAAACTACTTGAAACCAAATTATAGAGCAGAAATCTAATCAAACACCTGGGCTGTTATCCTTGTAAGATACTCAGGCCCATTCTTGAAATGGACAAGGGAAGAACTTCAACTAATGAACTTGAGAAGAAGAAAACTAATGACAATACATAAGGCCTTACATCCTGGAGATGACAAAGACAGACTACACATGTTCAGAAAAGAAGGAGGAAGAGGAGTTGTCAACATTGAAGATAACTATGATATACTAATATGACAACACAAAGACTTCATAAAAAAGAGCAAAAGACAAATTGCAGTGACCAGGAACAACACAAACACCACAAGGATCAACCAAACAACAATAACTAGCAAATAAAATTGGGAAGAATAAGAACTGTATGGATATTATAAGCAACAAATAGGCAAAATTTCGCATGAGAAGACTTGGACATGGCTTAGAAAGGGAAACCTTCAAAGAGAAATTGAATCTCTACTTATAGTAGGACAAAACTATGCCATAAAGACCAACTATGTTAAAGCAAATATAGATAAGATGCAACAAAATAGCAAATGTTGGTTATTTGGTGACAGAGATGAAATGATCAATCATATAATTGGTGAATGCAGCAAATTAGTGCAAAAAGAGTATAAGACAAGGCACGATTGGGTATGGAAGGTGATCCCTTGGGAATTGTGCAAGAAATTGAAATTTGACCATATAAACAAGTTGTATATGCACAACCCAGAATCCATTGTGGAGAATGAGATGCACAAAGTTCTTTGGGATTTTGAGATATAGATGGATCACCTGATCTTCGCCAGATGACTATAACTAGTGATAGCAAAAAAGAGAGAACTAGCTGAATAGTGGACTTTGCCATCTCAGTGGACCGCAGAGTAAAATTAAAAGAAAGTGAAAAGAGAGATAGTACCTAGACTTTGCTAGAGAACTAAAAAGCTATAGAGTATGAAGGTGACAGTGATACCAATTGTTATTGGTGCTCTTGGAACAATGCCCAAAGTATTGGTAAAGGGACTGGAAGACTTAAAAATAAGAGGACAAGTGGAGATCATCCAGACTACTGCATTATCAAGATCAGTCAGAATACTGAGTAGAGTCCCTGAGACTTGAGAAGGCTTGCTGTCACTCAAACTTTAGTGAAACACCATCAGCTTATGCTGGTGTGAAAAACTCTCAAAGGAGTAAAATAATAATAATAATAATAGTAAGAAGAAGAAACCACTTGTCCCTGTTCTATAGGATTATGAAAATAATTCTTTTGTAGAGTTCAGGAAGTAAATAGTAACACCTAATCTATTTGATCTATTTGGTTCATAGAGAGGACCATAACATGTACTACAACTCAAGGTCAGAGTGGACCTGGGAGTAATTGCAATGAAGGGATACCACACACTCCCTAGGTCTCAAGAATTGGAGCCTCACTATCAGATGCAGGTTAGTGTCATACCCAGGACACCGCCACTTTTTTTTTAGGAAGTGGAGTTCTTACCCTCTGAAGAGGCTACAGTCAATATATTTAGGCCTTGCTGTCAGGACAAAAAAAGCATGTTTAAAATTAGAACATTTTAGAAAACTTGGGGAAAAAGTGATTGAAAGAAAGGGAGATAATCCCATTAACTAAACAGCAAACTCTAAATTAACAAGAAGCCAATGATCTTATATGCCTCAGAATATATGTGTATATGTGTAAAATAAACCAAACAATATTTCTGGGTTAAATCTTCTCAAGATCAGTGATAAAAGTCCCTGCTGTTACCATGGCAACAGATTCAAAATCTTCCCCAAAAGAATCAGGTTTCAAGATGGCCTATCAGTGACTTTGAGACTTGATAGGGAAAGATTTTAAAGTTTAGCCTGGAATCTTCTTCTTAGTGAACATGACCAAATGCTGACCAGACAAAACTAGGAGTGAGAGACATCACATGACTTTTAGTAATTGGAGCTGGCTCCTGGGAAATTTATCTTCCTTTCTACCCCTTCCCACTCCACTCCTGATGAATCAAGCCTCACAGCTGTTAAATGCAAATTGCTAAATGTATATTTTAATAAAATTTTATTTTCATAATCTGTTTTTTATTTATTAAAATAATGTAGTACAAAACATATATAAAAATAGAATTAGAGAACTAATTTAGAAATCTGATTATATTAATCCGATGTTTTTAGGTAAAGGCATGAATCTGACTCTCCCTCTATTTTGTCCCATTGCTATTCATTCAGACTGTAAACTTACCACAAGATTTTGGAAGGGAAGATAGATGAGTGAGTACCTGAGCAATCTGTTGCTTAATAACTGATATCCTAAGAGTAATCATCATAAAATGGTTATTATATCCATTATCAATCATGACAATTTTATTAATTCATCCCCCATCTTGAATCGTTATCTGGAAATTTTTTTGCCATAATGTTTGAGCTATTTAACTAACAAATATGACAGGAATTCCTTCCTAATACTTTCTCTGGATAAAATTCCTCTTCTTAGTTTTCAAAGTTTTCCTTGAGGAGCTAAGTAATTCCCATTGAGGAATCTCTGATATATATATATATATATATATATATATATATATATATATCTGGTGGAATTTGCAATGTAATGGTTACCATCATAGGAAATGGACACAGCAACTCAAGTTCAAACCCTGGATGAGGTTATTTGCATTCCACATTGCACTAATACCTTTGGGAAAGGTATGAATCCAACTTGCTACCCTCAGTCTATAAGCAGTAGGATCAGCTAGGCTCTTTTTTTCCTTGGTATGGAAACCAGTCTACAAGAAGGAAAACTCTGAATTCAAACCTGTAAAACTCTGCTTGTATGGCATCCTGCTTGCGTGGAGGGATTGATAAATATATATATATATATGTGGTGCATTGGTTATCGTCGTAGGAAATGTACACGGCGACACGAGTTCAAATCCTGGATGAGACTGATTGCATTTCACATTGCACTAATACCTTTGGGAAAGGTATGAATCCAATTATTCCCCCTCCAACCATGGGTAAATAGTACAGCAGACTAGGTTCTTCAGCCTTGATGAAGCAACTAGTCTAGGAGAAGGAAAACTCTGAATTCAAACCTGTTAAACTCCGCTTAAAAAATTGACCTTGTGTCAAATCCTGCCCGAGCGGAGGGGTTGGGTAAATATATATATATATATATATATATATATATATATTCAGGAGAAAGCAGAACTCATTGGGTCAAGTGAGACTTGTCTGCTGATACAAGATTCATTTCTGATGTTTGCTTCCTATTGAAGGTGGCCCAGCGGTTAGAGTGTTCGCCAATGGCCCGGGAGACCTGGGTTCAATCCCAGGTCGAGTCATACCAAAGACTTTAAAAATGGAACTTGATACCACCTTGCTTAACACTCAGCATTATAAGGTACGGTTCAAGGGTAAAGTGGAGCAATCCTGGGAATGGAGTAGCGCCCTCCCCTACACCTTGGTGTAGTAGCTATCGAAAAGGGAGCCTTCGGGTCACTCTCGACTATGGTCGCTAACTTTACTTTTACTTACTCTGTCAATCCTGTAGTTAATTCAGCTCTCAATACAACATTTAATGTTGAAATCTGTTTTTTATTCTTTGTAAGCATTTATATAGTTTCAAGTCACTAATGCTAATAATCCTTAGTAAATAATAGCTTCAATTAACTATTCTAAATACAAATAGTTTGCACACACTTATGGGGTTTCAAGTATTCCAATCTAGTATTGACAATTTATACATGATTGGCTTCAAGAATTTCAATTAATGAGTAGAGTGTTCACCAATGGTCTGGAAGACTGGGGTTCAATCTCAGGTTGAATCATACCAAAGACTCTAAAAATGGTACTTGATGCTGCCTTGCTTACCACTCAGCATTATAAAGTTAGGATCAAGGGTAAAGTGGAGCAATCTAAGGAAAGGAGTAGTGCTCTCCCCTACACCTCGGTGTAGTAGCTATTGAAAAGGGAGTCTTTGGGTCGCCCTCGACTATGGTTGCCAACTTTACTATTTTTATTCCTATCTAATACTAATAATTTTTAAAAGATCTATTTGACTCATAGAAGGTACCTAAATAGGTACTACCACACTGACTCAAGTGGACCAGGGAGTAATGGCAACACAGACCTGATTACAAATTTCGAGAGTTCTAGAACTGTAGGCTCACCACCAGATGCAGTGTAGGTAACAAGTATTGATGTACTGTATGTTGTGACACATTCCTTACTTCACCTTGATTAAAGTTAAATGCAATTTACACCACAGTAGCCTTTTTGTTGACTTGTTTTTGGTGAGGAATCTTCCATTACTTTTTTGGATAAAAAAACTACTGTGTAATGCCCTGATGAAGGTAAATGATTTTTACCTCCTTGAATAATTGTATTTGTTTGTCACACTTGAATAGGATCGTTTGATGAACAGTGCCTTTTAAAAAATGGCTTGATTGGATTTCTGGATGTTGGTTGGTTGGATTTTACAGAAGTTCAGTTAGACGAACCAGACATGCAGGATACTGCTGGAGAAGCAGGGACAAGCTCATAAGTGATGTACTCCTATGGACCCCCACATATGGCCGGGCAAAAGCAGGATGACCTGCTCGAACATACATTCAGCAGCTATGTGAGGATATGGGATGTAGCCCTGAAGACCTACCAGAGGTGATGAACGATGGGGAGAAGTGGCGAGAGAGGGTCAGGGATATCCATGCTAGCGGCATCAGGATGATGATGATGCCAATAATGTTTTTGCTTTATTCCTTCTTTGTTGGGTATAGTTGTTATTTGTAAAGGTATTTGTACATTATTTTGGTTTTTGGTTTGGTTTGGTTTTATGGCATATCAACCCTTGGAGGTTATTTAATGCCAAATTCTGTTTATACATATATATTAAATATATATTATATATAAACACATTTTCTGGATAGCATTTTAAAAAAAGCCTGAGCTTTTTTTTTTTGGTACACAGTTAAATGGTTTCAAGTATTGCTATGTGACAGTAATAATTTAACATCAGTCATTTGTTTGCACACAGTTAAATGATTAAACAGTTCTATTAGAAGCAATTCAATTTAGCATGTCATTTGTTTGTACTCATTTTAAATGTCAAACAGTTTAATTTGACCCTCACATGCTACCAGGCCTTAGTAGACCTGGAAGCAATGGCAATGAAGGGGTGCTCTGCACCCACAAAGCTCTAGCATTATTGGAGCCTTGCAGTCAGATTGTTCAATGTCATATCCAGGATACTTGTTAAGGGTAGGGGTCTTTCCCCTCTGCAGAGATACAGTCAGTGTATTTTACAGCCTCAGCTGACTGGGCTGTATTTTAGGTTTTGCTTCTGTTGGTAATTGGTATTGTTTTAAGGGTTCAGTAGATATCTGCTGAAGTCAGCATTTTTGTTTAAGGTTTGGATATTCAAGAGTGCATGTGGGTATCTATTTTAAGGTGAGGTTTTGGTCTCTGGACTGGAGATCCTTGATTGGAGGCAAACTTTTTTCAGGAAGTTGATTATGTTATTAGGCTTTTTTTTATTTCAAATAGTTCTTTCATGCTTTTTATGTTGTATAGTGGCTCGTACCACGTGACTTCCAGTATTGCAGAAGTATAAAAGACACAGTGTTTCTTGAAAAAGCAGAAGCAGAAGTAGAAAGAGATACAGAGAGACAGCTCTGAAAGGACGTCAGTCTGTAGTAAGACCAACTTCGGACGTAACACCAACAGTGCAAGACTTATAATACTAGTCGGACTGTACCACTTGATTGGTTTGGTTTCTTTGTTTAATGGCATATCAACTCTTTTTAGGTTATTTAATGCCAAAGCCATTCTCCTAGAAGAACAGTAGTGGTACTATTTAACCCATAGTTGGGAGGATAAGGGGGTTCATACCTTTCCCAAGGGTATTTGTCTGAAAGTGAATGTAATAGCGTGACTGGAGTACGAACTCGTATACTACGATTCCGCAGTCCATCGCTTTAACCATTACACCTCGAAGACCCCCCCTGTACCACTTGAGTTAATAATCAATTAACTCTATTTCACTGTGTATCTTTTCCTTACTACGATACAACAGTTGTAGAAAATTCTTTGAGTATGTGTGAGATTTCTGTATTCCATTAAAATGTATTTTACTGTGTATGAATTCAGTCAGATATTTCTTGCTCTTAACAGCGACATTTTATGCACCATAATGATGAGTTTGAGGCCAATTTACCTGTTTATAATCATCTGACCATATCATGCACTGATGTTATGAACAAATCCTGATCGCAGCATCCTACAAAACAGCAGCAGTATAGTTACTGACCTCTCATTTCACAAATTATCCGAGTAAGATGATCAAGACAAGCTGAGCACTTCTAAAGAAGTTGAGACCAACTCTTAGGCGGCAGTCTCTTGTAGACTCACATGCATAAACACTTTACAACTTGTATACCAACAAAGACTTATATTCACCAACTGTACACAGACACTGAATGCAGTCTAGAGGACCTACCAAGTGTTGTATAGAGGTGAATGAGCCTCAGAGAAGAATGAGTGCTTAATATATTTATTCAGCTTGCTCAGTCAGCTGCAGCTGTAGAATACACTGACTGCACCTCTTCAGAGGTTATTTATGAATTATTTGTTAAAAGTTTCATCTTTTTTTTTTTTACATTAAACCGTCATCAGGGCATTTAAATATGTAATGTAATGTATCTTCGGAATTTATTCAAATTATATTTGGCATTAAAATCGTGTACTTATGCTAAACTGAATTGTTAGGAATAGAACTGCTGATTCATTTAATTGTGTGTGAGCAAATGACTGATGTTTAATTGAATTGTTAGTGATATATAGCAATAATTGGAACCATTTAACTTTGTTGACATGCTAAACTGAATTGCTTGAAATAGAACTGTTTAATCATTAAACTGTGTGTAAACAAATGACTAATATTTAATTGAATTGTTCCTGATACATAACAATACTTGAAAACATTAAACTGTGTGAAAAAAAATGAGCTCAGGCTCATTTAAAAATGTTATTGACAAAATGTGTTTAGAAATCATATATCTAATATATATGTATAAAAAGGATTTGGTATTAAATAACCTACAATGGTTGATATGCCATAAAACCCAACCAAACTAGAGCAACCACACTTGAAGGATGAATTGATAATGTAAAAACGATGCAGGAATTTGACACAAATTCTCCTCAACAGCAATCATCAGATTTTGAATTTAAACTTTTCCTTTTCCAAAAATGCTCGCTCAACTAAGATTAGAGAGTACAGTACTAATCTATCAATAGCTGGGTGGAGAAGTGATGGATTCATGCCTTTCCTATATTTGCATGAAGGAAAATGTAAACAGCCTTTTCCAGGTTCTGAACCCTGCTCATTTCCTTATGACAATATCTGTTTTACAAGGTATGCTTCCATATATATATATATATATATATATATATATATATATATATGCATTAACAAGGGTGGGCTCAAAACATCATAGGTTAAAAACTTCATATGATGACATGATGAATTTTGAATAATGGGATGCAAACACTACAACACCAATGAAAGGAGTATTTGTACCTGTGGAATTGTAGTACGCAAGTTCGTACTCCAGTCACTCTATTACGTTCACTTTCGGGCAAATACCCTTGGGAAAGGTATGAACCCCTTTATCCTCCCAGCTATGGCTTAAATAGTACCTCTACTGTTCTTCTAGGAGAATGGCTTTGGCATTAAATAACCTAAAAAGAGTTGATATGCCATTAAACAAAGAAACCAAACCAATCAAAGGAAACAATGTTGAAAAAATAAACTTCATTTGGTCACATTTCATGAGAGTATCTTGGTCAGCCAATAAACTTTTCAGTCAAACCTTATATATATATATATATATATATATATATATATATATATATATATACATTTATGCATATGTGGATGCATGTATATATATATATATATATATATATATATATATATATATATATATATGTACACACATGTATAAATATGTGTAGATATATAAATACATGCATATACGCATATATAGATATGTATATATATATATATATATATGTATGTATATGATTATGTATACACATGTAGATTTATACCCAGAAACACAAACACACATGTACTGTGCATATACAATATACATACACATATATAATACCCTTATTTATATAGCTGTGTAGGAATTATATTGTTTGGTAGATGAAAAAATACTTATCATTTCTCCACAAAAGAATGAGGAAGAAATTAAGGAAAAACTTAAAACCCTACCCTCATCCATAAAATAAACAAATAAATAAATAAGCAACAACAACAACAAAAAAGGCCACAAATAAATGAATAAATTAAAGAGGAGACATTCCTTAAAACGACGAGAGGAAACCTAATACACTTAAATGAGTAAGAAGAGGAAAAGCGAAATATCAAAAACAAAGAAGATTTTCCTTAAATTGCTTATATAATAATAATGAAAACCCGCCTTTGTTTTTGCTTCTCTGTTTTCAGTTTAACTTTTTTTTTGTTGCCTTTTCTGTTGTGTCAGTGTTTGTTGCCGACTAGGATGATGGGGTTGCGAGTATTGAATGTAGTTAGGGGTGCAGGCGGTAGGGTGGATGGGCCGGGATGCTAATGTCTCGTTTTTAACCAAATTCTTTTGGTCTTGTTTTCTTTTTTCTCAATGCACTTTTTCTCCTTTCTTTTCTCTTTCTCAATGCCTCCCTCCCCATCCCGACACGAACACCACCACCCCTTATTGGGTTGCATCATATTGCAGAAGACTTGAATATCGAATTCAGATGTTGTTTGGGGAAAATTCATTCCCAGTTTTTTATCCGTTCTCATTCTTCTTTTTAAATTTGATTATGACGACAATTATAACTAGCTGTATACGCGGAAATTCCATGGGTGTTGATAACTAGGTTTATCCATTATCTTATGCCTCCGCTAATTTCATGCTGTAGCATAATCGAGCATTTGGAGGGATTTTAGTTTAAGAAAAAAACGTATATGTATATATTTTGAAGAGTGTATATTTAAGTAGCAAGTTGTTATTAAGGCAAATTTTATTAAAGACAATGGAACACTGTTTGTTTATAATTCTTAATCATAATTTTTCAAGTTTTCTTGATATTTTTTTATCATAGAATCTAGGTAGTAAAGAAATTGTCCCATATCTTCTGCCCAAGTGCTTTCGTCCATACTTTTGGTTGTCATCAAGGGTTGTTTAGTTTGAGTTGGTTGAAAACGCATGGGCAGAAGATATGGGACAATTTCTTTACTGTCTGGATCCTGATACAATGAAAATAATGAGTAGATGTAAAAAATTATAATCAGAAATAATAAGCAGTGTTCCATTATCTTTAAGAAAACTTGCCTTAATATCAGTATATATATATATATATATATATATATATATTGGAGGTGCTTTGTTTTAAAAAAAATTTTAGTAGCAATTTTTTTCTTGTCGGCTCTGGTGAGTTCTAGCTGCTTTCAAATGGAATCCCTTAGTTATTTGATGACCAACAGAGTAGATATTGGACTGATGTAATGTATCAAGATCAGGTCATATCAGTACTGGTTTTAATGGTTAAATAAAATAACCCCATGTCCCTAAGTAAGCATGAGGCTACCTACCGGAAAGTAACAGGAAATGACTATACACTTCCTGTTTCTTGAATATTGTGAAATTGTCTTGAAGATTCTAAAGAATTCTATTAACCTAGTGGTGGATATAAAAGCCAATCCCATCGAAGAAAGAAGAGAGAGTAGCTTCTGGCTGGCAGAGTAGAGCAATTCCAAGCCTAAGGTCAGAGTCAGGATTTTTACCCAATGGATTTGAAAAGAGACAACTGTTGAGAAAGAATACAACTGACATCTCCTGGCATTTTTCCAGCACCCATCTTGATACTAGGAATGTCACCACACCCTCTACCTGAATTTTCTCATCATCTCTATAATTGCTTGAATTTTCATTGCCTTACAAATTTGGATTAATTTCATATGAGAAAAAGAAATGGAATTTGCAAATATGTTCTTTTATTATAGCATCCTCTCTGTTATCCTTCTTTTACTCTATCTCTGCCTAAAGAATTTTTTGCATTGCAATCATTATAATTATAATGATTATTTTTTCCTTTCACCTGGTTTTCTTTCCATTTTTCTTGCTTTCTTTCATCCTCTCTTTCCTGCACCTCACTTTCTTTTGCTCCCTCTTTTCACTGTTACTTTTTTCCATTACTTCCTTTTTAATTTTATTAACTGATTTAACTAAGGGTTTGGGATTGGACAGATACTATGCTCTGATCTTAGAAAAGTATATATTGAAGAAAAGCTGGAAAGATCAGTATTTTCAAATAAACCAGTGTGTCCCTCAGCATTGTCTGATAAATAAGTACAACATGAATGATTTTTTATAAAAAGTTAATTTTCTTTTAAACCAAAGATAGTAGGAATTTATTATTTTATTGGGATTTTTTATAATCAAAACATTGATATTATATCAGATATTATTTTGTAGTATCTATTACCCAACTCTTCAACTTTGAAAAGCTGTAACCAAAAATAAAATTACATAAATATATGTCCAATGGTAAGGAAAATAAAAAAGATAATTGGAGACTGTTAGGCATTCCCATTTTTGGTTAAAGAGTTTCAATGCTGTAGAGTTTGGTTATAAATAATATTTAATAATATTCATTTTGATTGTATAATGTTCCACTATACCTTTTCCAGTTCAAAATGGGAGTAGTTCAGTTCAAAATGGGAATTGTTTGGTTCAAAATAGGAATAGTTCAGTTCAAAATGGGAATAGTTCAGTTCAAAATGGGAATAGTTCAGTTCAAAATGGGAATAGTTCAGTATTTTTTTTATATTTATACTTATAACAATTTTTCCATTTTGAACTGAACTATTCCCATTTTGAAATGAACTATTCCCATTTTAACTGAACTACTCCCATTTTGAACTGGAAAAGGTATAGAAGTAATAAAATCCTGATGCTGTTTCTCAGGGAAGTTATAAGATTTTTTTGAAGCATCAAAAAATATAAGAAATAAAGTGACAAGTGTATTGAACTGTGAGATGTTTTCTTTGGTTACTTTGTTTAATGGCATATCAACCTTTGTAGGTTATTTACTGCTAAAGCCATCTTTCTAGAAGAACAGTAGTGGTAATATCTAACCCATAGCTTGAAGTATAAGGAGGTTCATACCTTTCCCTCAGGTATTTGTGCGTAATAGTCCAACTGGAGTTTGAACTTGCTTACTATGATTCCACAATCCAGAGCTTAAATCATTATACCATGTGGACACCTCCTACGGGATGAATATGTTGATTAGCATGTATATTTCATGGTTCAAGGTCATTTCCTTCTTGATTGGACTGAGAACTTTTCAGCACAACTTGCATGCAAAGATAGAGTTAAGACTGTTACTTCTATACATATTTACCAACCCCTCCGCTCGGGCAGGTTATGACACAAGGTCAATTTTTAAGCGAAGTTTAACAGGTTTGAATTTAGAGTTTTCCTTCTCCTAGACTAGTTGCCTCACCAAGGCTGAAGAACCTAGTCTGCCCAACTATTTACCCATAGCTGGAGGGAGAATAATTGGATTCATACCTTTCCCAAGGGTACTAGTGCTGTTACTTCTATAATAAGCAAATATAATAAGTTGGCCCAGAATCTGTAGAGGTAGTTGATCTACTGGGAACTGTGCAAATGACTTGGATTTAACCATACTAACCAAGCCAATTGTCAATTTTATAATTATATGATATTTTCATAATTATCAAATGTTTTAAATCTTTTCCTTCCTTTTCTGATATAATCAATTGGATTATTCAAGATATTGTTTTTCTTTTTTCTTGTGCACCCAAAAATGTAAGAAAAGAAATAAAAGAAAGAAAGAAAGACAAATTATTCAAAATTGTAGCTATATCATTAATTAATGTCTCTTCAACACATTATATTCACATTCACTTAAAAAAAATAGAAAGAAAGAAGGAAAGGAAATGGCCAGATTGTCAAAAACAAAAGAGATATAAGTGAGATGAATGACAAAAAAGAAGAAGGAAAAAAGAAGAAAGGAAAATTAAATGTAAAAGAATGAAAAGAGAAGGATGAAAAAAAAAAGAAGGAAGTGGGATATGAAAGTTACTGAGAATGAAAGAAAAAAGATATAAATGAGGTGAACTTCAGCAGAATGACTAACTAGAAGAAAAGACAGAAAAAGAACAACAAATTATGTGTAAAAAAAGGAAAAAAATAAAGAAAAAAACAGATGAAAGTGGAATGTGAAATTTACAGAGAATGAAAGAAAAAGAAAAAAAAGTAGAACTAAAAGACGTAAATGAGTTTAGAGGAAAGGTCAAGAAAATTAAATCTAAAAAATTGAGGAAAAGAAAAAAAAAAGATATGAAAGAAAAAGACAGAAAAAATAGCAGGAATAAAAAAAAAGTTAAAAAACAAAAAGTAAAAAGTAGACAAGAAAGTGTTGAATAAATTTTTCAATGAAAATCTCTTTCTGCCAAAATTGAGACTGTTGGAAGCAGATGGGAATGTAGAGGATGAGGAGAGGGGGTTGGCAAACAAAATGGCTGATAAATTGTAAAAAAGTCTTTAATTAAATCTTTGTACACACTGAACGATAGAGTTACAAGATTAGTTTTCAAATGGTAAGCAAAACAAAATGAATGTAGAAAACTTGAGTTCAGTCAAAAATTTGCTGGTCGGTATTTAGTAACAGGATGCTATTGGGAGCAAAACTTTTTTTTAGTCTTTCAGTGAATTGCTGCAAAAATTCCTCAAACCACTGACTTTTACCTTAACTATATCTATCTATTTATCTATGTTTGCCATATTTATCGAAATGACCAGATAAAGAATGTAGCCAATCGCTTTGTTGGGAGCAAACTCTTTGTTCTGCTCAGGATTGCCCATGTTTTGGATGTTCCCAAACTAAGATTAAGCCAACTATAGTGCATTGAAAGCACTTTATTTTGGGGTTAATGTTGTCCCCTGGGAAATAAACATATGAAACAGATTGCTCAGTGCCTAGCTTTTTTATAAGAACTGTGTTTGTAGTTAGCTAAATATCTTAGTTTATGTCTTAGTGATGGTTAAAGCTAGATGGTAACAATACAAGGATGCTGTGTTCTGTTTTGAACAAATCCTGGATGCAGCACCCCACAAAACAGAAGCTGTACAGTTACTTACCTTCCATCGCACAAACCAAATAAGATAGCAACTGCTGGAGAAGTAAGGACAAGCACATAAGCAATGTTCTTCTATGGACTTCTAGACATGGACATGCCAGTGTTGGCCAGCCAGCAAAGTCTTGCATTCCTTAGGTCCATGTAGACTCTTTACAAGAGCAATGGCTGATAGGGACAGATGGTGAGAGAGAATCTGTGCTATCATCATGCCTTGATGATAATGGTGATATTTGTTAGTCTCTTTGAATCTGTTTTTTTATATAAAACATTTTTCTTTGGGGCTTTGTTGTATAAAAGGTGAGTTAGTTTAGTTATTGATTCTGAGCATATAGCAATTGATCCTCACTGTGTGCCCTGTACTTGAATCTTTGTACCAATAATGAATTAATAGTTATAAATATTTTGGTAAAATTCTACATCAGCATAGCCAAAAGGGGAATTTTTTTTTTAGGATTTGAACTCTTTAGACCCTTACACTGACCACAATCTTTTTTATTTAAAAAAAAAAAAAAATATTTTATATGAGGGGTTTACTTTCACATTCTATTTCACTGTAGAATGATCACTCATTTATGGATTAATTATTTAAAAAAAAAAAGAAAGGAACCTGTCCCCATAAAAAAGTTAAAATAATTTGACTTCTCTGGTTTGGTTTGGCTTGGTTTGATGGCATATTAACCATTGTAGGTTATTTAAAGCCGAATCCATTTTTATACATATAAACAGTTCTGTTTTAAATAATTCAGTTTAACATAAGTACACAGTTTAGTTCTGTTTGACCCTTAGATATGACCCTATGGGAACTATAGCAATGAAGATGTACTCCACATTCCTCAAAGCTCTGGCATTATTGGAGCCTCACCATCAGATTGTTTAGTGTCATATCCAGGACACTCATTTGCGGAGTCTTACTCCTCTACAGAGATGCAGTTGCTGTATCCAGCAGACTCAGCTGACTGGGCCATTGACCTTTCTGGTTGTTAGTCTCTTCAGCACTAATTGTTCTAGAAATGGATGATTATTCTATATTGAATTAAAATGTGAACTTGAATCTCTCTTATAAAATGGAAAACAATTTTTTCATTTGAAAAATAAAAAAAAATGCAGTGAGTTTGAGAGTTTAATTTGTTTAGATCATGAAAAAAAAAGATACAAGGAAATTTTTTCCTGGTGAACTTTAACAGGTGCTGGTGTTGAATAATCCCAATATTTTTGATGTCTGTTGTTGGTCTAATGAGTTGAGTGTTCGCCAATGGTCCGAGAGATTGGGGTTCAATCCTAGGTTGAGTCATACCAAAGACTCAAAAAATGGTACTTAATGTCGCCTTGCCTAACACTCAGCATTATAAGGTAGGGATCAAGAATAAAGTGGAGCAATCCAGGGAATGGAGTAGTGCCCTCCCCTATAACTCGGTGTAGTAGCTATTGAAAAGTGAATGTTTAGGTCACCCTCGACTTAGGTCACCAACTTTACTTACTTATTTTATGATGGTCAGAAAGTTCCTGTGACAGAAAATAAAGAATTGCTATAAGTCAAATTCTGACTGGATACTCATATTTATGTCCAATATGATCCCAAAATTAACCTCAGCTCAGTAAATTCCTGAACCTCATTGAATTTATCTTTCTTTTTCATACAGCATCTTTAAATATTTCTCCTTGGGTGGCTGTGGTGTAATAAACTGTTTGTATTTACCCTATCTTTTCATCATTGGCAAAATGCAACACAAAATCAATATTTTTTAGCACAATATAGCTGGTTTAAATTCAAAGATGTGTTACTGTACTAAAGCTAGAAAGCCATGTCTGTCCCATTAATTACCTACTGATAAGCTATAAGAAGAAGAAACTTTCTTGCTGAAGGGATTCAGTAAATGATTATCTCCCTAATAGAATTGCCATGTCCATTAATTTGTCTGGTGTCATAATGTAAGGTGTCATATGTCAGTCTCAGAGACCCCCATTCTTGACATCTATTTGTATCTGTTTTTTGAACAGTTGAGACATTGTATTTGGTCTTGCCAAGGAAGGGTAAGCCATACAGCTATATTAAATACTTGTCAAGTTAGTATTTTTCCATTTTGTATACCTCTTCCACATACTGCTTATTCATGGAACAATATGTGTATAATTCTATCATGGGACACATCTGTGTATTCTTTCTTATAATACTGTTTCTATGAATATTATATATAAGCAATATAAGTAAACATAGTCAAGGATGACCTGAAGGCTCCCTTTACAATAGCTACTACGCTAAGGTGTAGAGGCAGGGCGCTACTCCTATCACAGGATTGCTCCACTCTTCATACATATCTTTTAATGCTTAGTGTTAAGCAAGAAGGTATTAAGTACCATATTCATACTCTTCATAAACTGAGTATCCATTATTTTGGGGAAAATCTCATCTCAATTAAAAAGAAAATTTTTTAAATTTCTCCAGTAATATTTGGGACAGGTATTGTATTAAGTAATCAATGAAAATCAAAATACTTGATCATATCAAATATATATATGTCAATTATCATTGGCAGAAGAAAATAGTCAGGCACAGAAAATTCTTAACTGAATATAAAAAAATTTCTGATATAGGAAACAACTAGATATTTCTGGTGATACATTGAAAATATTGTGTTTCAACAAAATAAAAGGCGCTAATATCTTATCTGTAAGTCAGTCAGAAAGATAAACAAAATGAAGTCTGATAAGATTTACTGAAAAAAAATTTTTTGTTCATTTATATTTGAAAATCTTAGCTAACATTGTGGAATTAATAATGTTATATTGGCTTACATGCAAAGCTTCTATTTCTACGATTCTGTCTGTGTTAGAATCCCAATTAAGAAAAATGCCATTATCAGCAGCTAATACATCAACTTTGGGTGTTTTAGCAGATTTCAACGACACTGGTAAGTTTTTTTTTTTTTTGCCTGTTACCGATTAGTAACCAAGTAACCTTTAGGTTTCACTTAGCAATGGAAATTTTAAACTATGCAAGCTTCCGAAATATTTGTACTTATTTATTTGTTTGGAGTCTGCTTTTGGCTTTTTCACAGATCAAGTGACATTAATATATCTTGAGTTCTTCGCTTTGTTTTTTTTATTTTTAAAATTTTGGTGCATTTTTTCTTTTAGTTAATGTATTTTCATGAAACCAATACATGATGAGAAATGAAATAAGAAAAAAAAAATGGTAAAAAAAACAAATAATAACCAAGCCTTGATGAAAAAAGATCTGTGATTGGTCAAAAAGAAAAACAGAAAACAAAGATGGAGGAAGGATTTTGTCATTGATCTATGATGAGCAGATTTCTTTATGGCTGGGGTAGATTACAAAAGCAATCTTATATGAGTTGAAGAAGCCTTACTACCACCATTGTCAGATAATGTTACATGGTGCAAAGGGTTTTTCAGCTTCCTCATTATATCCCCTAGCAGTTTTCATTCTTTGCACACCATTTTCCGAACAGGGAACCAGAGAAGTTGATTAGAAAATTGAACTTATGACATAAAAAAAAAATGTAAGAAAATATGATAGGGACTAAAACCAGCTGTAAACATGAATATGTCATCATATTTGTTTCCATGAACATGAGCAAGTAGATACATTTATTCATAAGTAGTTTTATCATCAGATAATGCTGATTTGTTGAGAGTTCAAATATCAATGATGATTATAATTTTGCAAAGATTCGTTATCATTTAAAGAATTGTTAAAATATTGAAAATATTCTTTGTTTTTTAACCACAATACTTCAGCAGATTCCTTCCATCAACTTTCTCGAGTGTATAATCCAGAAAGGCTTGGATATTGTCTGCTTTTTTTACAAATTAGGGTGGGGTTGGGTAAATATGTCATTTTGCTTGCTATTGCTTGTATATATATATTTACCCAATCCTTCCACCCACAGGCAGAATATTGCACAAGATCAATTTTTAAGTGAAGTATAGCTGGTTTGTGTTCAGAATTTTCTTTCTTCTAAACCAGTTGCAACACCAAGACTAAAGAACCCAGTCTGTCCTATTTTCTTATAGGTGTCTGTGATGGGGAAGAAGCAATGATTTTATGCCTTTTCCAAGAAAAACAATACAAAGTGAAGCACAGCGTTGTTCAGAATTTGATCTTGACTCATCAAGTTCACTTCCATCAATAATAACTCTCACCCTATTAGTATCTCCTATTGCTAGTACTGTGGACACAATCCCCACAGGGTGCCTCACTATTTATGCAATTGAGCTTAACTAATTTAAGCATACCCAATTAACATAAATATCATATACATGGAAATATCCACATAAATTTCCATTAGAATCAATCAAAATTAACCGGATTCATCATTGCCCAGTTGGCTGGGGTTGTAGAATACACAGACTGAATCTCTGCAGAGAGATAAGACCCCCACCCCGCCACATGAATGTCCTGTATTGACACTAAGCAATCTGATAGTGAGGTTCTAGTGATTCTGGAGCTTTGGGGAATGCGGAGCACCTCTTCATTGCCATCACTCCCAGGTTCACTCTGGCCTGGAGTTGTAACACCTGATAGGGCTCTATCTATAGGTCAAATAGAACTAAACTTCATATTTATGCTTAACTGAATTGTTCAAAATAGAACTGTTTTGACATTTAACTGTGTGTAAACAAAAACTATACTTATACTAAACTGAATTGTTTGAAGTAGAACTGTTTGACGAAACTGAATAACTTGAAATAGAAATATTTTTGACAATTAAACTGTGTACTTATGCTAAACTGAATTATTTGGACCGTTTATTTGTATAAAAATGGATTTGGCATTAAATAACCTGCAAATGTTGATATGCCATAAAACCCAAACAAACAAACAAGCAAACAAACAAACAAACAAACATTCCAGATTCATCTTTGTTATATGAAGTTATTTGATGTGTATATTTCTAATAATACTTTAGTAATTTTAAACTTTGATATCAGTGTATATGTTCCAAAGAAAAATAAAACATATATATATATATATATATGTTTTATTTTTCTTTGGAACATATATATATAAAGTAAATCAAAAAGTATTGAGAGTGAATCTTCAAATTTAAAACAATTTTAGAACTTAATATTTAAATGAAGAGATATGCATTGATGAAAAACTTTTATAGCAAAATGGTGATATCTCAATTGCTATCAAAATATCTTAACTTTGTCTCGTGAAGTCATTGCTGATTTGAAAAAAAAACAATTATGAAGCTAGTCTCAATATTTTTTAACCCACAGTTTTTGGCAAAAGAAAGGGTTGTGCAAGTGCAGCACTCTCCATATTCACCAAATATTGTTCCATGTGATTTTTTTTCTTGTTTCCTGAACTGAAAATTCATCTTGTTGTCAAGAATTGAGGACATGGAAGACAGTGAAAAAAATGACAGCTTTAGATTGTTCAACAAAAGAGTTTTAGAAGTATATTATTCATTTCAAAATATTTAACGTTTTTCTTTCTTTTTAATGGCATATCAATCTCCAAGAGTTATTTAATGCCACAACAATTTTTGAAGAAGAACAGTCGTGGTACTATTTGGGGGGGGGATAAGAGAGTTCATATCTTTCCCAAGGGTATGAGTCAGAAAGAGAATGTAATGGCTTGACTGGTCTTTGAACTCACATACTATGAACTCGAACTTGCAGTCCAGCCTGTTAGCGATTATGCCAAAGGGACTCTCATTTCTTAACAGATAATTATTTGGTAAATACTTAATTAAAATTATTGAATTGCTGCTTCAGTGCTAGACTCATTTATATTGTCTGGAAGGTTGTAAGTACAACAAAGGTTTACTATGTCCTGGGTATGATAATAAATGCATCTGGTGGTGAAGCTCCCGTCCTGGTGCTCATGTATGTGTGGAGTCACTTTTTCATTGCTATTATTTCTTGGTCGTCTTTGATTTGTAGTGGTAGAACTTTTTTAGGATCCCATCTATGGGTCAAATAGATCTGTTTAAAAAAACTAGTATTAGATAGGAAAACATGAAACAATATAACTGTGCAAATTATTTCCATGTGATTGTTTGCTAGGGATTATTTGATCAATTAATTAAAACCACATAATTGCTTGCAAATAAAATGTTGATTTTAGTGTAAAATAACCTTACAAGTTTCTACATACCAACCAGCCAACCAAAGGCTTACAGCCTTTTAATCTGGTCTGTTCACAATGTGATGGAAAAACTAACAAAATCTAGTGATATCGTAAGGTACAGCTGTGGTGTTCCGGGTTTTTGGTAATGGTGCTTTGGCTCTGTAACCAGGTCTGACGCCAGTGTAATGATCTGATGAAGTTTTGTTGGTGGCAAAACTATGGTCTTTTTTTTTTTTGCAACAACAGCATGTGCATGAAATATAATATACAGCCTTGTGATTTATTAAAAAATTATTCATCACCGTAGATTTAGTCTGTCAGTAAAGCTCTATTTCATTAAAAGAACACACACACAGATGGATTCACATTTCCAACACACATATTTAACACACTTATGCACAAATATATTGTTTCATTCCAAATGGATTAATATGGTTTCATCACACACATACATAATGTATATATACAAAGTGATTGAAAAGCAATTCCCTATTTTAAGATACTTTCATATTCATTTCTTGTAAAAATTTGTAAGAAAAATTATAAAATTATGAAAATTATAAATTATAAGAATTTTAAAATAGTGAGTTACTTTTCTATCACCCTATATATATATATATATATATATATATATATATATATATATATATATATATATATATGGAAGTAAATATGGATCTAAATCCGACAGTATGAAGAAAGTAGAAAAAAAACAGAATAATCCAAATTATATATATATATATATATATATATATATATATATATATATATTTATCAGTGGCGACTCTAGCCTATTTTTGCTACTCGTGCCCACCCCCTGTCAACTTCAGTTCCCAACCCGTGGTCCGTGGACCCAAAGTAAGTCATCATAGTTGCTATTGCGTGATTCTCCATTGTATACCACAGATTGACAAACGTACCTTGCATGGTGTTTTTTTTTGTAAACAATCAAGATACTATATAATTTGTAGTCTTGTTAATACAGTAGATAAGATAATTTTTTTTCCTTTCAAAAGTATAGAAGAAAAGAGAAGATGTTCATTACTATGACGAGAAAAATATGTTTATTAGAATAAAGAAACTGATGACAATATACACAGACACAGCTAGTAGTTTCAATTTCGCTTAAAATAAAGATTATTTGTTGAAAATGTATTCAAATAAACAAATTTTAGTTACAGAATGTAATATATGCAACATTCATTAAGGAAATAGAGATCTGTTAGTGAAAAAAACGAATTAAAACACCCCTTTTAACCAACATTTACCATAGCGATGATGATGATGATGACGTCGGCGACGGCAATAATCTGCTATCCCCCCCCCTCTCTCTCTCTCTCCCGGTCCCTCTCCCCTCTTCCAAGACAGCTGTCAGAATGTGCTAAGATTTTTGTGCACGGTGTTTGAGTTGCTCTTGCTATTGGCTACAGCCAAAAGCGGATTTCTCTAACATTACTGTTATTATAAGGGTCTAGAGCTCGGCACGGATAGCGTGTGTTCAACATTATAACCGATTTTATGGGATGTTCAATGAATCTGACGGTGGCCGGACAAAGACCATCCGTTCAAAACAGCATCGTTGTATCATTCCCAAATATATTTATGGCTACTTAGTTATCGAAACTTGAATAGATACGTAATTTAATTGAGATCAGACTAAGTATGTTTGCTTGAAATTAATGGATGATTTTTAATCTATTTTGAATAACATTGGCCGAGTTATTGGTCGTGCCGGGCACGAGTAGCACTAGTCCCGTCTCCGCCCCTGATATATATATATATATATATATATATATATATATATATATAGGAAAACTTGATATAAATCCGATTGTATGAAAATGTAAAAATATGAAAAAACACAAGGTCTTCGGAAGATGACTTTATTTATTGAATTATTTACCAATGTTAAATGTTTAGGCTTTTAAAACCTTCATCAGGGCGTGTGATTTTGAAAAAAATGAGAAAATTTTTAACATTTTATCTCGGTGGCGTTCTCTTTCAAATTTGTGCGATTTAATAAGTATTTGAAAGTTTATTAAAAAAACGTCAAGAATTTCGTTAAAAAACCCATATCATATCTATCTATCTATCTATCTATCTATCTATCTATCTATCTATCTATCTATCAAATATTTTTATTATTTTGTTCATATCTACCTATTATAAACAGTCCATAACACGTCTATTTATCTTTATCAATGCTAGCCCATTTTTTCTGTCTCTCTGTCTGTTTGATCTATCTATCTATCTATCTATCTATCTGTGTATATATATAAACGATTACGCCAAAATATTCAGAATAAAAGATTTTGTAACTTTTCAGCGCCAGTCTGACAATTTGGATTAATCGTTTTATCTTGAAATCAACAGAGGGTAAGACTCTTCAGCATCCTCATTCCTGTGAAAAAACAAATATATTGACATATCCGTTGAAAATGGTGGAATCTCCGGCTTGCCAGAATGCATTGAGCATACAGGAGTGTTTCCGTGACTATTGAAAAACGTTAAAGGTAGCAAACAAGAATGGGTAGTTATGCGATTGGACTTAAGAAATAAGTATGGTTCAATATCACACAAATTAGAGGAGAAGGCATAGGAGATACACCACGTGCCCAACAAGATCAGACCTAATCATGGGCTAATATAATAATTCTAAGATAAGAATCAGAACAGGGGTTAGTATGACAAAGTAGCATACGTTGGAAAAGGGAATAATAACAAGTTGTACTATGTCAACCACCCTTTTCGCGTTAGCCATGAATATGATAAAGTCTGCTGTGAAAGAATGGTTGGTTGTTTATGTTTTATGGCATATCAACCTTTGTAGGTTATTTAATGCCAAATCTATTCTTATACAAATAATCAGTTCTATTTCAAACAATTCAGTTTAGCATGAGTACACAGTTTAATTGTCAAAAACATTTCTATTTCAAGTTAGTCAGTTTATTCAAACAGTTCTAATTCAGCTAATTCAGTTTAGTATAAGTATAGATTTTGTTTTCACAGTTAAATGTCAAAATAGTTCTATATTAAACAATTCAGTTTAGTGTAAGTACAGTTTCCATGTCAAAAACAGTTTCATTTCAAACAATCCAGTTCAGCATAAGTACACAGTGTAAATGTAAGCACACAATTTAATTGTCAAAAATATTTCTATTTCAAGCTATCCAGTTTAGCCAAATAGTTCTATTTCAAACAATCCAGTTTAGCATAAGTATGCAGTTAGTTTTATTTAACTCATAGATAGGGCCCTATCAGGTGCTACCATTCCGGGCCAGTGTGGAACTGGGAGTATGTCTGGGCAAATCGCTATATTTGATTTGAAGGGGTACTTCGGATTCCCCAAAGCTCACCATCAGATTGTTTAGTGTAACAAAAACCAGTTTCGAGCAACCGTCAATTGAAGCCTACATGGATGATAGACAATTTCCTCACCATCTGTATTCGGAGGGAGATTGCTATTAAAAGGGCTTAGAACACATCCTGTGGACGAAGATAAGTTTTAATCCGGCAAAATCAAGGTCACTAGTTTTGGAGCAACTCATGTTATCTGAACGATTCGATTTAAAGTATCCGAAGAACCTATCTCAACGTTAACCGAGAAGCCAATTAAATATCTAGGGAAAAAGTTTGATTGCCGGCTAAGAGATACTACAGAAATACAAGAAACAGTTAAAGACCTCCAAACCTGGATAAGTAAGGTTGATCAGTCTAAATTACTCGGTCACTTCAAAGCATAGATATACCAACTTGCAGTTCTGTCGAGAATTCTATGACTGCAGCCAATTTACCAAATTTCAATGTCAACAGTAGAAAGCATAGAAAGGAAGATCAGTGGGTATCAGAAGTCGGCTTGGACTTCCCTGATGTGGTGATGTCCTATACAGATTACAAATGCGCTAAAACTTCCATTCAGCGAATTAACAGAAGAATATATTGTCACAAGAATACAAATGAAGTATCGATACTCGAAGCAAAAGTAAATAGTGCGTGTATCGAGGTTCGTTTAGGCAAGTAACAGAGTGTCACAACCCCCCACCCAAGTGGAAGGACATTTGCGATAAAAAATGCTCGTAGACATAGTCACCAAAGGATTGGCAAGCTTAACCATAACCCAGACTATGAATATATTCATTTAAAGAAAAAGACCGTTGCTACTATATACAAAAGAGATTATCACTGGAGTAGAAGAAAGAAGAATGTCAAAGATGTTCAAGGAGCTTGCATTAGATGTGGGGAAATGATAAAACGAAGAATAAAATGGTCGAACAATTATAACAAACTGAAGTTCCTGGTGCAGATAGAACACTATGTATTACCAAGTCCCACAAATCTCCACACCTGAAATTAAACAGTGTCCACAGCTTGGCAACTCTGTGCAGGGAGTGGGGTCAGTGCAACACATATTAAGAGGGTGTTTCAAAGCTTTGTCAGATGGACGATACCGTTGGCGCCACGACCAGATATTTATGACAATTGCAGACACAATTGACACTGTGATTTGCGCTAATAGTCTAAAACCGAACTGGTGAACAGCACAGTTCGTTAAGGCCGGAAAGAAAAAAACAGTCAGAAACAAAGTACTCAGTATGGTCTCATCAAAGGTAGATTGGTAGATGAGGGTAGATGTGGGAAGTCAACAGAAATTCCACCCTCACGTAGTAGAGACAACCTTAAGCCCAGACGTAGTCATATTCTCTAATTCAGCAAAGCAAATAATAATGCTGGAATTGACTGTGGTCTGGGAGGATAACGGATAGGAAGCAAATAAAACGAAAAGAACAAAATACCAGGAATTAGTGAAAGATTCAAAAAAGAAAAAAAGAGTGGAAAGCAGGCTGCACACCGATCGAAGAATGGTGTAAAGGACTCACTAAAAGATCTTTAGATAAAGCCTTGATAATTTCGGATTGACCGGAAATAATAATACAAAGCAATCCAAAATATAACAGCGACTGATGGGAAAGCAACGAAGTGGCTGTAGATAAAGAGAAGGAGCACATGTACTGTGAAATAATATTAAAGTTTAGAGTAACAATTTTACCTGTTATGGCTTTGACTGATTTGATCTACTGACTTATCTCGTTAATGTTGTAATCGGGCGACTTTTGGGATGTCCTTGTGGTGTAATGGTTAAAGCGATGGACTGTGGAATCGTAATAAGCGAGTTCGAACTCCAGTTGCTCTATTACACTCACGCTTGGACAAATACCCTTGGGAAAGGTATGAACCTCCTTATTCTCCCAGCTATGGGTTAAATAGTAACATTACTGTCCTAGAAGGATGGCTTTGACATTAAATAACCTACAAATGCTATTAAACAAAGAAACCGAACCGTTTTTATCTGTGGTGGGGGGATTACAGAGCATATAGGTGCTTGTCAGTGGAGTGATCGTCGGTGGGATGATGTTATTGATTTGTATTTGCCCCTCAAATTTAAGGGATAGACGTGAATTAGTGACGGTATTGGGGCGGCAATTTCTTCATTGGGGAGCTTCTACATGGGATCCCCCTCCTTAGGTTTAAAAAAATATGAGTATATAGTTTTCTTCTTCCTTCGGTAAGCTGTAAGGACATATGTCTGGGCAAATCACTAAATTTGATTTGTTTTGTTTCTGGGGTTTTTTTTGTTTTTGTTTTTGTTTTTGTTTTACGGCATATCAACCTCATCGGTCATTTAATGCCGAATCAAGTTAAAGAAAATAAGTCTGAAAAGAAATTCAAAGGAGAGCTCTTAGGAAATAAGGATAATCTTTAGATAATTAGCTTTTTTTTTTATTAGGAATTTATTTGTAGGGAATCATGATCATAACCCCCCCCCAAAAAAAAAACAAACTGTGAAACAGGTTGGGGAAAGGGATCAGTTTGTTAGAATATATCTAGCAAAGAAAGGGTTTATAGAAGTAATTTGGTCTTATTGTAAATTTCTTTAGATTTTTGTGTATAACTTCACTTTTTTTAGAAATGATATCACATTATTTATTTCAGTGTTTTGGAACAGTTCCTTCGTATTGTTTGCACTATAGAAGGTTTTTCTTCTTTTCTAAAATTTTATTTGTTTCTTGAGGAAAAAAATAGCTTTAGTTTTATTAAAGTTTTTGTTGTTTTTCATTTTTTAGGTAAATATTAGCTTTGATTATATAAACTATTAATTTTCTGTGTGTGTGTGTATGTGTGTGTGTGTGTGTGTTTGAGTGTGTGTGTGTGTGTGTGTGTGTGTGTGTGTGTGTGTGTGAGTTCGAGATAAATGCAGACGAAACTTTCCAAACAAAATAGAGTAAAAATTCTGTATCTTGAACTTACCAAAGACAGTTTTGCGGGAGTAAGCGCCAAACTTAAAAGTAACCGTACATAGATAGCAGTTAAACAGAACTTAAACGCCATTGACAGGAGGTAACGTGACCAAGACGTATATAATCGACGGAATCAACTAGAAGTGAGATTTTGTAAAAGCCTATTATTAGTGGTAATTATGCGAGGAGGTGGTGATATACCGGGATCTGATTTGCTCTGGTTAGGGCCATTTCATACGATATTATGAGATCCGAAATTTTCAAAGAACCTAAGAATATGACATCGCTGACATATCCTACATGTACATCCAAAAGATGTATTTTGCAAAAAAAAATCTTGAAATTAGTTTAGTTTAGATACAAATGTTGCATATTCAAATTTACTTACCCTTCTTTATATGCTTTATTGGAAGAATAGAAACAGATACTATTCTTTGATCTTAAGTACGGCACAAATAAGAACTCTGTGTTGTAATATAGATATATCAAAACAGACATATTACCCTTGAGTAATGGTTAACTAGCTAGTCTCAAAAACAATTTCTACAGTTGTAAGTTCAATCCTAACTTGAGACTGCAGGTGAGGCATAAGGTTGTAAATAATCATTTCTTCACCTCCTAAAGAAGTAATTAGCAAGTTAATGTTGCAGCTGATTGCTACTGTAATAAGTTCTGTTTTTCTGGTACACTCATTTACCATAGTCTTGTACCAGACTATGCTAAATACAGTAGATATTGTTAAATTAGAACAATGATTGTGCCTAATTCCTTTCAAGTCATAGTGATATGATAAAAGTGGATCATATTGAATAGATTTAGCCCTAAATTAGGTGAAGGCTGATTATTGGTGGTTTTGAGTGTTCAATGTAAGAAAAGACTGAAGATTTTTTTTCATGTGTCCCATTTGGAAGCGTCTCCTAATATTTAATGAAGATAAAAAGAAAAAAAATGTGTGTGTGTGTGTGTGTGTGTGTGTGTGTGTGTGTGTGTGTGTAAAAGAGAGAAAACAAGAAATAGTAAAAAAAAAGAAAAAAAAAAGAGAACATGAAAAAGTAAGGAAGGGAGTTGATAAAAGAGATTGAGAGAGAGAGAGAGAGAGAGCAAGGTAGTAAGAACGTGGGAAAAGAGGGAGAAAGGCTGAAAGAGTCGGAGATTAGAAAGAAAGAAAAAAGGGAAAGAAAAGGAAGGAAAGAAAAGTAAAAAAAAAAACAGAGACAAAGAATAAGAGATAACAAAAGAGTGAGAGGAAAAGACTGATTGAACGATATAAAGAGAGTGGAAGACCGAGTGAAAGAGAGAGAATGAAAAAGACAGAAAGTAAACAGATAAAAGAGAGAGAGAGAGAGAGAGAGAGAGAGATTGAGTAAGAAGGAGGTAATGAGAGAATGAATGAGAAAGGTGGAAATAAAAGATAGAAAGAGTGAAAGATCAAGAGAAGGAAAAAGAAAGAAAGAAAAAGAAAAGAAACGAGAGAGAGAGAGAGAGAGGGGGGGAGTAAATAGAGAAATATGATAATAACAGATATGAAATCCAGCATCTAAATATGCAGTTATGTAAGATCAGTTGTGAATTGAGTTACTGTTTTTTTTTCTAGTGTCTGATAGAGATAGAACAACAACATTATGAGAGGAGGTGAGTGAGAAGAAGTTGGTTTTCTGTGGCCATGACAGTTGTTATCAGTTAGTGATTTAATGTCTATTCTTGTAACAAAGAGCCCATGGACACTATAGAAGAGATTCTTTTGCAGAACCTACCAATTACCGACCATCTCTGGTTACCATACACAGCCAAATGTCTCTTGAGTAAATACAGCTATAGGAAAATGACTCAGCCTGAAACAATCTAGTGAGGTTTTATGTTTTGATGGCCATCTTACTTTGCAGGGATATTTCTTTCTTTTTTTTTTTTTGGTCTGTCTTTTCTTTTTTTAGTCATTCTTTATTCTTTTCTTAATCTTCTTCAGTGTTTATTTTCTTAAGGTAGAGGTTAGTTTTAAGGAAATGTACGTTAAGTTATACTTTTCCAAAAATTCAAATTGATAATTTTGGCGCAAAAAGAGACCCTCAAATGTTTATGTTTACCTAACCCTTTTCTACAAGATGGATGAGATGCAAAGTCAACTTTTAAGTGGACTTTAACCATTTGATTTGGTTTAGTTTTATGGCACATCAACCATTATAGGGGTCAATAATCCCAAATCCATTATTATACATATAGACAGTTCTATTCCAAACTATTCAGTTTAGTATTAGTATCGATTTTGTCTACACACAGTTAAATGTCAAATCACTTCTATTTCATACAATTCAGTTTAGCTCAAGTACACAGGTTCAATGTCAAAAATAGTTCTATTTCAAACCATTGAGTTTAGCATAAGTACAGTTTCAACATCAAAACAGTTCTATTTCAAATAATTCAGTTTAGCATAAGTATACAGTTTACTTCTATTTGGTCCATAGATAGGACCCTATCAGGTGCTATCACTCCTGGCTAGTGTGGATCTGGGAGCGATGGCAATGAAGGGGTACTCCAAATTCCCCAAAGCTCCAGCATGACTGAAACCTCATCATCAGTTTGTTTAGTGTCGTATCCAGGACAATCGTTGGAGGGTTTTTTTTTACCCCTCTGCAGGGGTGCAGTCGGTGTATTTAACAGCCCCAGCCCACTGGGCAAGGACTTTACCAGGTTTGAATCCTGTTTTCTTTCTCCTACACTGGTTGCCATACCAAAATTGGAGAGTCCAATCTTCCCTACTATTTACCCAAAGCTGTAGATAGAATAATTGGATTCATACCATTCTCAAAAGTATTAGCACTATGTGAAATGCTAACAGCATCGTCCAGGATTTGAACTCGGGTCTGTGAGTTCATTTCTTAAGACAAGAAATATTAATTCATGAGCCCATCTTCTAAAGATCCTCAAATGTAAAAAAAAATTCAAATGTTTTTGTCTTCAAATTATATATCTTAAATTATTTTATCAAGGGGTGTCGTGGAAATTCTATTCATATAGTGGCACACGAGCTGAACTGCAATAGTGTAGTAAGTGAGTTTGAATTCATGCCAGCTCAGCCGGCTAAGGCCGTAGAATACACCAACTGCATCTCTGCAGAGGGGTAAGATCTCCCTATCCCAATGAGTATCTTGGATATGACACTAAGCAATCTGAAGATCTGGCTCCAGTAATGCTGGAGCTTTGGAGGAAATAATTATCATTGCTCCCATGTCCACTCTGGCCAAGAGTGAGTAGCATTTGATAGAGTCTTATCTATGGGTCAAATAGAACTGTTTGACATTTAAACTGAGTGTAAACGAATGACTTATGCTAAACTGAATTGTTTGAAATAGAACTGTTTAATCATGTAGTTGTGTGTAAACAAAGGACTGATGTCTAATTGAATTGTTAGTGGTTGACTTATGTTTACAAATCATATATATCTAATATATATGTATAAACCAGATTTGGCATTAAATTACCCACATTGGTTGATATGGCATAAAACCAAACCAAACCATACCAATCCAGTCATGCTATTACATTCACTTTTAAACTAATGCCCTTGGGAAAGGCATGAACCCTCTTAACCTCAAAGCACTGGGTTAAATAGTACTACTACTGTTCTACAAGGATGGATTTGGGATTAAAAACCACAAAGGTTGATATGCTATTAAACAAAGAAACCAAACAAGTGTGATGCAACCCAGGAGTGTTGAGTTATGGACTGCATTTCATTATTCACTAATGCCCTTTGAAAAAGCCTGTATCAACTTTTGATTTTTCTTGGTTTTCTTATTTGGTTTTGTTATGGTACCTACCTTACGGACTATAATAAACTCTTCCTATTACTATGAATACCAGGAGAATATTCATCTTGGTGTTAAGTTAACTCCAGCCTCGGGCACTTCTGGTGGTGTAACGGTTAGCAAGCTGGACTAGCAAACCTACACGAGTGAGTTCGAGTCTCATTGGGCGCCCCATTCATTCGGCCTTGTGCCACATTGAAGCAAAGAGCTTTGTAAATTACTAAGTTAACTCTAGCCTAACACTTTGGCAGTCAGACTGACATTCAACACACTTTTACCTATTCTGTATTTATACTTTCATTCAATATACTTACTTCATGTAATGCCAAGTTCGTGTTTTTATTCCGGACCTTTTACTAGTCCACAACAGGTTTAATAGCATATCAACTCTTGATGGGTATTCAATGCCGAATTCTCCTTATACATATATTATATGATTTTAAAATGAAAAGTAGTTTAATAACATTTTTTAATGAGCCAGAGCTCATTTGTTTTCACAAAGTTAAATGGTTTCAAGCATTGCTATGTAATACAAACAATTCAATTTGATATTAATAATTTTTTTGCATGTTGTTAAATGGTTTCAAGTATAGCAAATGATTAAACAGTTCTAATTTATCCATAGATGGGACCCTAATAGGTACTATCACTCTGGGTCAAAGTGGACCTGGAAGTAATGGCAATGAACAGGGACTCCACATTCCCAAAAGCTCCAGGACTGCAGCCTCTTTATCAGATGGCTTAGTGTCATAAACAGAACACTCATGGGTGGGTCTTACCCCGCTGAAGAGGGATAAGACTAGGCTCTATCAACCACTTTTTCCCCCAGCGAGTAAACTGTTAGTAGAGAGTTCTTGTCTCAATGGATGCTCCGTACATCCAGCCTTGTGCCACAACTAAGCAAGGGGGGTGTTCCTGTGATGTAATGGTTAAAGCGATGGACTGCAGAATTGCAGTAAGCGAGTTTGTACTCCAGTCGTGCTATTACGTTCACTTTCAGGCAAATACCCTTGGGAAGGTTATGAACCCCCTTATCCTCCCAGCTGTGGATTAAATAGTACCACTACTGTTCTTGGAGAATGGATTTGGCATTAAATAACCAACAAAGGTTGATATGCCGTTGAAACAAAGAAACCAAACCAAATAACTAAGCAAAGCTTAGAAAATGACTACATGAATGTCTTGTGACATCAGCCAAAATAAAATTGGGAGCACTGTGATATAGAGTGCATTTAGTGTTGTAAATTATGTCAATTTAAGGCAACATTTTATCAAATTAGTATTGGTTTGGTTTGGTTTTATGGGACATTAACCATTGTAGGTTAATGCCAAATCCATTGTTATACATATAAAGTGCTCGTGGTGTAATGGTTATCGTCATAGGAAATGGACATGGCGACACGAGTTCAAATCCTGGACCTGACTGATTGCATTTCACATAGTACTAACACCCTTGGGAAAGGTATGAATCCAATTATTCTCTCTCCAGCTATGGGTAAATAGTAGGACAGACTAGGTTCTTCAGCCTTGGTGAGACAACTAGTCTAGGAGAAAGAAAACTCTGAATTCAAACCTGTTAAACTCCACTTAAGAATTGACCTTGAGTTATATCCTGCCTGAGTAGAGGGGTTAGTAAATATGTATATATAAACAGTTCTATCTCAAACAATTCTGTTTAGCTTAAGTACACTGTTTAGTTCTTTTTTATCCTTAGATAGGACCTGTTCATGTGCTACTACTCTGAGCCTGAGTGGACCGGAGAGCAATGACAATGAAGGAGTAGTCTGCATTCCCCAGAACTTCAACATTACAGAAGCCTCGCCATCAGATTGCTAAGTGTCATATCCAGGACACTAGTTGGGGTCTTACTCCTCTGTAGAATAGCAGTTGGTCTATTCTACAATGCCAGCCTATGGGGCAATCAAATTAAGAAGATTCCAATAAAAACTAGTATATTTTTTACTCCTCACTTAAAAAGAGCTGTTAAATTAAATTAAATAAATACAAAATATTTGAAGGTATTGATGAGTTTACCATACATCTTTTCATGCATGCACTGGTCCCACACACATGAAAAAAAGGAATCAGTTGTATTGAGTGCTGTAGTAATCTTTATCCATCCTTTGTAGGTTATCTAATGCCAAATTCATTTTTATACAAATAATCAGTTCTATTTCAAACAATTCAGTTTAGCATAAGTACACAGTCTAATTGTCAAAAACATTTTAATTTCAAGATATTCAGTTTAGTCAAACCGTTCTAATTCAAACAATTTAGTTGAGTATAAGTATAATTTTTATTTACACACAGTTAAATGTCAAAACAGTTCTATTTTGAACAATTCAGTTTAGTATAGGTACACAGTTTAGTTCCATTTGACCCATAGATAGGACCCTATCAGGTGCGACCATTCCCGGCCAGAGTGGAACTGGGAGTGATGGCAATGAAGGGGTGCTCCATATTCCCCAAAGCTCCAGCATCACTGGAACCTCACCATCAGATTGTTTTGTGTCATAATCCAGGACACTCGTTGGGGTGGGGGGAGGTCTTACCCCTCTGCAAAGGTGCAGTCGGAGTATTCTACAGCCCCAGCTGACTGGGCCATACGTAAATGAGTTTATCTTGTCATTCCTTCTGTTGAGCTCAGTGTTAGTATATCATGGTTATGAAAATGTTAATATTAGTAAGCAGGGACTCAAGTAAATATTTTCTCTACCACTAAGTGCACTCATAATTGGACCCAAGGGGGCTTAGGGAGTGTCATACGAAACTCTCCGGAACCCCTAACAAACAGGCCAATTCTCTAATGGAGATAATTATAAGTTATATCCCGACAATACAATACACAGCATTAAAGCAATCTTGATTTTATGAAACTGGGAGCCGCTCTGAATTCAGTATTTTATGTGAGGCAAACATAATACCAATGTAGAATTGTGCTACAACCAAAATACCTCTCCCTAATTATGATACAACCATGATATATTTTAAGTATTTTAGTACTACCTAAGTACCCCTTAAGCATCATCATCATCATCATGTCGCACCATCAGCACAGATCTCCTCGACCCTCTCCTGCCACTCCTTTCTATCATCTATCACTCCCGGTAGTTCCTCAAAGCTACCTCCTGTATTGGCACAGATCTGTTGTATATAGGTTCTAGCTGCTCATCCATGTGAAGGGGTCCACAGAAGTACATCACTTATGAGTTCATCCCTACTTCTCCAGCAGTGTCCCACATTTTTCGTTTGTCTAACTTCGATAGTTTTCGTGATGGGTGGTAAGTGGCCGTATAGCTGCTGCTTTGTGGGGTGCTGCCTCTAAGACTTGTCCAATATTGCTTGCAGCATTCTTGTGTAGTTGCTGTCAAGCCTTTTCTCCATACATATAGTTAGCATCCATGTAGTGGATCCATACAGCAGTATTGACATGACCACTGCTTGAAAAAAACTGCATTTCTTTTTATCAGTCAAGTCTGACTTCCATATGACTGATAGCCTGTTGATAACTGTTTATGCTTTTGCTAGTTGTGTATTGATGTCCATCTTGGTTGATGAGACACTGCTTCCTAGGTAGATGAACTTGTCTACTAGTTTCAGAGAACTACCATTTTGTGTGGAGATGTTGCCTCCTAGATTAAAGCACATGTATTCCATCTTGTGTGCATTGACATGGAGGCCTATGCCTGCTGCTACTCATTTCAGACTATGTAACAGGGTTTTGGCTTGTGCGGGTGTATTTGCCAGAAGCACCATGTCATCGGTGTAGTCTGCATCCGTAATTGTTTGTGAGGGGTATCTACTTTTTTTTGTGTGATTTTTTTACTGTTGTCTTCATCTTTATTGTAGTTAGTTGAAGCACAATGTTTTGGCTGTTGTATTCTTTGGCTATGAATAATAAGATCTTCATAGTTCTTGAACAGCCAAATGATTTTCCCAGGTTGAAACATTTCTATGCCCAGATAAACAAGGAACACCAGAAGAAGGCCAAAGGATACAGCAGCTTAAATGCTGTGTTTCAACAATGAAGATGAAGAAAACAGTCCAAAAAATCACAACCAAAATAATACATATCAAGCTTAATCTCAAAAATTCAAACAGATAATACCTGTTCTCTATTATGATACAACCATAATACGTGGTGAATTCAATAAGATTCCAGACTTTTTTAATACAGGCATTTAAAATTGTTGTAGACTCTTGAAAATTCAGTATAATATTGCTATACATCTTATGAGATGACTGACCCATTTTTATGATTTCAACTTTAAATGAACAGCTACAGCAGCAATTGGAATACACCCTACTAAAGCCCGATTGTTACAGCTGGTGAATTTCAAAAATGCAATCTGGATGTGAGAACACTTTAGAAGAATGATATGCAATAGAATTGTGTTTTAAACTTGGAAAAAATGCCACAGAAACATATGGAGTGCTTCAGACTGCTTTCCAACCATCTTGCATGAATCGAACATCAGTTTTTTTGTAGCATAAGAGATTCAAGGAAGGCAGGCAGTCTGTGAGGGATGATGAGAGGTGTGGGAGGAGTAAGGAAGTCAATACACCACAGTTGATTGGCCAAAGGCTTAGGGTTAGGGTTACTATGCTGAGGTTTTAAGGAAGAGGTTCAGGAAGAGATTCCGTAGGAAGAGGCCAGCACTCTTCAAATCAGGTCAGTAGCATTTGCACCAGGACAATGCACCAGTCCACAACTCCATCCTTGTCACAGACCATTTGAGCAAGATGGGCATCAAGACAGTTCCTCAGCCTCCTGATAGTCCAGACCTTGCTCCCTGTGACTTTTGGTTATTCCCTAAGCTAAGAGGCTGTCATAATGAGACAATTGAGGAGATGAAAGAGGCTGTGATGAAGGTCATTGACACGCTCACACAAGAGGACTTCGATGGGGCCTTCCAGAAGTTGTTGGAACGGTTCAACAAGTGCATTGCAGCCGGAGGAGATTACTTCGAAGGGGACTAGAGTTTCATATGTGTACTATCAATAAAAGTGCCCATAGGAAAAAAGTCTGGAAACTTATTTAATGATCCTCGTCTCTCTCAAGTAGTGTAGTACAACGTAAATACCTCTTATGTATTATGCTATAACCTTTACACTTATACAAACTGTTCTTAAATGTGTGTTTGACTGTGTCACCTTTGCAATACCAGGCTTCACACTTTAATGCAACAGGTGCTCCTTTCAAGACTGTAATTAATTTATGTCATTAGCAATAAAATAACTTGCTTTATGTCAAAATGTAACATTTAACTTTTTCTCTGAACAAAAGGAGAAAAAAATAGATGAATGCATTTGAATCTTTTTTGGAACAATGTTATGTAGTTTGATAAAAAGCAAATTTCAATCTTGTTAGACACACACTCCCACAAAATATATAATATCAAATCAAAATCAAACCAAAAATAAGCCCATGTAAAATTTTTCATGTAGATATTTCGACAGTGCCTGAGGTATAAATATAACAGAGAAATACATGCATAACACAGATATACAGAAAATGTAATTGTTATATTATCTCTCTCCATAGACATACACACATATGTAATGACACATTCACCTCTACCTTATTTGCCAATGGCCTGGGAGACCAGGGTTCAGTTCCAGGCCAAACCATATCAAAGATAAAAAAAATGGTACTTGATGCCTCCCTGCTTAACATTCAGCATTATAAGGTATGGATCAAGGGTTAGTAGCGAACTCCAGGGGAAAGAGTAGTGCCTTTCCTACACCTCGGTGTAGTAGCTATTAAAAAAGGAGCCCTTGGGTCACCCTTGACAATGGTCAGCCAACTTATATATATATATATATATTCTTTATATCTCTTCATACGCATACATATGCATGCATACACAAACACATGAAAAGACATGATCATACACATATACACACCAATATATATATATAAATGAAGGAATGAATGAAAATCTTCAAACACCATTTAGTTACTCAATAGAAATATATATATGCATTGAAATAAAGGAATGAATGAAAATCTTTTTGTGTATGTTCACGCATGTGGGTGTGTATGTGCATGCTTGGTTTGGTTTAGTTTGGTTTTATGGCAGATCAACCTTTGTAGCTTATTTAATGCCAAATCCTATTTTTAGATATATATTAAATATATATGATTTTTAAAAACGTTTTGTGGAAAACATTTTTAAACTAACCTGAGTTCTTTTCTGCATGCAGTTAAATGGTTTCAAATATTTCTATATAACAATCACAGGTTAACATCATTCATTTATTTTTGTACATTTAAATGGATATACATATATGATTTGTAAGTGAACAATTTGTTGGTAATTTCATTTTTAAATAAGTTAGAACTAATTTCTTAGCATACTATCACCGTGATTGTTTCTACACACTTTTTCAATTATTACAATTTAACACTTATAATTCAATTCAACATTACTCATTTATTTGCACACAATGAAATGTTTTCAAGTATCGCTATGTATAACTAACAATTCAATTGAGCATCAGTCATTTGTTTACACACAGTTAAATGATCAAACAGTTCTATTTCAAACAATTCAGTTTAACATGTCAACAAAGTTAAATGATTCCAAGTATTGCTATGTATCACTATGAATTTAATTAAGCAACAGTCATTTGTTTACACAGATAAATGATCAAACCATTCTATCCCAAACAATTCAGTTTAACATGTCAACAAAGTTAAATGATTCCAAGTATTGCTATGTTTCACTATGAATTCAATTAAGCAACAGTCATTTGTTTACACAGATAAATGATCAAACCATTTTATCCCAAACAATTCAATTTAGCATAAGTCATTTCTTTGTACTCGATTTCAAATGTCAAACAGTTCTAGTTGACCCATAGATAGAACCCTATTAAGTGCTACCACTCTATTTATCTCTTTGCCAGTCTTTCAGTTCATACCTATCAATCTATCTATTTATGTCTGAATACATACTATATTTAAGGGCCATTTTTATGCTTGCACATGCATACACACATTCAATTAGTTTATCAGTTATTGTAAGAAATGGAATTAATGACCTGAACTCAAATCCTTAACTTTGCCCTCAAACCCCTTAGGAAAAGAATAAATCCATCTGTTTTCTCTCTAACTATAGGCAAACTGGGTTCTTTAAACCTGATTACACAACCAGTCTGGGAGAAGGAAAACTCTGAATTTAAACCAGCTTTACTCTGCTTAAAAAAAAAATTTGACCTTGTGTTACATCCTACCTGTGGTGGAGGTGTTGGGAAAATACATCCTCATCTACACAAGAACTCACAGAGTAAAATTAAATGCAGTTCTGTTCTTAGATAATGAAACATAATAGGATTATAGATAAGGCAATAGGTCTGTTCAAAACACGATGCCAACTTCTTTAAACAGGAATCCACAGCACATTTGTCCCTTTGTGTACCACTAACCCTACTAAAGAAACAGAAAAATTCATTTGGAGGAGGTGAGGGGTTAAAGCCATCAAAGAAGGGAAAAATTTAGAAGGGAATCAATTTCTCATACCTTCTCACTGGTAATAATGGCAATGATAATAATTACATTTTCAACAGATATTGCTGACTATCTGGAATTTTAGCTTGCTTTGTCATAAAACCAGTAACCATTGAAACTTATATATATATATATATATATATATATATATATATATATATAGTCATCCACAGACAGACTGTTTTGTTGTATCACTACTTTTCAGTGTGGCTAGACTTTACATCAGTCAGATCTCAAACCCCAGTGTCATTGTCATTCTCTATGATAGTGAAGGAGTTTTTTATGTATATCTTCTTACATATACATTATCGGCTCCTGGGGGTGCTTAATTCATGAGAAGTGCAATTATATTTCAGCTTATGTGGTAGCTGGCTGATTTCCTGCAAGAGTGCTCATATATATATATATATATATATATATATATGTGTGTGTGTGTGTGTGTGTGTGTGTGTATAAGAGTTTCCAAGGTTATTGCTTTATTATAAAAGAGTAACCATTGAAACTTATATATATATGTGTGTGTGTATGTATGTATATATATATAATAATATATAAGAGTTTTAATGGTTACTGGTCTTATGATAAAGTAAGTTAGCGACCATAGTCGAGGGTGACCCGAAGGCTCCCTTTTCGATAGCTACTACACCAAGGTGTAGGGGAGGGCGCTACTCCATTCCCAGGATTGCTCCACTTTACCCTTGAACCGTACCTTATAATGCTGAGTGTTAAGCAAGGTGGTATCAAGTTCCATTTTTAAAGTCTTTGGTATGACTCGACCTGGGATTGAACCCAGGTCTCCCGGGCCATTGGCGAACACTCTAACCGCTGGGCCAATGTTACAATTTTCACTAAAAAGAATGAAAAAGGAATGTTGTAAGGATACAAAAAATACTTATCCCCACCAGACAATTGGCATGTCAATTAGTGGCCTTTTAGAGTCTCAGATGACAATCCCAGAAATCCATTCTCGACCTCTTTTTGCCTCTGTTCTTTGAACAGTGCAAACATTGTTTCTAACCCTGCCTAGGAACAGTTAAGCCTCATGTCTATGTAACTCACACTTGTCATGTAAGACTTTGTCAGTTTTGTATTCCTTCCACATATTGCTTGTTCATAGAACAATATCTCTATAAATCTCTCACAGGATATGCCTGTGTTTTCTTTTTTTTTTAAATTTTACTTGTATATATATCCTTTACGGGGGACATCTCCACTCTAGACGGAGCCCCTCTTAAACTAGTAGACAAATTCACTTACCTAGGAAGCAGCGTCGAATCAACCGAAAAGGACATCGACACGAGGTTAACAAAAGCATGGACAGCTATCACTAGGCTATCGATTATATGGAAATCAGACCTAACCGATAAAATGAAACGCAGTTTCTTCCAGGCAGCAGTCACATCGATACTGCTATACGGGTGCACTACATGGACGCTAACAAAACGGCTGGAGAAGAAGCTAGACGGCAATTACACAAGAATGCTGCATGCAATCTTGAACAAGTCCTGGCGACAACACCCCACAAGACACCAACTCTACGGTCACCTGCCTCCTATCACGAAAACTATTCAAGTTAGACGAACCAGACATGCAGGACACTGCTGGAGAAGCAGGGACAAACTCATAAGAGATGTACTCTTATGGACCCCCACACATGGCCGTGCAAAAGCAGGACGACCAGCACGAACATACATTCAGCAGCTGTGTGAGGATACGGGATGTTGTCCTGAGGACCTGTCTTGAGCGATGAACGATAGGGAGGAGTGGCGAGAGAGGGTCAGGGATATCCATGCTACCAGCGCGACATGATGATGAGGATGATGATGATATATCCTTTATCTAAAATATTGAATGTTCTTATGTGAGTAAATAACCTTATCATGTCTTTCCTTTCCTGGTGTTTCATTTTAGTTCATCATGGATCCATAAATATTTAATATTGGTCCTTGCTGAGAGGGGAACTTGACTAAGTATCTTCTCTATCACCACTAAACATTACAATATTGTTTTTTTTACTTTTTTTACCAGGCCATTGGCCTAATGAGTAGAGTGTTTGCCAATAGTCTGGGAGGCTGGGGTTCGATCCCAGGTCGAGTCATAACAAAGACTCAAAAAATTGTACTTGGTGTGGCCTTGCTTAACACTCAGCTTTATAAGGTAAGGATCAAGGGTAAAGTGGAGCAATCCAGGAAATGGAATAGCCTCCTCCCCTACACCTTGGTGTAGTAGCTATTGAAAAGGGAGCCTTCGTGTCACCCTCAACTAAGGTCGCCAACTTTACTACTTACCATTTAACATAAATGTTGTTTGAATATTTTTGATCAAGCATTTTCACACAGACAATATTTTTGTTAGAAAGTTCCGCGAAAAATTGTCCATGCTATTCTTTTTATTTAAACCTTTGTATATATTTTAACTTTTATTTTTTGAATTTATCAAACTCAGCATTTGCTGTTTATGATTTTTGATGACACCAGACATGTAAAAATTCTTCACTGGGTTAAATGTATCTATCAGTTATTATATATATTTATATATATATATATTGTTTAGAGAGGCAAATACTTAACAACTTAGATTGATTAAGTAATTTGTATATTTAGTACTTTCATCAAATTCATTATACATAATAAGTATATGGTACTTGACAAAAATATACATTCACGGTTGAACCATTTCCGAAAAACCATATCAGAATTAATTAATGAGTCAAAGAAGAAGTAAAAGAAGGGAAGGAGGTGAATAATAATAATAATAATAATAAAAGGGAAGAAGAAGAAAAAGAAGAAGGAGGAGGAAAGGTGAAGAAGAAGAGGATGAGGTGAATAATAATAATAATAATAATAATAATAATAATAAAAGGGAAGAAGAAGAAGAAGAAACTGGAAGTAGGTTTATTAAGAAATACAGTAAGAATTAAGAAAAAATGAATAAGAAATAAAAAAAATCAAAGACAAAATGTTGTGAAATTCTGTGAATGAATATTATTTGAAATTCATTGATGAAGAATAATCCAGCATTATCCAGTTTAATTTAATTAATACATCAATGAATTGAAATGAACTGTTTTTAATCTTGATTTCAGTTGCTTTTTATTACAGTTCTAGGACCCTCTTTCCATGGTCACCTGTTGGAACCCCTCTTAACACCCCAAAGGGATGTTGTTCAATCTGACCACCACTGCTGATATCACAAAGTAGATAAAATTCAACTGGCTCCATACACTGACTTCTAAGATGAACATGAGAGAAAAATATTTGGTCATCAAAACATTTTCCAGCCAATTAGAAACCAAAGTAGATGACTCTCAGAAAAGCCGATCTGAGCAACTCGTGTACTACATAAAAAAATCCTTATTTGACTCTACAGGTAGAAAGTATGCAACCAGTCTAGAACGAATTTGTCCAGCAAATTGCTCAACCATCTGTGACGATTAGTGTGACAAGTCAACCGCAGGCTCACCTTACATGTGAATTTTCCATGTGGCTCTTCTCAACCACAACTCTGATATATGGCATATTGATGAATGAGCAAACAAAAGGCATCACAAATGACCATAAACATTTTTTTTCAAACATGTTTTAGTCTCCATTGTTGTCTTACTTTTCACTTTTTTTGGTTTGTACTAATCTCATATACTGAAAGTGATGTTTATATATGATAAGAAAAGGCGTGGACAGCTATCAATTGGTTATCGATCATATGGAAGTCTGATCAATCCAATAAAATAAAACAGGTTTTTTTTCAAGCTAAGAATGAGCTGTACTTAGTACCCAGAAGATCGAATCCTGGATGAGGCAGTTCATCTTATATAACCATTCAGAGTGTGTAGTTTACATCTCTTATGATTGTTCAGTCTTAAATGGCCTTACTTGTCCAGTTGGCTGGGGCTGACTGCACCTCTGCAGAGGGGTAAAACCATCCCCAATGAGTGTCCTGGATAGTTCCAGTGATGCTGGAGCTTTGGGGAATATGGAGCACCTCTTCATTTCTATTGCTCCCAGGTCCACTCTGGCCTGGAGTGGTAGTGCTTGATAGGGCTCTATCTATGGGTCAAATAGAACTAAACTGCCAACTTATGCTAAACTGAAATGCTTGAAATAGAACTGTTTTGACATTGAATCTGTACTATGCTAAACTGAATTGTTGTAAATAGAACTTTTCTGACATTTAACTGTATATAAATAAAAACTGTACTTATACTAAACTAAATTGTTTGAATTAGAACTGTTTGACTAAACTGAATAGCCTGAAATATTTTTGACAATTAAACTGTGTACTTATGCTAAACTGAATTGTTTGAAATAGAACTGATTATTTTTATAAAAATGGATTTGGCATTAAATAACCTACAATGGTTGATGTGCCATTAAACCCAAACAAACACACGAGTAAATGGCCTTACTTGACAATTCATTTACTCTCATCTCTTCATTTTGCTTCTACTCCGGAAAGTCATTCACCTTGCGTCATGCTCAGGTCACCATCTTTGGTTTTTATTTGTCTTCAGTAGTTATCTTCTGTTATTCTAAGTTCTTCTCAGTTGGGCTGTCATATGACAATGTGACCACAATTTCATGTGTACTTTTTATTCCTTGATGACTTCAATCATTACCCACTTTGGCCTCAATGAGAAATCAGTGAGCAAGATGAAGCATTTCAACTGCTAAGATCAAGTGTTTCTTACTAACTTGCCAACTTATTACTAACTTTTGAACTGTTTTGGTCACCTCACTGAAACCATTCAGTGGAAGCTGTGATCTCAGACTGACCTAGAGTTCAATAGTTGGCAATCATATTGATTGAACCTATTGTGTTTTAATGTGTGGTTCATGGTTCAAGACTTGATTTGAATGCTACACTACATGTCAATAACAAATTTCACCAATCTATAATATTTGCATTTCTCTTTTTACCTGTCTGTAAATAGGTAAATAGAAGGGTAGACTCAGCTCTTTAGAATTGGTATGGAAACTTCTAGTTTCAAACCAGATGTACTTCACTTAAACATTGGCCTGGAATTAATTCCTGTGGTGGGTGTTTGAGTAAATGCATACTGACATCAAAGTCAGCATTGCTCTTCAGGGTGTTGCAATTATATTTTCTGTCAGCATAGCATAATGCAAAGCTCTTCGAAAGAATTGAGCACTCTGGTAGCCAATAGGGTATTAAAAAATGTAAACAAACGGCTGCTGCTGTTGCTAAATAAATACCTTAAAATTCTCTTAGCCAACATGGTCCGCTTGGTGACCGAGAGGTCTGAAACTTAGTCTAATGTAAAGTTGGACGGGTTTCGATCCTGGCTTTGAGCGTCCTGCGTGTCTAGCCACACTGAAGAGTTCTGATAGAACGAAACAGTCTGTCTGTGGATGACAATATATATATATATATATATATATATATATATATATATATATATATATATATATAAAGATATAGATATTTATTTATATAAAGAGAGAGAGAGAGAGAGAGAGAGAGAGAGAGAGAAGGATAGATATCATATATATACATATATATATATATATATATATATATATATACATTAAATCATATCACACAGGGCTTTTTCTCATTTCATTCAGGCCGTCCAGGATGTGTCTAAGAGTTATAACCCCCCCACACACAAATATACATACATATATATATATATATATATATAGAGAGAGAGAGAGAGAGACAGTGCGCGCGCGCGTGTGTGTGTGTGTGTGTGTGTGTGTGTGTGTTAAAGAGATATGAATACACACATAAATGAATATGCATAAAGTAGATTTTTATATTTCTTCATT
>OY757905.1:69477194-69482194 GCA_963585895.1 Sepioteuthis lessoniana | reverse complement strand
TATTTACACACACACACACACACACACACACACACACACACACACACACACACACACACACACACACACACACACACACACAAATCTCAAGACACGCATTCACACATATACAGAGAAAAATAACTAAGTGAAATCCGAAACCACACACAACGTATCAAATATCAAAAGCAAAGGAGGGGTAAAGTATATTAAAGGAAACACACTCTAAGAAAAAAGAGGAGTGACCATCATAAAAAAACATAACCAACGGAAAACCATTCAACTGCAAACACGAATGAGTTCAAGTCTCTGTGCCATACATCTTCTCCGACGAAAACATCAAGCTGGAAACATACATTGTAGTAAATGCAAAGAAATATACATATACGATAATTATAAGAAATATATTTGTGATCTGTGAGTTTGCATGTGGCATTTACCACTGTTGAGATTTGTAAGAACAAAATAAATAAATAAATCCTAAAAAATACAAATCCTTTTGTGGACCTACTCATTCTATATATATATATATATATATATATATATATATATATATATATATATATATATATATATATATATATAATGATAAACTCTCTCATTCATCTCAGTGTAAGAAGGGCCCACAGTTTGGTTAAAGGTGTGAACTACCTACACAGATGATTTGTTTATAGTGGTTAATAAAGGGTTTATGTAGAACCAGTGGCAAATTTTGAATGAATTAATGATCGAAGAATGGTGATCAAACAAGATACTGATTATCTCCAACAAAATTCTCAGGTTTTGAATTCAGAGTTTTTTCTTCTGTTAGACCAGTTGCCCGACTAAAGCTACTGATCCCTGTCTACTCTACGATTTTACTCAGGGCATACCTGGAATATATATATGTAATTATTCTTATTGGTAATTATTTTGGAATTCCATAATTTCTTCCTCCATTTTATGTCTAAAATACTGGACGTAAGCAAATTCGAACTCTCCATGGTGTCTTCAATAAGTTTCCAGACTTTTTTGTACAGGCATTTAAAATTGTCGGAGACACTTGAAAATTCAGAATGTTATTGCTATACATCTTATGAGATAACTGACCAATTTTTATGATTTCAGCTTCAAATGAACAGTTACAGCACGAATTAGAATACACCCTACTAAAGCCTGATTGTCACAGCTGGTGAATTTCAAAAATGCAATCTGGACATGAGGACACTTTAGAAGAATGATATGCAATAAAATTCTGTTTTAAACTTGGAAAAAATGCCACAGAAACGTATGGAATGCTTCAGACTGCTTTTGGACCATCTCGCATAAATCGAGCATCAGTTTTTTAGTAGCATAAGAGATTCAAGGAAGGCAGGGAGTTTGTGAGGGATGATGAAAAGTGTGGGAGGAGTAAGGAAGTCAATACATCAGAGTTGATTGGCCAAAGGGTTAGGGTTAGGGTCAAGTTTACTATGTTGAGGTTTTAAGGGAGTTCAGAAAGAGATTCGGTCGAAAGAGACCAGCAGTCTTGAAATCGGGTCAGTGGCATTTCCACCAGGAGAATACACCAGTCCACAACTCCATCCTTGTCACAGACTATTTGAGCAAGGTAGGCATCAAGACAGTTCCTTAACCTCCCTATAGTACAGACCTTGCTCCCTGTGACTTTTGGCTATTCCCTAAGCTCAGAGGCTGTCGTTACGAGACAATTGAGAAGATGAAAGGGGCTTTGACGAAGATCATTGACACACTCACACACAAGAGGACTTCCATGGGGCCTTCCAGAAGTTGTTTGAACAGTACAACAAGTGCATTGCAGCCGGAGGAGATTACTTCGAAGGGGACTAGAGTTTCATATATGTACTATCAATAAAAGTGCCCATACGAAAAAAGTCTGGAAACTTATTTAGTGATCCTCGTATATCCTTAGGAAAGGTATGAACCCCCTTCTTCCCCAGCGATGCATTAAATAACATTACCGCTGTTATTCTACAAGCATGTCTTTGGTATTAAACAACCCACGAAGTTTGATCTACCATAAAACAAAGAAACTGAAACTTCTATGTTAAAATTTTGTATGTTAAAAAATTTTATTTATTAATTAAAATCAATTATGTTAATCAATTTGATGTATATTCCATAAAGTACGGATGTTAGATGAAATGGGTTGTCTCAAATTTGTATTTATTGTATTTTTTATAGATTAAAAATAATGAAAGAATTTTTTTCTAAGAGTGGGTCGTTCTTATTTTTCATCAGGAGTTGAATGAGTACACATAAAGCTGGCATATCTTTAGATCAGCAGTCTAATGATGAAAAAACATATATATATATATATATATACATATATACATATATATATATATATATATATATATATATATATATATATATATATATATATATATATATAACACATATACACATATATGTGGAGGGGGGTTGTAGCTTATTGTGTTGAACAAATATTGTATACTACTTCGAGTTGAAAGATTGGGACAGATATGTGTGTCTAATCAGGAAGTAATTATAAGAAATATATCTGTGATCTGTGAGTTTGCATGTGAGATTTTACATTTGTTAAAAATCAAATCAAATTATCCTGTGACCTGGAAGATTGTCAGGCAACCATGTTGTGCCCTTCTCTTGGTGGTGACCATCTCCTCCCCAACTAACAGCCGACAGATTGTGATATATTGCATGCTATTTTGAGTTGTCGTTAAGCTACATATATTTGAAGAAAAATAAGCTGTTGTCAATTTTAAGGAAAATATTTTTGGAAAGAAAAAATTCTAATTTCATTTTACTGGCAACAGTGAATTGTTTGGTAGGGTTTGGTTTCTTTGTTTAATGGCATGGGTTATTTAATGCCAAAGCCATCCTCGTAGAAGAACAGTGGTGGAACTGTTTAACCTATTGTTAGTAGTGATAAGAGGGTTCATACATTACCTATTAGTAATAGTCAGAAAGTAAACACGATAGCTTGATTGGTGTTTGAACTCACATACCACAATGTCATGGCCCCACACGTTAGCCACTGTACCATAGGGACTCCATCTTACTGTGGACTGAGTCTTCTATTTTCACTTTGTTTTATTTGAAATAAAATGTTATCATCTGTTTTGAGAAATTAAAATTAGTCAGTGGAAATCAAGTAATTTACACTGTATATATTATGTTTAAGATAAATGGTTTTCTATAATATATAACAATATACATTCGTATAACAAATAGAACGTAATATATAGCAAAATAATACCAGAGATTACGATGAAAAAATATTTGAGGCATAAAAGGAATGCATTTTTTATTATACACGTGAATGCTTGTGTTACATATATATATATATACATATATATATATATATATATATATACGTGTGTGTGTGTGCGCGCGCAGACATACATGTATAAATATACAAGTATAAGAGTGTATATATAATATATATATGTACACGCCCCCAATTGGGAGAGTCCTTGTGCCATCGTGGCTAATGTATGGTGTTTGAACTCACATATAAGCAAGTTCAAACTACAGTTGTACTTAAAAGTTTACTTCAGACTAATACCCTATGGAAAGGTATAAACTATCCTCTCAAACAAAGAAATAAACGAAACCAAGCTCCTCCCCACACAGAATTATGGTCAAGTCAAGCTGAAAGCACCAGTTCCTGATAGACCACCAAGGTTAAAGCGTAATGAACTTCACTACTTAGATGAGTGACCATTTATTTCAACAATAGCAGGTACTGTAAGTAACCTGCAGCCGGTGAACAATCTCTACTAAAAGCTTAGTAAATAACACACACACACACACACACACACACACACACACATATATATATATATATATATATATATATATATATATATATATATATATATATATATATATATATATATATAGAGAGAGAGAGAGAGAGAGAGAGAGACTAAGTTTTTCGTTTGAATTTAAGCTGTACCGATAGAGTTTGAGTTTTTCATCGATTAATTTTCTAACCATCGGTTGAGTGATTGAAAATTATCATTTTATCATGTCATTGACAAGGAAACTTTGGCTCAAATATATCTGACAAAGAAGGATATTATGTTGAAAAATAAATATTTGTCGGATAAAATAAATGCATATTTTGAGTGAGCAACAGGAAAAGAAAGTTTGGAACAAATGTAGTACACCTTGTGAAGATCAAGTTCACTGTAGTTGTTTTGGTATATAAGTCAATCTGTCTATTACACACACACACACACACACACACACACACACACACACACACACACACACACACACACACACACACACACACACACACACACACATAACAAATCTATATCTACTATCTTCGTTTTTAACTGTTATTTGTATTTATAAATTTCATACAATAAATGTCACAATTAGTATGGGACAGAGGAAGGAAAACATAGTAAATCTGTCCCTTAATAATTTTTACATTTGTATTGAAATTTCATTCAATAAATGTAACGATTATTATGGGACAGAGGTAATAAGAAATCAAGTATTGTGTATTTATCTTTATATATTTTTTCAAATTGTTTTTTGTTAGTAATTAAAAAAAAAAATCTGATTTAGTTTTCAAATCCTAAATACAAAACTTTTTCTTACTTGGATTTTCTTTTTAAATTTAGTCCATTTCCATTCTCTTTGATCGAGCATTGTTGTTGTTATTGGTGTTGTTATTTTTGTTGTTGCTGTTGTTGTTATTGTGTGAAGAATTTATTAATCCAGTCTATATTCCATGATTAACATTTAAAAAATACGCGATTTTCCCCCCTGTGCGTGTGTATCCATGTGTGTGTGTGTGTGTGTGTGTGTGTGTGTGTCTGTTTGTGTTTCTCTCGCTCTCTCTTTCTCTCACTCTCTCTCTCTCTGGTTTTCTTGTTCTCTCAAACACTGTAACTTCATACTAACTCCGCTCTAGACTGTCTCTGAAGGAGTCACCCAGTTGAAGCAACATGATATGCAAAAATTTACTAAGCATCTGTGATGATGATGATGGTGGTGGTGGTGGTGGTAGCGGTGGTGGT
>OY757905.1:69452194-69472194 GCA_963585895.1 Sepioteuthis lessoniana | reverse complement strand
TCCTTATCCTTCTCTCTCTTTCTTTATTTTTTTCTATTTCTCCTTTTATTTCCTTATCTTATCCTTCTCTCTCTTTCTTTTCTTTTTCCATTTCTCCTTTTATTTCCTTATTTTATCCTTCTCTCTCTTTTTTTTCTTTTTCTCCTTTTATTTCCTTATCTTATCCTTCTCTCTCTTTCTTTTTATTTTTTCTTTTTCTCCTTTTATTTCCTTATTTTATCCTTCTCTCTCTTTTTTTTTCTATTTCTCCTTTTATTTCCTTATTTTATCCTTCTCTCTCTTTTTTTTTCTTTTTCTCCTTTTATTTCCTTATCTTATCCTTCTCTCTCTCTCTTTCTTTTTCTTTTTTCTTTTTCTCCTTTTATTTCCTTATCTTATCCTTCTCTCTCTCTCTTTCTTTTTATTCTTTTTCTATTTCTCCTTTTATTTCCTTATCTTATCCTTCTCTCTCTTTCTTTTTATTTTTCTATTTCTCCTTTTATTTCCTTATCTTATCCTTCTCTCTCTCTCTTTCTTTTTCTTTTTTCTTTTTCTCCTTTTATTTCCTTATCTTATCCTTCTCTCTCTCTCTTTCTTTTTATTCTTTTTCTATTTCTCCTTTTATTTCCTTATCTTATCCTTCTCTCTCTCTTTCTTTTCTTTTTATTCTTTTTCTATTTCTCCTTTTATTTCCTTATCTTATCCTTCTCTCTCTTTCTTTATTTTTTTCTTTTTCTCCTTTTATTTCCTTATCTTATCCTTCTCTCTCTTTCTTTTTATTTTTTCTATTTCTCCTTTTATTTCCTTATTTTATCCTTCTCTCTCTTTTTTTTTCTATTTCTCCTTTTATTTCCTTATCTTATCCTTCTCTCTCTTTCTTTTCTTTTTCTATTTCTCCTTTTATTTCCTTATTTTATCCTTCTCTCTCTTTTTTTTCTATTTCTCCTTTTATTTCCTTATCTTATCCTTCTCTCTCTTTCTTTTTATTTTTTCTTTTTCTCCTTTTATTTCCTTATTTTATCCTTCTCTCTCTTTTTTTTTCTATTTCTCCTTTTATTTCCTTATCTTATCCTTCTCTCTCTTTCTTTTTATTTTTTCTATTTCTCCTTTTATTTCCTTATTTTATCCTTCTCTCTCTTTCTTTTCTTTTTTTTTCTATTTCTCCTTTTATTTCCTTATTTTATCCTTCTCTCTCTCTCTCTTTCTTTTTATTCTTTTATTTCCTTATCTTATCCTTCTCTCTCTCTCTTTCTTTTTCTTTTTTCTTTTTCTCCTTTTATTTCCTTATTTTATCCTTCTCTCTCTTTTTTTTTCTATTTCTCCTTTTATTTCCTTATCTTATCCTTCTCTCTCTTTCTTTTTATTTTTTCTATTTCTCCTTTTATTTCCTTATTTTATCCTTCTCTCTCTTTCTTTTCTTTTTTTTTCTATTTCTCCTTTTATTTCCTTATTTTATCCTTCTCTCTCTCTCTCTTTCTTTTTATTCTTTTATTTCCTTATCTTATCCTTCTCTCTCTCTCTTTCTTTTTATTCTTTTTCTATTTCTCCTTTTATTTCCTTATCTTATCCTTCTCTCTCTTTCTTTTTATTTTTCTATTTCTCCTTTTATTTCCTTATCTTATCCTTCTCTCTCTCTCTTTCTTTTTCTTTTTTCTTTTTCTCCTTTTATTTCCTTATCTTATCCTTCTCTCTCTCTCTTTCTTTTTATTCTTTTTCTATTTCTCCTTTTATTTCCTTATCTTATCCTTCTCTCTCTCTTTCTTTTCTTTTTATTCTTTTTCTATTTCTCCTTTTATTTCCTTATCTTATCCTTCTCTCTCTTTCTTTATTTTTTTCTTTTTCTCCTTTTATTTCCTTATCTTATCCTTCTCTCTCTTTCTTTTTATTTTTTCTATTTCTCCTTTTATTTCCTTATTTTATCCTTCTCTCTCTTTTTTTTTCTATTTCTCCTTTTATTTCCTTATCTTATCCTTCTCTCTCTTTCTTTTCTTTTTCTATTTCTCCTTTTATTTCCTTATTTTATCCTTCTCTCTCTTTTTTTTCTATTTCTCCTTTTATTTCCTTATCTTATCCTTCTCTCTCTTTCTTTTTATTTTTTCTTTTTCTCCTTTTATTTCCTTATTTTATCCTTCTCTCTCTTTTTTTTTCTATTTCTCCTTTTATTTCCTTATCTTATCCTTCTCTCTCTTTCTTTTTATTTTTTCTATTTCTCCTTTTATTTCCTTATTTTATCCTTCTCTCTCTTTCTTTTCTTTTTTTTTCTATTTCTCCTTTTATTTCCTTATTTTATCCTTCTCTCTCTCTCTCTTTCTTTTTATTCTTTTATTTCCTTATCTTATCCTTCTCTCTCTCTCTTTCTTTTTCTTTTTTCTTTTTCTCCTTTTATTTCCTTATTTTATCCTTCTCTCTCTTTTTTTTTCTATTTCTCCTTTTATTTCCTTATCTTATCCTTCTCTCTCTTTCTTTTTATTTTTTCTATTTCTCCTTTTATTTCCTTATTTTATCCTTCTCTCTCTTTCTTTTCTTTTTTTTTCTATTTCTCCTTTTATTTCCTTATTTTATCCTTCTCTCTCTCTCTCTTTCTTTTTATTCTTTTATTTCCTTATCTTATCCTTCTCTCTCTCTCTTTCTTTTTATTCTTTTTCTATTTCTCCTTTTATTTCCTTATCTTATCCTTCTCTCTCTTTCTTTTTATTTTTCTATTTCTCCTTTTATTTCCTTATCTTATCCTTCTCTCTCTCTCTTTCTTTTTCTTTTTTCTTTTTCTCCTTTTATTTCCTTATCTTATCCTTCTCTCTCTCTCTTTCTTTTTATTCTTTTTCTATTTCTCCTTTTATTTCCTTATCTTATCCTTCTCTCTCTCTTTCTTTTCTTTTTATTCTTTTTCTATTTCTCCTTTTATTTCCTTATCTTATCCTTCTCTCTCTTTCTTTATTTTTTTCTTTTTCTCCTTTTATTTCCTTATCTTATCCTTCTCTCTCTTTCTTTTTATTTTTTCTATTTCTCCTTTTATTTCCTTATTTTATCCTTCTCTCTCTTTTTTTTTCTATTTCTCCTTTTATTTCCTTATCTTATCCTTCTCTCTCTTTCTTTTCTTTTTCTATTTCTCCTTTTATTTCCTTATTTTATCCTTCTCTCTCTTTTTTTTCTTTTTCTCCTTTTATTTCCTTATCTTATCCTTCTCTCTCTTTCTTTTTATTTTTTCTTTTTCTCCTTTTATTTCCTTATTTTATCCTTCTCTCTCTTTTTTTTTCTATTTCTCCTTTTATTTCCTTATCTTATCCTTCTCTCTCTTTCTTTTTATTTTTTCTATTTCTCCTTTTATTTCCTTATTTTATCCTTCTCTCTCTTTCTTTTCTTTTTTTTTCTATTTCTCCTTTTATTTCCTTATTTTATCCTTCTCTCTCTCTCTCTTTCTTTTTATTCTTTTTCTATTTCTCCTTTTATTTCCTTATCTTATCCTTCTCTCTCTCTCTTTCTTTTTATTCTTTTTCTATTTCTCCTTTTATTTCCTTATTTTATCCTTCTCTCTCTTTTTTTTTCTTTTTATTCTTTTTCTATTTCTCCTTTTATTTCCTTATTTTATCCTTCTCTCTCTTTCTTTTCTTTTTTTTTTCTATTTCTCCTTTTATTTCCTTATTTTATCCTTCTCTCTCTCTTTCTTTTCTTTTTATTCTTTTTCTATTTCTCCTTTTATTTCCTTATTTTATCCTTCTCTCTCTTTCTTTTCTTTTTTTTCTATTTCTCCTTTTATTTCCTTATCTTATCCTTCTCTCTCTCTCTTTCTTTTTATTCTTTTTCTATTTCTCCTTTTATTTCCTTATTTTATCCTTCTCTCTCTTTCTTTTTATTTTTTCTATTTCTCCTTTTATTTCCTTATCTTATCCTTCTCTCTCTCTTTCTTTTCTTTTTATTCTTTTTCTATTTCTCCTTTTATTTCCTTATCTTATCCTTCTCTCTCTTTCTTTATTTTTTTCTTTTTCTCCTTTTATTTCCTTATCTTATAGTTCTCTATCTTTCTTTTTATTCTTTTTCTATTTCTCCTTTTATTTCCTTATCTGATCCTTCTCTCTCTTTCTTTTTCTTTCTTTCCTGTTTCTTTGTTAATTCAATCACTTCATAATTTGGGATTATTTTTTGTATTTTCATTCTTTATTTCTTTCTTTATTTATTTTTTGTCATCTTCCTTCCATTTAGGATTTGCATAAATCATTCTTCTTTTCCTTTACTATATCAAGCCTTATTTTTTTCTTCTTCTTCAGAACATACTTACTTTACTCTTTCATTTAGCAAATACTTTTCTTTTTCTTTTGCATTTTCATTCCTTTATTCTTTTTTTTATTTCCTAATTTCATACATTTTCAATTCTATAGTCTTTCACTTTTTCATTCTTTTATTCTTTCATTTTCATTCTTTTATTCTTTCACTTTTTTATTTTTTATTCGTTCGCTCTTTCATTCTCTTTATTCTTTCATTTTTTCATTCTTTTATTCTTTCACTTTTTTCATTCTTTCATTCGTTCACTTTTTCATTCTTTTATTCGTTCTTTTATTCTTTCACTTTTTCATTCTCTTTAATCTTTCACTAATTCATTCTTTCATTCGTTCACTTTTTCATTCTTTTATTCGTTCACTTTTTCACTCTCTTTATTATTTGACTTTTTCATTCTTTCATTCGTTCACTTTTTCATTCTTTTATTCGTTTCTTTTTTCATTCTTTTATTCATTCACTTTTCATTCTCTTTAATCTTTCACTTTTTCATTCTTTTATTCTTTCACTTTTTCATTCTTTTTATTCTTTCACTTTTTATTCTTTGATTCCTTCTCTTCTTTATTCTTTTATTCCTTCAGTTTTTCATCTTTTCATTCTTTTATTCTTTTTTTCATTTATTTACTCTTCTTCTCACACATTTCATAATCTTTTATTCTCTTATTTCTTATGTTTCTTGTTTTTCATTCCTTACTTTCTCTTAATTCTTTATTTTGTCCTTCATTTTTCTTTCTCCTTTCTTATTTTCTATTTACCGTCTTCCTGATTCCTTCCTGTTTTTCTCCACCATTCTACATTCCCCACCTTTATCTCTCCTCTTTAAACTCTGCCCTGCCCTTTTTCACTGTCTTTTAGCCGCCCCCACCCATTCATCCTATCATGCAACCAAACACTTCCCCCTATCCCTCGTCATCTTGGCACTCCACAGATTTTGGCAACTCTGAACAAGAAACTCTAACGGGCATTTGATAATGAAAAAGACTCTTGAACCGAAAGGGAAGAATATTATCCCTGAATCTAAGCACACAATTTCACTTTATATAATGGTAAATGGTGCTATACATAAGAGCCTCATCTTTAAAGTGACCCTCTTCTTTTTTTGCAGGAATTAAAAAAAGAAAAAGAAAAGAATCTCTTCCGACCCTGTAAATCCGTATACTCTAACACGTGGAATGTAGAATGTTTTTGTTGGATATGTACCATCTGTTTGGTAGGGAGCCTGCTCGGAAAACAAGATAGTTGAATAATTCTCACTGATTCCAGTGGTCTATGTTCAAGCCTATTTAAAAAAAAAAAAAAAGCCGAGATTTTATACGATGGGTTCGTTCTCTTTCTTCACATATTTCTCTTTCTTTCTTTCTTACAACTTTTAACTTTTTTTCTTTTCTTCTTTCTTAATAGTCTTTTCTTTTTTTTTTTTTTTTGTTTTTTTAAAAACAATTTTGCTTCTTTTCCTTATAAGAGTTTTCTTTCTTTCTTTCTTTCTTTCCAACTTTATTCCTTTCTTTCCAACTTTATTTCTTTGTCTTTCTTTTTCTTTTTCTGAAACTTTCTTTTCACTTTTTTCGTTTTCTTTCTTTCTTTCTTTAATGGGATGATCCTTTTCAGGACAATACTTTCCTTATTTTCTTAACAATTTTCCTATGTCCATTTGTATTTTTTTCGACCCAACAAATTTAAGGTGCACACCATTAACAACTGTGATCAGGTTGCTATTTTCAAAACAATGAACAATAAAATAAAAGAAACAAATAACCAGCGCATTTTTCCTCGACTGAACCACTGATACCCAAACAGGTAAAAGCAAGCCAACAGATTTTTACTGTAGCAAACATATTTCTCATCTTAGAATCTGAATGCTTGTTAGTTATCTAAACCTTACGATTTTTTTTAGCTTTGGAACTAGGTTTATATCTAGAGCACCTGATATAGTATTATGGTTTGCAAGCCAGATTGGTGAGTTCGATTCTCACTAAGTGCTCCATATTTCTGTCCTTGTACTACATCTAAACTAATCTTAGTAAATATGAGGGTCAGTCAATCATCATCGTCGTACTTCTAGAACGGATTTCCCTAACTCTCTCCCGCCATTTATATCTATGATCTCTCGCTCTTGGCAGATCCTCCAGACTACATCCAGAGTCCACAAAGAGCTGTTTATTTGTCGCTGCCTCCCACAAGACACGACTTGACACATGGTCAAAAGCCCGAAGGCCGATTAAAGTGGGGATAAAGGGGAGGGGAAGGTCGGGAACGAGCCGAAACTCGAACCCTGCTGGTCTATGCTGCTCATCAGCTCACTTGGTGCCATGTGAGCCTGATGAGGCAAGCAGTTTCACGAACCCAAATGTGGGTCCGGGCACGTATGCTGGGTTATGGCTTGAACTAGACACCAAGGTCTAGTGCCATACATAGGTTTCGAGAAAGTCCGCGGGTGTCCATAAAGAGCTGTTGTAGATAGGTTCTTGTTGGTCGTCCAACACTTCCACGTCCGTGCGAAGGGGTACATTGGACAACGTCGCTTATGAGTTTGTTCTTACACCTCCAGCAGTATCCCGCATGTCTTGTCCATCTTATTTGGATGGTTTTAGAGATGGGAATTAGGTGGCCGTACAGCTACTGGTTTGTTGGGTGTTGCATCCATTGAATGAAATCAATTAAACCGATCTCAAACTGTCATTCAAACAACAGAAATTTTTTTAAAAAAGAAAAAAATTAAAAAAAATTTATTCCCCCATAAATGTAAGCTCTGAATTGTTTGAAATTGTTTTATAACAAAAACAAGGGTTATTCAATAAGTAAGTAAAGTTGGCGACTGTAGTCGAGGGCAACCAGAAGGCTCCCTTTTCGATTGCTACCATACTGAGGTGTTGGGGAGGGCGCTACTTCTTTCCTTGGATTGCTCCACTTTACCCTTGATACGTACCTTATATTGCTGAGTGTTAAGCAAAGAGGTATCAAGTACCATTTTTTTAAGTCTTTGGTATGATGCGACCTGGGATTGAACCCCGGTCTCCCGGACTATTAGCGAACACTCTACCCACAAGGCCAATGAACCGGGAGGTGAAATATTGCTAAAGAAGTTGGCAATAGGAAACACGGCTTACAGTTGTATCTTTTTCAGTGATATCAATAGTGATGGGTCCATTCATGTGCTCGAACATTGTCAACATGACCTTCTTAACTGACCACTATGTCCGGAACTTTTTCTTTACAGGAGAGTTAGTGAGTTTCCACCACATGGGCACTTCATGCAATGTAATGGTTAGCAAGCCAGATTAGTGGACCATTATCAATGAGTCCGATTCTCACTGAGTGCTGTATACTTCTGGCTTTGTGCTACACCTATGCTAATCTTTGTAAATTACTAGCTTTTTTTTCTTTTGTGAAGATTCATGAGAATAAACTTGTTTTTCTTTTGTGAGGTATCAGCGGTTTTCCTTTTTAGTTAATACATTTTCAAGAATATTCTTTTGAGGTTATTTATTAACAACTTGGTTTATTAAAAATGAAGTTTATGAAGACAATCTGAAACAATTCGAGGATATCTCCATCCTAACAAGAAAATAAAAATTGTCGGCTGATATGGTTATGGTTTTGTGATGTTACGTTTTCCTTTTTATGTCATGATCCGAATTACTTTGTGTCTTTTTTTTAAAACATGGTACATTAAAAATGCTTCTGTGCAGTCCCAAAGTTAAACAAATATGACTGGGGTGTTTTCTTTATTTTATTCTTTTTACCCTCCCACCCCAGTTGTTGCAGGTGGTGTAAGCGTTTGCAGCATGAAAATGGAAATGGTGATCTGAGTTCAAATTCAGGCTGAGATAATTTGTGCTCACTTTGCTTATTCCCATTGGTTAATGCATAAATATTTTCTCTCTTTTTCCATCAAGTAAAATAGCAGATTATTATAAGTTCTCTAGCATGGGTTAGCAACCAGTTTAGGAGAAAGCACCTCTGAATTTGAACCTCTGCTGCTTTGTGGTTATAACAACTTGTGGAAAGGGCTTTGGGAGTAAACTGCAAGTATGAATATTGGGCAGTAGTTCTTAAGGCAGTTTTTAACTTAGTTTCGTTTATTTCTTTAATGTCATATTAAATCCTTATAGATTATTTATTTAACATCAAAATTTGATTTGTTTCTGAATACTTGATTACAATCACAACTATATTTTCAGTGTTCTGCTACATTTTTAAACAATTGCACCTTTTTTAATTGTCTTTTATTTGCATACAGTTGTATAGTTTCAAGTATTTCTAAAAAAAAGTAAAGTTGACAACCGTAGTTGAGGACGACCTGAAGGCTCCCTTTTCTATAGCTACTACCCCGAGGTGTAGGGGAGGGCACTACTCCATTCCTGGGATTGCTCCACTTTACCCTCGATCCTTACCTTACCTGAGTGTTAAGCAAGGTGGCATTAAGTACCATTTTTTAAGTCTTTTGTATGACTCGACCTGGGATTGAACCCTGGTCTCCTGGATCATTGGCAAACACTCTACTCATTAGGCCACAGGCCCGTTCAAAATATTCCTATATCATTAATAATTTTGTTTAATAATAATAATCATTTGTTTACACACAACTATAGCTTCATGTAATCCTATTCAATATGAATAATTTTCAAAAATATCTATTTGAGCCATAGATAGGAATCCCAACAGATACACTCAGTCTGGGTCTGAGTGAACCATGAAGTAATGGCAATGAACTCTTCAGAGTTCCAAAACTGGAGCCTCACCACAAGATATACTTTTTTTTTGTTTATTTTTAAAAACACCCAATCATCAGAGAGTAGTTTTCAGGAAGCAATAAACGTTTTTATAATTGTTTTCCAAAAACTCCTCTCAGCTGATTGTGCGTAAAAAATGCATGAAACAGATACTAACAGAGGAGCAAATGAAGGTAAGGTAATAATAATAATGATAATATATATATATATATATATATATATATATATATATATATATATATATACACACAAGGATCATTAAATAAATTTCCAGACTTTTTTCATATGGGCACTTTTATTGATAGTACATATATGAAACTCTAGTCCCCTTCGAAGTAATCTCCTCCGGCTGCAATGCACTTGTTGTACTGTTCCAGCAACTTCTGGAAGGCCCTATTGAAGTCCTCTTGTGTGAGTGTGTCAATGACCTTCGTCACAGCCTCTTTCATCTCCTCAATTGTCTCATAACGACAGCCTCTGAGCTTAGGGAATAACCAAAAGTCACAGGGAGCAAGGTCTGGACTATAGGGAAGGTGAGGAACAGTCTTGATGCCCATCTTGCTCAAATAGTCTATGACAAGGATGGAGTTGTGGACTGGTGTATTGTCCTGGTGCAAATGCCACTGACCCGATTTCAAGACTGCTGGCCTCTTCCTACGGAATCTCTTCCTGAACTCCCTTAAAACCTCAACATAGTAACCCTAACCCTAAGCCTTTGGCCAATAAATTGTGGTGTATTAACTTCCTTACTCCTCCCACACCTATCATCATCCCTCACAGACTCCCTGCCTTCCTTGAATCTCTTATGCCACTCAAAAACTGATGCTTGATTCATGAAAGATGCCCCAAAAGCAGTTTGAAGCATTCCATACATTTCTGTGGCATTTTTTCCGCGTTTAAAACAGAATTTTCTTGCATATCGTTCTTCTAAAGTGTCCTCATGTCCAGATTGGATTTTTGAAATTCACCAGCTGTGATAATCAGGCTTTAGTAGGGTGTATTCCAATTCGTACTATAGCTGTTCCTTTTAACGTGAAATCATAAAAATTGGTCAGTCATCTCATAAGATGTATAGCAATAACATAGTGAATTTTCAAGAGTCTACGACAATTTTAAATGCCTGTACAAAAAAAGTCTTGAAAATTATTGAAGGTACCACGTATATATATATATATATATATATATAGATAAATACCCAGTAGAAGATGAGTTGAGAATGATTCTATTTGAGAACTTCTTAATCCTCCGTAAACCACAATGCATGGCCATACAGATGTACACTTATAAAGGTATAGCTGGTCACCCAAGTGAAGGTGTATAATGTTGAAAGACCCGAAATACCTAATGAGCTTGGGAAGAACATCACTGACGATGTCGTCAGGGGCACCTGAGGGTGTATTCCTTGAAGAGGATTCCCACAAATCTCCAGAAGTGCTTAATGAATGATAATTAATAAATTTCTAATAGAGCAAATTTCCTTATAATTGCACCCCCACAAAAAAAAAACTCAACAAATCGTCATTTGGCAATTACAGATTTATTTCTGCTGGCACCCCTATAAAAGCGACCAGCTTGTCTCCTTTATAGAGTTGCCAGAAAAAGATAAATTTAAAATAGCCTAATGACGGCTGGTTGAGGCTTTTCTCAATTATATAAAAACAAATGAATGTATATATATATATATATATATATATATATATATATATATATATAGTAAAGTAAAAGTAAAGTTGGCGACCGTAATCAAGGGTGACCAGAAGGCTCCCTCTTCAATTGCTACTACACCGAGACGTAGGGTAGGGCACTACTCCTTTCCCTGGATTGCTCCTTTTTACCCTTGATACATACCTTATATTCATGAGTGTTAAGCATGGAGGTATCAAGTACCATTTTTAAAGTCTTTGGTATGACGTAACCTGAAATTGAAGCCAGGTCTACCAGAGCATTGGCGAACACTCTACCCATAGGCTAATGAACCAGTTTTATATATATATATATATATATATATATATATATATATATATATATATATATATATATATATATATATATGAAATAATTCTATGTCTGATAAGAAAATTAAATAATACAAATACCTTGATAAGCTTCTTGGAATTAAAGAGTTTTTTTCCCATTTGGAATTTCAAATTGGTCAAAAATTGACAGAAATATTAAATTTGATGGAGTAAAATCTTTAAGAACTGATAAGAAAACTTTGATTTTCACAATTCAAAAAGTCTGGCCACAGAAAATCTATGCTTCATATTTTTTGAAGAGCACCTCATATATATATATATATATATATATATATATATATGCTGACCAGTAAACAGTAAAACTTTATACTTGTAAAATCTGCTGTTTATAACTTGAAAATAACTGTGGTAGTACATCTTAAGTTTGTGATTTTGATAAAAGAGTAGGTTGATGGTACTGGTCGCAAGTAGTGGACAGGTAATTTTCGAGGTCTGTATAGTCATGGTTGTTGCCCCTCTCTTTACATTCTCCAAAGAAAAGGCTTTCTGAAGATTAAATTACAAAAGTATTGATTTCTTGCCATCAGAAAAGGTGACAGGCTTTGAAGCAACAGCTGTTTATTTAGGAGTCTGAGTAACTTGCTAAAGTGAGGAAAGTAATGTAAGGTTGACTGTTATAGTTTTATTGTGATAGTGGCTGCTCAGTGCTTGGTATATAAGTAAAAGAAAGGAACATACACACACATGCACGCATGCACACTCATACACATGCACACACATACACCCACACACACGTACACGAACATGCACATGTAAACAGGCACATACAGAGACACAGACAGACAGACGTACACACACACTCTCACACACACATTTAAACAGACACAAACACAGAGCCAGCCAGCCAGCCGGTCAGACATAGACACACACATACATACACACACGCATATAGAAACACAGACACTGACACACAACCATACACACGCACACACACACACACACACACACACTCACACACACACTCACACACACACACACACAGATACACAGTCACATACATACATTTGGATAATTTATTATTTATTGTTAGGAGAAATAGAAATCTTAGTACTGGCATACGAACAGCTTAAAAAAAATAATAAACTTTGCACACCTAGATAGAGGGATTTTTATCATTCAGGGTTTTCGGACTATTGTCTTCATCTTTATTGTTATATTCACTGGGCACATAACATGATGGTTATAGGCATTGCTTCCCTAAGTGTCTAGAGACAATCATCAGGAGGTTACTGGTTCAATCTTAATTACTGGCAAGTAACAATACAGGAATACTTAACACTTGTACCCGCTTATGGCTAACGGAATCAGAGCAAGTGGATTAAATAAAGGACATGATTCAAAGTTCCATCTAGGCTCCTGAGTTCGACAAGAAACACCTGAAGAAGGCCGGAGGACACATCGTCTGAAATGTTGTGAATATAACAATAAAAATGAAGACAATAGTCTGAAAACCCCGAATGATAAAAATCATTAAGCTTCGTCTCAGAAATTCAGACAACTAATAGATATAGTGGTAGGAAAAAGCTTTTGAGAATTAGATTTAGTATTTTATAAAAATCTTTATTAGACACATAATTATAACAGAGGATAATTCGTCACCACTATCATTAAATCTATATAACTGTCCTGTCAGTAGGACTTAGAATATGCTGACCTTCTCCCCTGCATAGGGGTAGAAGCTTTCCAAAAAAGGGTGTCTTGGGTATGACACTAAACTGCATCTGACAGTGAGGCTCCAGTTTTGGAGATCTCAGGTGTGTGAAGTACTCCTTCATTACCATTACTCTTAAGTCCGCTCTCACCTGGAGGGATAATGTGTCAATTATGAGTCAAATAGATCTGTTTAAAAATTATTCATATTCAATAGAATTGTGTGCAAAAAAAAAAAAAACTTCTTAAGAAAAAACTACACAAAAAATGTAAATAATCCCAAACTCTTCAGTACAAAATAACCGCAGATGGGTTAACAAAACATTAAAATCTACTAAATGTATCTATCTCGCTAGCTATCTCACTAGCTATCTCAGTTTCTTAATATATCTATCTATCTATCTATCTGTCGATTTTAGTTTGTTCTATTATCTATATTTATAAATATTTATAAATACACATACACTGAATGTCGGTGTGTTCATACAAATATTAATGTACAGATATAAGTGTGTGTGTGTGTGTGTGTGTGTGTGTGTGTGTGTGTGTGTGCAAATGTTAATTTTATTCCCTAAACTATAAGGTTTTTAATAAAATAAAAATTTAGCATCCATATTTAACTTTCAGCATAAAAAAGAAAATGCAGAAACGATAGTCAAACTAGAATTTTTAAGAATTTGTTGGTTTTGGCTTATATATATATATATATATATATACATATATATATATAAGGCACTTGTAGTGTAATGGTTGTTTTCATAGGAAATGGACCCAGTAACTGGATTTCAGATCCTGGACAAGGCTGTTTGCATTTCACATTGTGGTAATACCATCACAAAAATTAAGGGTAAACAGTCAAGCAGACTGTGCTCTGTGGGAAGGAAAACTCTGAATTCAAACCTGTTAAACTACACTTGAAAATTGACCTTGTGTCACATCCTGCTTGCATGCAGAGGTTGGTGTATATATATAAACACACACCCACACACACACATTAACCCAGTCAGTTTGGGCTATAATAGTGTACACCAACAGTATCTTTGTTGAGGAGTGAAACCCCACTAATGAATGTTCTGGATATGACATTAAACCATCTGATGGTGAGGCTCCAGTCTTAGAACTTTGGGGAATGTGAAGTACCCACCTCATTGGCATTGCTCCCTGGTCCACTTTGACTCAGAGATGTGGCATCTGACAGGGTCCAGTCTATTAGTCAAATAGAACTGTTGGACAGTTAAACTATGTGCAAAAAAATGACTGATGTGAAATTGTTACTGTTACAAAACAATACTTGAAACCAAGTGTGTGAGAAAAAAAAAGAGCTTGGTTCATTTAAAAATGTTTTCAATAAAACGTGTTTACAAATCATATATTTAATATGTATGTTCACATCCCTTTCAGTAGATGAGATATTGCTGTTGAGGTATGTGAACTTGTCCATAAATTTTAGAGGTCTGCCACTTAGAGTCGAGATGGTTCCTTCTTGTTTAAATCACATGTACTCTTTTTTATTTGCATTGATGTGGAGGCCAATGTTATGAAGTAAGGATTCTGCATTGGCAGGTGCAAGAAGCAGTAGATCATCTGCATAGTCTGTGTCTGTCATAGTTTCTGCAGGATATTGTCTGCTTTTTTTTTTAGTGTAAACCATTTTCTTTTATTAGATCAATTGATATTCAAAAGAAATAGTCCAGGCAGATTATAAACAAATATAGTGATAATGCATCTCTTTGCAAAACTCCAGTAACAATGTTGAAGAAGTCTGTTTACATCAGTTGAATGATCCTTTACTTTCATGTTTCTTTAAGGCATCATTTTAGCAGTAGCAGTTTCTTTGGGCCGACCATATGCTTGGACTGATATCCTTGGGAAAGTATTAACTACCCAGCAATCAGTTAAATAGTACCACTACTGTTCTTCTCCAAGGGTGGCTTTGGTATTAAATAACCTATGACGGTTAATATGCCATTAAACAAAGAAACCAAACCAATGTACATATCTAAAGACAATTTATGGTTCTACAGTATATTATCACTTTCACTTTTTTCTTCTTTTTATTCTTATTATAATTATCATTTTACTCATTTGAGAGTTCTTTATATCAGTGATAGCTGATGGTTTCTCACAGGAGTTTGAATGACTGCAAGTCTCCTCAAGTTTCCAGGACTCTTCTTAGTATTCTGGCCGATTCCAACAATGCTGTAATTTGGATAGTCTCCACTCGTCCTCTTATTTCCAAATACTCTAGTCCCTGTACCAGTCCTTTGGTGACTGTACCGAGCACACAAATTACCATTGGTATCACCATCATCTTCATGTTGCGTAGTTTTTTCCGTTTTCTAGCAAGGTCTAGGTATTATCATCATCATTATTATTGTTATTATTTCATTTTTTGTAAGTCTTTCCTGCCAGTTTCAACAGGTGTTTTCTCAGTGAAGTCTGAGTGACAGCAAGTCTCCCTGTGTCTCTGGGACTCTCAACATATTCAGGCTAATTTTAATAAGGCTGTGGTCTGGATGGTCTCCGTTCTTTCTCTGATTTCCAGTTCCTCCAATCTCTTTTCTGGGAATTCAAGGATCGTACCAAAGACCCCAACTACATTTGGTATCAACATCGCTTTCATGTTCCACAGCTTGTTCAGCCCACTAGCAAGATCCAAGTGTTTTTGTGTATCTTTTTGCTTTCTTTCATTTGCACTCTATGATCCATTGGAATGGCAAAATTTGCTAGTGGACAAGTTCTTTTGTTCTTGTTAATTAACGCTAGGTCTGGTCTTGTGGCTGGGATGGGCTGATCTGTTTGTATCTCAAAATCCTGCAATATCTTATGTATCACATTTTCTTGGACAGATTCTGGTTTGTATATATACTATTTTTTCAGTATGTTGCATTCACTTATTTTGCAATGAAAAGTTTTATGGTTTTCACTTGAAGCAAGTTTTTCACTAAAGTTTTTTTTTCATTGGAGTCTAAATGACAATAGGTCTCTTTTGGTATTCAGGACTCTACTCATTATTCAAGATGATTTTAACAGTGCTGTGATCTTGATGATTATTCTTCTTCTGATTTCATGTTCCACCAGTATCTTTTCCAGGATAATAAAAAAAAAAATGGAATTAGTGATAATATTCAAACCCCCCATGAGTTTGCTTGCATTTCACTTCAAGCCAACGTCCTTGGGAAAAACATGAATCGATCTGTACTCATCTAGCTATGGGTAAATAGTTGGGTAGATTGGGCTCTTTAGTCTTGGTTTGACAACCAGTCTGGGAGAAGGAAAACTGATCTCAAACTAGATTTACTCTTCTTAAAAAGTGACTTTGCATTCTATCCTGCCTATAGGGAAGGAGTTGAGTAAATATACATACAATGATGGTTAGAGTATTTGCCAATGACCCGGGAGACCTGGGTTCAATCCCAGGTCGAGTTATACCAAAACACTCAAAAAATGGTACTTGATGCCTCCTTGCTTAACTCTCAGCAAGGTACGAATCAAGGATAAAGTGGAGCAATCCAGAGAAAGGAGTAGCGCTCTCCCCTACACCTTGGTGTAGTAGCTATCGAAAAAAGAGCCTTCGGGTCACCGTTGACAACGGTCACCAACTTTACTTTATATAGTTAGTATTACTCAAATTAAAATATTGAGCTCATAGTGAATAGTAGAATAATACTCAGCTCAAAATACCAAGCTTATTGTTTTAAAGGGTTTGAGCTATCTTTCCTTAATATGACTAATGATATACACTATTAAACTGATTCAATATGTCTTCTGGGTAAAATGTCTTATAGGTCAGCAAATATGGTGTAAACTGGAAACAACTATATGTTTATATATATTTATAAAGAGAGTGGGGGCCAAAATATGTACAGATATACATAAGCATATTTTTATAGTATTATTTCTTGTTATTTTTATTAAGGGTGGGTCTTTAAATCTGATGATGTCATCACTCTTATTAATTGAGTCCCACCCACTGTCGGGATTGATTCTCAAAAAGAAATCACTCTCTGGACATATGATATACATGACATTAAAATATTACTAAGAGCAGATCTTGTTCAAGTCATTTGAGATGAGTCTTGTTATTATATGTTTACTTTACAATAACAATAAGATACTGTTGAAGGAAACAATAGAAATAGCTTGAGCTACAGGAACAAGAGAATTTCTCTTTTATTTTTTTTTTTATTTTCAAAAAGATTGAATGGAGAGGAGAGGGTCTGATCACCAGCTGCCATACTTGAAAGGGGCAGATTTAAAATGATAAGTGTGAATAAAATTAAATTATGTTAAATGTAATTGTGAAATATCATAAGGTTTGTTTGGAAAGTATGAAGTCTTAATATTTAGCTTTATCCCCACCGCAAAAAAAAAATTAAAACGAAAAAAAAAAAACCTTGCCTCTGGCAATGGCTACTGTGTCCTCTTCAAAGTAATTGTCTTGAGATCCTAGTGTCCTGTTTATTTTTCAAAACAGTCTGCAGTATAGGGATCACCATCTGCTTTCTCATCACATTCTCATTAATCTCATCCATAATTTAAAATTTAATGGAGATAGAAGTCACAAATAAACAAATCTAGACTATAGGTGGTGGTCTAACATAACTGGGTGAGGTAATGCTTTATAACCCCCCCCCCAAAAAAAACAAGCAAAACAAAACCTGAGTGAAATGAGAAGCTACTTGCTCAGTCATTGTAAATGCAAAGGTTGCACAATGTACATATCACCTCAATGCCATCTCACTGTCAACTGAGTAACCTTAGAGAAGAGTTTCTGTTCATAAATGCACAGTAAGGTCTATACTGATTGGTTCTTAAGTTCATGCAGCTGATTTGTAAGATGTTCAGAAGGACTAGATACATGCCAACCTTATGAACCAGTCTTGAATAGAATTGCTTTCACACTCTTTGAAGAAAAAAGTCTCAATCAAAGAACTCCATTATACTCCTTTTCATTGCATTAGAGATATTTTGAAGTGATTTCTTATGTTCTGGTAGGCAAAAGATGAAGATTATTGTTTTCAGCCAGCATACTTGGTTGTTGGTTGGTTGGTTGTTTTGTTTTAAAGAGTATCAGCCCTTTTTTGGGTCATTTAACACCAAATTAAATTTTAAACAATTCAGTTTAGTATAAGCACACAGTTTAAATGTAAGTACAGTTCAATTGTCAAAAACATTTCTATTTCAAGCAATTCAGTTTAGTCAAACAGTTCTAGATCAAACAATTCATTTTAGCATAAGTATGCAGTTTAGTTCTATTTAACCCATAGATAGGTCCCTATCAGGTGCTACCATTCGGGGCCAGAGTGGACCTGGGAGCAATGGCAATGAAAGGGTGCTCTGCATTCCCCAAAGCTCCAGCATCATTGGAACCTCACCATCAGATTGTTTAGTGTTATATCCAGGACACTTGTTGGGTGGTGGGGTCTTACCCCCCTACAAAGGTGCAGTCGGTATATCCAACAGCTTCAGCCAACTGGACAAGAGTGGATTAGAGTTAAATATTATATCCTTATTGGAAGAGTCCATTTTGTATTAAAAATAGGGATGATACTACAACAGTTAAGAAAACTTATCTTTCTATTCTTGTTTGCAATAAAAATATGACTTTTTAACACAATAGGCACTGATGATGAAAAATTGGAATTATAAGGATCCAAAATTAAGAAAGCTGTTGTGATTTCAAGGAGAGCCTTAAGCATCTCAATCTAAACAGGACGTCCTGGTAAACATGTTTTTTTTGTTTGGTGGTATTCAAAAAAAATTCTTTATTATGAATTTCTATTTTACAAATTCTGTTACTGTGTAATTCTATGGTTAATGATTGGCTCTTTTAAATGCTACATTGAAATAGGAGGCAATGAAGACAATAGCAGTTTTACTGCATGACAACCATATGCAAGTAACAAATTTAATGCAGCAAATGATAGATGTATCTTGCAAACATAGATTTACAGAGTCATATGGCAATGAAAATTATATATATATATATATATATATATATATATATATATATATATATATATGTGTGTGTGTGTGTGTGCCTGTGTCTGTGTGTACATACACACACATAAATTTAATGCTGCCACATGACAATGAAAAAAAAAAAAATATATATATATATATATATATATATATATATACAGACAAAGTTATTGCAGCAAATGATAGATGTAACTTCAAAATATAGATTCACAGAGTCACATGGCAATCAAAATTTTATATATACATATATACGTGGTGCATTCAATAAGTTTCCAGCCTTTTTTGGACAGGTATTAAAAATTGACGTAAACTCTTGAAAATTCACTGTTATTGCTATACATCTTATGAGATGACTAACCAATTTTTATGATTTCAGCTTCAAATGAACTGCTACAGCAGCAATTGGAATACACCCTACTAAAGCCTGATTGTTACAGCTGGTGAATTTCAAAAATGCAATCTGGACATGAGGACACTTTAGAAGAACGATATGCAAGAAAATTCTGTTTTAAACTTTGAAAACATGCAACAGAAACATATGGAATGCTTCAGACTGCTTTCCAACCATCTTGCATGAATCAAGCATCAGTTTTTGAGTGGCATAAGAGATTCAAGGAAGGCAAAGAGTCAGTGAGGGATGATGATAGGTGTGGGAGGAGTAAGGAAGTCAATACATCACAGTTGATTGGCCAAAATGTTAGGGTTAGGGTTAGGGTTACTATTTTGAGGTTTTAAGGGAGTTCAGGAAGAGATTCCGTAGGAAGAGACCAGCAGTCTTGAAATCGGGTCAGTGGCATTTGCACCAGGACAATACACCAGTCCACAACTCCATCCTTGTTACAGACTATTTGACCCAGATGGGCATCAAGACAGTTCCTCACCTTCCCTATAGTCCAGACCTTGCTCCCTGTGACTTTTGGTTATTCCCTAAGCTCAGAGGCTGTCGTTATGAGACAATTGAGGAGATGAAAGAAGCTGTGACACCGGTCATTGATACACTCACATAAGAGGACTTTCAGAAGTTGTTAAAATGGCACAACAAGAGCATTGCAGCCGGAGGAGATTACTTTGAAGGAAGCTAGAGTTTCATGTGCGTACAATCAATAAAAGTGCCCATACGAAAAAAGTCTGGAAACTTATCGTATGCACCTCGTATATATACTTTAAAATTTTTTTTTTCTTCTGAGGTATTTTTGATGTGCTTTCTATGTGTGTGATAGAGCTGTTATGATATATATATATATATATATATATATATATATATATATATATATATATATATTCGTCATACAGTCTGTCACCATTTCTAAATTATAAGTATATAAATCTCAGGGTTTAGTGAAATTAC
>OY757905.1:69442194-69449694 GCA_963585895.1 Sepioteuthis lessoniana | reverse complement strand
AAGTCTCATTCAGTCCCCCATTAACAAGGCCTTGTGCCATATATGTTCTCTGACAAAAGTAACAAGCTGGAAACATACACATATGTAAGAACAAAATAAGTAAATGAATTCTAAAAGATACAAATCTCTTCGTGGACCTACCTATTTTAAAATATATCTTGTCCTCTCAAGAAGTTTGGTGGAGGTGGAAGAGTTACTGGAAATAATTAGGTAGGAGGCTTTAAATTTGTTGTTGTGAATGTTAAGTCTTACTTTTTTTGGTAGGATCAGTGGGGAGAACATTTTTTGGATACACACACACACACACACACACACACACACACACACACACACACACACACACACACACACACACACAAACACACGTGTGTGTGTGTGTGTGTGTGTGTGTGTGTGTGTGTGTGTGAGTGTGCGTGTTTGGTTTGGTTTGATTTTATGGCATATCAACCATTGTAGGTTATTTCATGCTGAATCCTGTTTATATGTATATTGTAATTTCATTTTTAAATGAGTTAGAACTAATTTGTTTGCTCACTAGTATTGCTATTTTTTCTACACAGTTAAATTGTTTCAACTATTTTTATCTAACACAACTAATTCCTTTCAATATTAGTAATTTGTTTGCATACAGTGGAGTGGTTACAAGTATTGCTATGTATCACCAACAATTCAATTAAACAGTCATTTATTTACACACAGTTAAATGATGAAACAGTTTTATTTCAAACAATTCAATTTAGCATAAGACTTTTGTTTGAACACTCTTCCAATGTCAAACAGTTCTATTTAACCCATTGATAGGATTCTATTTGGTGCTACCACTCCAAGTCAGAGTTGACCTTGGAGTAATGGCAATGAAGGGGTACTCTGCATTCCCCAAAGCTCCAGCATTACTGGAGCCTCACCATCAGGTTGTTTACTGTCATATCCATCATAATCGTTGGATGGATGGTGGGAGTCTTTACTCTCTGCAGAGATGCTGTCAGTATATTCTGCAGCCCCAGCTGACTGGGTTTGTGTGTGTGTGTGTGTGTGTGTGTGTGTGTGTGTGTGTGTGTGTAGAGGGAAATATATCTATATATCTTTCTCTCTCTCTCACTCACTCTATATATAAACATAACTCTGACTCAGCAAAAATGACACATCATAGTAAGATTTTCATAAGAGAAATAAACTCAAAATGCTCTAGAAGAGATAATTTAACAACTTCCAGTACAATTTAATTATGACAATGTTGTGGGGTTTGAGTCCACATTGAATGCCAATGTTTTATCATTTTAAATTTCTATATATTGCAGATTACTACAGGGTGGAACGATAAAATTGCCGTCCTAAAGAAAACAACACTACAGCTTTATTTTAAAACTTTTATTGAAAAAATCCATTCAGGTAATTTGATTATGTAGTAGAGCTGACATCTATTCAATGTAGCCGCCTTCAGCCTCAATCACCGCCTCCATACAGATCTGGAACTGGGAGCATGCTTTTTCCACAAGCGCCGGCGGGAGCTCGGCGAATGCTCGGTAGATGGCGGCAATCAGACTGGCTTTGGTGTTGTGGGAGGTCATGTTGGTGATGTTCTCAACGTATGACCAAACAAAGTAGTCCAGCGGGTTCAGATCGGGGGAGGAGGGGGGCCAATGAGAGAAGGGTACAAAGTCGTAGCACCCCTTCTGAAGCCAAGCCTGGGTCTCTTTGGACTTGTGGGCCGGTGCCGAGTCCTGCTGCCACACCCAGGGTCTACCACCAGCCACCTGATTGCACCAGGGTATCACCACACTCTTCAGCACATCCAGGTACACTTTGGTTTTGACTTTCAAGCTGAGTTCAAAGATGTAAGGTGGCATGATGTGGCTCTCACTTGAAACCACACCAAAAACCATAACCGTAGCCATCCGAAGGGTCATCCGATGCATTGAGCTGTACCCTCAAGCGTTGAACCATCCGGATTTGCATTTTCAGGGTTCTGTCAATGGTCCTGTTGTTATAACTTGGATCGGAAGAGAGCATGAGTTGTACAGCAGCGCATCTCCGATCTCACTCGTTGAACATTGTATCACTTTCAGACATGATAGAAGGCTCCTATTGCTCTTGGGATTTGTACACAACTGGCCAACTAGTAGATGGTCTGCAACAAAAAATGAAAACCGGTTTTCATTAAACAGAAATGGAATCATGTTGTCTTTTCTCGGGTGACAATTTTATCGTTCCACCCTGTATGTAATGCTGGTTAGGATCCTCCACTCCTTCCTAATGAGAAGCCTCAACATCGTCATGGATTACTATCACTTTGGGAGCCCTCAGGTTTGTGGATCATCAAGTACATAAATAATCTTGTGAAAAAATAAAAGTGAATTACTAACTGAAACCTTTTAGTTTTAAGCTGGGACTCGTCGAATATCCAAGCACAGAGATGAATGCAGGGTTTAAGAAAAAAAATGGAAAAAGAAAAAAAAGAAAAAAATGAAAGCAATAATGAAAAGATAAATGAGTAAACTTCCATTTTACCAGCCCCTCCCCCTAGCCACACCCCAAACCTGCAACTAGAAAAGTAAACGTTCTTAAACCTGGTTCTAAATATCTACCTACCTACCAATCCTTTAATTTTGAATTCATCACATCAACAATAGAAACAGGATATATTTTGAAATCCTAAACCATATCTAATAAATTTCTTTCCATGAAACATTCTCAAAATGTTTTGTTTTTTAATGCAAAATATAATATCAGTTTTCTTTTATTTCCGACAAACAATCACATTCCGATTGTCACCAGTAGTGTAGCTAGGGTGGGGTTTATTGCTCTCCAAATAAACGCACATGTTTGAGTGTTTTCTATTGTCCCAGGTAGGACATATATGTTCAATCCAAAGAATCAATGCAGATCAGTCATTACATCAGGTGTTCATTGTTTTATGTCATGCTTGATGTCTGAGAACTAAAATAAACAGAAAAAAATGGCTAAACTGGTAAAGAACTTAGTCCTGTTTAAAAGAAATAATGACTTAAAGCCTTGTTTGATATACCTGACAGCTGCAAAATTTTGGGGTGAGTCAAAAGTGTTGCAATATTTTGGTAGTGTTTGAAGAACAACCACCGAATAAATCTATAGTTTGTACACACCTGTCTGGTGAAAATAAGATCTTCCTATTCATCTTATGGATGACATGATCTGATGGGGAAAAAGATAAAAAGAAAGATGGAACAGAGTTCAACTAGTGGTCAAGTCACGCTGAAAGCAATGGTTCCTACTAGATCACTGAAGCTAAGCAGTAACGAGCAAGTTCAATACTTAGATGGGTGACCACTAAAGCAACCTTAGGCCTGTGTGCCATATCTAAGTAACGCTAAGCCAATAGCACACAGAGATCAAGAGTGACTTATGGTCAAGTTGAGCTGAAAGCAACGGTTCCCATTAAATCACCAAAATTAAGCAGTGATGATCCTGTTCAAAACTTAGATGGGTGACTGCTTAAGCAACCTGAGGCCTGTGTGCCATATCTAAGTAAAGTTTAGTATATAACAACCAGAAACTAAGTGTTGGACTTTGTTTTTCTCAAAAGAAAACAGACACAAAAAAGATGTACAACAGGTAATGGAAGTTACATTTCAGCATCTCTGAATGATTTTGCTGAGGTAGTGAAAGTGACAATGCCAACCTCTACTTATACTCTCTGAGTTCTACTTACTGGATTTGCTTCTATGTCCTGGAGCGTGACTCTAGAATCCAGTTTTAAACTTGCTAATCAAGCCTGAGCAGCTTTCAAATCACACATGGTGTGAAGCAATGTTCCATGTGTCAGCGCACCAACTTCCATGACACTAACAATCACAGTCAGTATGTTCTGCAGCTTCAACTGCTTTGATCACATGATATATAGGCCACAGTTTAGCATATATTAAAACTTTTAACTAGTCCTCGTATTTTCACAGATTATTTGATCTCTTGTATATTGTCATAGGAAATGACTTAGCGAAACAAATTCAAATCTTGAACTAAGTTATTTGTATTAAACTTTGTGCTAGTGTCATTGCGAAAGGCATGAATCCATTTTTTTATCTTCCAACCTTGTGGGAAAAATGGAGCTCAGAATTCAAATACTGGTTGGGGCTATTTGTGTTTCACTTAGCACTAATGCCTTTGCGAAAGGCATGAACCTATTTTTTCTCCCTCCTGCTATTGTAAATAGTAGGGCAGACCGAGCTCTTTATCCTTGGTATAGTGTTACATAAGTCATTAAGGGGTCCATGGTATTAAGGTTATCATCATAGGAAATAGACACTGAGACAAGTTCAAATCCTGGACAAAGATAATAGCCTTTCACATTGTAATAATACCCCAAGGAAAAGTATGAATCCAATTATTCTTCCTCCTGCTATTGGTAAAAAGTATAGCAGACTGGGTTGTTAAGCTTTGGTTAGATAACTAATGTAGGAGAAAGAAAACTCTAAATTCAAACCTGTTAAACTCTGGTTAAAAATTGACCTTGAATTACGTCCTGCCTGTCTGGAGGGGCTGGGTAAGTACACACATAACTCTTTAACCTTACTCTTACTCAGGCTTACTCCAACTTATACTTTTCATATTATTCTACTCTTCTTCAAAGTTTGACATTGGTCAGCGCCCATCTTTTCACCTTTTATCTTTTATTTGTCCTATCTCTGACTTCTATTATTGGCTGCCATTTTTGTTATCACCTCATGTTACATTTATTTCTGTTTTTGCTTGTTATTCTTTCAAGCAGCGGTTGTGTCGATACTGCTATATGGATGCACTACATGGACGCTAACTAAACGTATGACGAAAAAGCTTGATGGCAACAACACAAGAACGCTGCAAGCAATTTTGAACAAGTCCTGGAGGGACTTTTTGATATAAATTTTGATATGAATTGATGTAAATTTTAATATAAATTGATATAGATTTTATTCATGAGATCTGAAGAAGTCCTGTTAGTTTTTTTTTTTTTTTTTTTTGGTGTTTTTGATTTATATCAAAACCCCTAACAGGATAGAAATAAATTTATAATCCTAATGTGACCGGTTTTTGTTTTTTCTTAAAGAAATTATTGCTCTGTAATGTCAGTTACATGGAGCTCTTTACCAGGAAAATTTAAATGTTCACTGTTGAATGGTTTTTTGTCCTGATGGAATAACTCCCAACTCCGGTTTAACTGGACTGAATAATACTTTATATATAAATGTGTGTGTGTGCCTGATTATTATATTAATGCTCATTGTAAAGTCATGACAATCCTACAATGTTTCTTTTTTCTCATTGCTCCCTATAAATGAGAAATATGGTTTTTTGTTTTTTTGTTTTTTGTACATACAAATGTGGACCTAGCTTATTTTGATAAAGCCAAATCCTATTAGTTTTCATAACACCAGCATATCATGAGACCTCTTTTCTATCAAAACACAATCCACCTACAAATGAGCAGACAACATACGATGGCTCTCTCTATCGACTCCCATAAGCCAGCACTTTTCAAATGATTTCTTGTCTTCTAAATTTGCATTAAGTCTCTCCATTGATTTTGCAAATGAAAGGAAAATATTTTAATGAAATATTTCTTTTAAAAGATATCTTCCTAGTTTATTTGATAAACTGCATAACTTACATATGTGCATATCTCTGTCATATATTAGCATGTTCTTTTGGAGGTGCCCGTGGTGTAATTGTTATTGTCGTAGGAAATGGACACGGCGTCACAAGTTCAAATCCTGGATGAGTCTGATTGCATTTCACATCACACTAATACCCTTGGGAAAGGTATGAATCCAATTATTCTCCCTCCAGCTATGGGTAAATAGTAGGGCAGACTGGGTTCTTTAGCCTTGGTAAGGCAACTAGTCTAGGAGAAGGAAAACTCTAAATTCAAACCTGTTAAACTCTGCTTAAAAATTTGACCTTGTGTCATATCCTGCCCGAGCGAAGCGGGGTTGGTAAATAGGATAAGCATCTTCTTATGGGTAGCATTTTTGTTCTTCTTTGACTTGGTGTCACTTTTCACAACCATATTGTTTCATCCTTTTTACTAATCTCTCTAGTCACTCTATTCTTTTCGCTGGGATGAATAGTAGATATAGTCTTCTTTCCTTGTGAGCATACATAACTTGATTCTTTTCAATATTTTACTGACACTGTATGTGGGTCAGGAGCACTTGGATCATTAGAACCATAGATGGAAAATCAGGTTTTATCACTTTGACTGGTCTTGGGTAACCAACTTAAAATTGAAATATAACTTCTAACTCCTCACTCACCTGATCTAATTTGAGCTGTGGTCTCAGATTGACCTTGGGTTCATCAACTGTCAATTAAATTGAGTTGACTAATGGTATTTTCCCATCATTTAACAATTATAACTGAATTTAAATTCTACACTAACTGTCAATACTTGATTTTATATCTATATCTATATATAAATAGATGTAAGTACATGCATATATATATATATATATATAAGGTTTAATGGGTAACTTTGTGGGAAATGTATATGGCAATCTGACTTTAAGTCCTCAACAAAGTTCAAGGGAGTTAGTTCCAAATTGAAACACAAACAACCTCATTCAGGATTTGAACAGTTATGCCACATAAAATTGGCCACACTGTCATATATGGATTTATTTATGTATATTAATTCTTAAATCTTTTTAGAAAAATTTTAGCCTTAAAAATGAAATTTGCTACAAATCTAATATAGTAGATATGTACTTAACCAACTATGTAAGATGACACAAATTCATTTTTAAGCAGAGTATAGCTAGTTTGAATTCAGAGTTTTCCTTCTCCTAGACTGGTTGCCATACCAAGATTAAGCCCATTCTGCCATACCCATAAAAGGGGGTAGAAAAGATTGATTTATGCTTTTCACCAGGACATTAGCAGTCTGCCTCATGCAGGATTTGAACTTGAGTTGCTGATCTCATATTCTTGAGAGATAACATTTACACTAAAAAACTTGGCCCAGTTGGTTAGAACTGCAAAATACGACTGCATCTCTGCAGAGGGGTAAGACTCCCCTAAAGTGTGTCCTGGATTATGACGCTAAACAATCTGATGGTGCGGCTCCAGTAATGCGGGAGCTTTGGTGAATACAGACTACCTCTTTATTGCCATTGCTCCCAGGTCCACTCGGGTCCGGAGTAGTAGCACCTGATAAGGTCCTATGTATGAATCAAATAGAACTTAACTGTGTACTTATGCTAAACTGAATTGCTTTAAATAGAACAGTTTTGATATTTAACTGTGTGTAAAGAAAAACTATACTTATACTAAACTGAATTGTTTGAATTAGAATTGTATGACTGAAATGAATAGCTTGAAATAGAAATGTTTTTGATAACTGAACTGTGTGCTCATGCTAAACTGAATTGTTTGAAATTGAACTGATTATTTGTATAAATATGGATTTGGCATTAAATAATCTACGAAGGTTGATATGCCATAAAACCCAACCAACCAACTAAATACTGTGTACTTTTGTCTTGATAA
>OY757905.1:69342194-69437194 GCA_963585895.1 Sepioteuthis lessoniana | reverse complement strand
GTAGGGTCATGGGTATATATATATATATATATATATATATATATATATATATATATATATATATATCCTAATATTAACAAATGCCATGTCAGCCAATAGTGGGAATGATTCTTTTTTTGGATTTTTTTTCATCAATATCCATGTAATTCAGATCAAAATTCAGATAGTAATTCTGCATTCAGTTAAAAGCTGTTGGAAAATGATCCACTGTAATATATATATATATATATATATATATATATATATATATATATCAAGTGGACATGTAATTCAAAATTAATTTGAGACCTGAATGTAAAATAATACCATATAAAAGAAAAACCTGTAAAAATCACTCATATTTTTTTGTAGTAATATTCATTTTAGCAGACCCTATATCTTTTTAGCAGACCCTATATCTTTTTAAATGTTACATATACATCTTCAAAGAAAAACATAGGTCTATTGAAATAAATATAATTACAAAAAAAATATGAGCGATTTTTAAAGGCTTTTCTTTTATATGGTGTATATATATATATATATATATATATATATATATATATGTGTGTGTGTGTGTGTGTGTGTACTAAGAGTCTTTCAAAAAGTCCTAAACCTCATCCATAATCATCCATAAAGAAAAGTCAAAGCTGATCATTTTTGATGTGGTAACATACTAACACATCATGTAAAACTAGGAAAATCTGAATTAGTTTTTCTTGTTTGATAAGAAGTGGTAGCATATTGCCACAACAAAAATGTTTCGCTTAGATCTTCTTTCTGGGTGATACTAAAAACATTTAAGTGACCTATATATATATATATATATATATATATATATATATATATATATATATATATATATAATTTTAGTTATTGTGAGTAAGGCCTGCATTATTTATATGAGTAGAATACTGTATATCAGGAGTAGAGTGTATGTAAATATAAACAATACAAAAATCAACACTGAATAGTAAATGTCAGTTTTAGTTATTTTGTGAAAAACATGAAACTGACAGTTACCATGCAGTGTTGATTTCTGTGTCCACTTTATATATATATATATATATATATATATATATATATATATATATATATATATTACAGTGGATCATTTTCCAACAGCTATTAACTGAATGCAGAATTATTATCTGAATTTTGATCAGAAATTTTCATGTAAACAGACAGACAGACAGACAGACAGACACACACACACACACACACACACACACACACACACGTATATGTATATATATGCACTATAAAATGAACTGACACCATGTCTGCAATTTGAGTTTGCTAATGATAAATGGATCTTCAACTTTGTGTCATTGGTGCACAAATAATGGTTTCCAGATTAAAAAGTTGGAGATCAAATTTTGAATAAGAATTTAGTAAAGATTTTGCTACTTAAATAATCTTTGGTCAGATAATTTTCTAAATCTCAAAAAGCAATGCTGTAATTGAAACCATTTGAAAGTAAAATGCAGTACATTATAATAATAGTTCATTTCAAAAGTATCTTGAATATTCTAATACTATATAATGATTCTATTCAACCAGACTCAAACTGATTCACTTATACATGCTACTATAATATGGAGAGTATAATTGAAAGTGTGAAAAAGCTTAGCATCCAAATTTTTACAGACTTTGGAGCTCACTGACTTCTGGAAGTGCCTGTGGCATTATAATTATTGTCATAGGAAATGGACTCAGAGTTCCGAGTTCAAATCTTGAACGAGGTTGTTTGCATTTCACATAGTGCTAATACCTTGGGAAAGATATGAATCCTATTATTCTTTCTCCAGCTATGGGTAAATAGTAGGGCAGACAGAGCTCTTTAACCTTGGTATAGCAACCAGACTAGGAGAAGGAAAACTCTGAATTCAAACCAGTTGTAGACCTAGAAAGAGTTGGGCTCTGCTAAGTTAATCCTGCCTAAAACATACTACCCAAGTAGTGCTTCTCTCATGACTGTAATCAGGTTGCAGGACCAAAGAAAAAAAGTGGAAAAAAGTGGAAAGAGAAGTAGCTTAGTGATTATAAATTAAGCTGACTATACATGAGACTCTGTTGTCTAGTTGGCTAATGCATCATCTATTTACGACATGTTTCTAGATTAATGAGAACCAATACTTATCATCATAAGAAATAGACATGGTGAACCAAGTTCAAATCCTGCACAAGGTCATTTGCATTTCACATGGGGCTGATACCTTCGGGAAAGATATGAATCCAACTATTCTCCCTCCTGTTATGCGTAAATACTTGGGCACACAAGGCTCTTTAACCTTGGTATGGCAACCAGTCTTGGAGAAGGAAACTGTTTTAAGCCTATAAAAATTGACTTTGAGTTGCATCATGCTCATTGAGGAGGGGTTGGTAGATACATACTGGGCACCTCTGGTGGCGTAATGGTTAGCCAGCTAGACTAGCAAACCTACAAGAGTGAGTTCAAGTCTCATTGGGTACCCCATACATTTGGCCTTGTGCCACATCGAAGCAAAGCACATCGTAAATTTCTATGAGGTCTCTCAATAAATATGAGGAATTTTACCAAAGAAACTGGTAATAGGAAGTACTGTTTATAGTTGTGGATTTTTCAAGGAAATCAAATTTTATGGGTCTCTTTATGTCCCATAGACTGTCAGCATGACCTTTACTGGGCGAAGAACTTTTTCCTTACTGGAGAGTCAGTGTGTTTCCGTTCAATAGACTCTCTTTTTCACTGTCGCATCATGACAAATTCATGTTGAGCTCATTTGTAAACTTTTTTTGACTAAAACCTGCTTCTTTGTATACATCATTTATTCTTCTGTAATTTTCACTTGATTTGCTCTTCTTAGCTTGTAAAAATTTGATGACACATTTCAGTTCAAGCTTGAAGCTTGATTTGCCACCATCTTGAATAGTCCCAAAATGAATATTTATTTCAGATTAAATTAATTTTTCCTATCAAGCAATCCTAAACAATAGAGAGTTTTCATTTGTGGAAAAAAATTGATGGAAAAATTAATTCTACTTTAAAAAAAACCCCCAAAAACCCTTACTTATTTGATGAGCTTCATATCTACATTTATTTGAAAGTGAATATAAATCTCAACTGTGACTCCCATTAATTCTATGTGGGTTTCAGAAATGTGGCATAACCCCTGTTAAGAATAATTTTTTTATGGTATTGTCAGAGAAAGTTATGTTTCTAAGAGGTAGAATTTGAATTCAAGTCTTGCTTGAGGAAAATTTTTTACTTCTGTTTGGAGGGTATCTAACTGTAATGAAAAACAACAACAATGATCTCTCTAAGATAAGATTGATCTGAGGCTGATGAAAATAAATATTGAAATAACCAAATAACTTATGCCTCTTGCTTGTTCATTGAATATTCATCTTTTAGTGTAGCATTCATCTTTCATGTGTTTAATGAATATACTCTTCAGTATAAAATTAACATACTTGAAGAAATATTTTTCATTCTTGGTTTCATCCAATAGAAACAAACATGAAAAACATACCATTTAACACTCAAATGGTTTAGCTTTACTTTTTTTTTTATTATTTTTTTTACTAATTATGTATCTTTACACACATTACACAAAACTACAATTAGCTGTCTGGGCAGAGTTTACCAATGACCCAAATTTCTGAATGCAGTTGCCAATCTCTACCGCCCCTCACCATCAGTACCAATCCCACAGGCTGTTACCACCTTCTTGCACAAAAGTAATCTGATCCTCCACGTCTAAAAGATCTTAATTTGCCCCTATTGTAATGGTTTATATTGCCTGCTAAACTGCTTTAAAAAAAGACAATTTAGTATACCTCTAGCTATCAAGAAGGTGAAGGATGGGGAGTTGGTTCAAAAGAACAAACCTTTCCCTTCCTGAGCTCTTTCAATTTTTTTTAAAGGAATGCTGTTATATTTACATATCACATGATTAGACTTAATTGACCAATCAAATCACTTGAAATGGAATCTTAGTTTCAATTGGTGGCTGGGAAATCTAGAGGGATAATTTTTTTTCTTTTAGATTAAGCATTTGGTATCATTTTCTCCATTGTGTTTTCTCTTTAGCCCCAGTCTCTTATATATTTCTACCCACAGCCTGTGTTCATGTCCTAATAACACCCAGCCACTTAAAAAGAAAATGAAGGATTAAGATATAAGTTCCTTCCTTTTAAAAAGCCAAATCAACAGATCTGAAGAATAAAAATTCATCTTAGAACTATTCTTTTTATTACTTTGGGTTTTAACTTTTTAAATCCTCAAGAAAAGATTATACAAATGCACATCCTCCAATCCATTCCATAGGCATTTTTTCAGTCTGCTGCAGGATTCAAACATTCCCAAGGTCTGTAAGACATGAGAGTAATTCAACTTAGCCTGTTGCACCAGTCCATATGCAAGTAGAGTATGTGAATTCAGGGTCCCTCTTATTATCATCTAGTTTCTTTACCAAGGCTACAGAACTCAATCAATCCTACTATTTTGTCCAGATCTTGAAGAAGTGCAATGGTGTCTTTCCCATGAGTATGAGCATACAAATGCTTTCTGCTTTAATTTGAATTATTACAACATTCATGCTTGCCCAGTCGGCTTGGGCTGTAAAATACACTGACTAGATCTCTGTAGAGGGGTACGACCCCACCAACAAGTGTCCTGGATATGACACTAAACAATCTGATGGTTAGTTTCCAGTAATGCTGAAGTTTTGAAGAATGCAGAGCACCCTTTCATTGGCATCGTTCCCTGATCCACTCTGGCTTGGAGTGGTAGCACCTGATAGGGTCCTATCTATAGGATAAATAGAACTAAACTGTGTACTTATGCTAAACTGAATTGTTTGAATTAGAACTTTATGACTAAACTGAATAACTTGAAATAGAAATGTTTTTGACCATTAAACTGTGTACTTATATTTATATTGCATACTTCTACTAAATTAAATTGTTTAAAATGGAACTGTTTTTGTATGCTAAACTGAATTGTTTGAAATGGAACTATTTTTGACATTGAAACTGTACTTACACAAAACTGAATTGTTTAATATTGAACTGTTTTGACATTTAACTGTCTGTAAACAGAATCCATACTCATATTAAACTGAATTGGTTGAATTAGAACTGTTTGAATAAACTGAACAGCTTGAAATAAAAATGTTTTTGACAATTAAACTGTGTTCTAATGCTAAACAGAATATTTTGAAATAGAACTGATTATTTTTATAAAAATGGATTTGGCATTAAATAACCTACAAAGGTTGATATGCCATAAAACCCAACCAACCAACAACACTCATGGTTCAACAAATCTTACTCTCTTTGTCTCTGTCTCTCTCTCTTAATGCATATATATTTACTCGAAGTCATTAATGTTATAATCTCTTCTTTTGTTATGACCCTTGTTCTTCCTTAGGCCAATGATGGTGAGAAAAGAGTCTATTTTTTCTTTAGAATCTTGTACAGGGTAATTCCCTGGAGTGGAAACAAAGCAATCCAGGTACGGATCCCATGGTCTTGTGAGATTAAGGGATATCACAGAAGTTAATATTTCAGTATATATATAATCTATATCTATATATATATATATATAAAAACCCAATCTATCAGGCCATTGGTGAACACCTTACCCACTGGGTCAATACATTTTTTTTTTTTCATCATACAACGTGTGAAAGCATGTGTGATACCCTAGCCTCATCAGCCATCACCCTGGTTGGCGGCTATGGGGGTAGGGTATCACACGTGCTTTCACACGTTGTATGATGAAAAAAAAAAAATGTATTGACCCAGTGGGTAGGGTGTTCGCCAATCGCCTGATAGATTGGGTTTAATCCCAGGTCAAGTCATACCAAACACTAAAAAAATGGTACGTGATGCTGCCAAGCTTAATGCATAGCATTACAAGGTATGAATCAAGGGTAAAGTGAAGCAATTCAGAGATAAGAGTAGTGCCATCCCCTCCACCTTGGTGTAGTAGCTGATGAAAAGGAGCCTTCGGGTCACCCTCAACTACAGTCAACCAACAACTTTACTTAGAGCTCTTGGTCTGATGATCATATAGACAGTAACTGACTGTTACTAAGTCCCTTTGACTCTATGCTATCCTAAGTTATCTCTCTCTCTCTCTCTCTCTCTCTCTCTCTCTCTCTCTCTCTCTCTCTCTCTCTCTCTACATACACACAGAGAATACTTTTTAGCTGGGTCAACTGGTATTCATGTTGGTTAGGAGTTTAGGGTCAGTAATAGATTCGAGGCCTGAATGGTTCCTGGCTTTGGCCTGGTCACCTTCAGCTGAGTAAACATCGGCAGCATAGCATATCACAAGACCTTTGGGTCTAGTTCAAGCTATGAGCAGGCATACTTGCCAGATTCACATTGAATTTAGTGAGTCCAACAGGTTCATCTGGCAAACATTGCACTTAGTGAGCCAATGACTAGCATAATCCAGCAGGGTAAAAGTCTTGGCTCCTGCTCAACCTCTCCCTCCTCTAAACCCCTACTATAAAAAGACCTTGTGTCAAATCCTGTCTGGTGGTAGGCAGTTATAAATACCCCCCCATATATATATATATATATATATATATTCTATGCTCATATACAGTAATCATGAGTTAGTTTATTCAAATTTTACATCATTGAATTAACCTTTATTTGCTGAAAACTTGTGAATACACAGAAGGATTATATGAAAAGGTTTCATCTTGGTCAAGCATTTCCATGATGTGATAGAAAACTAACAAAATTTGCTGGTATTATAAGATACTGCTGGTGGTGGGTACTATGAATCAATGGAAATGATGCTTATATATATATATATATATATATATATAGGGTGAAATGATAAAATTGTCATCCTAAAGAAAACAACACTACAGCTTTATTTTAAAACTTTTATTGAAAAAATCAATTCAGGTAACTTGATTATGTAGTAGAGCTGATATCTATTCAATGTAGCTGCCTTTAGCCTCAATCACCGCCTCCATACGGATCTGGAACTGGGAGCATGCCTTTACTACAAGTGCGGGCGGAAGCTCAGTGAATACTCGTGGATGGCAGCGATCAGGCTGGCTTTGGTGTTGTAGGAGGTCATGTTGGTGATGTTCTCAACGTATGACCAAACAAAGTAGTCCAGCGGGTTCAGGTCGGGGAGGAGGGGGGCCAGTGAGAGAAGGGTACAAAGTCGTAGCACCCCTTTTGAAGCCAAGCCTGGGTCTCTTTGGACTTGTGGGCCAGTGCCGAGTCCTGCTGCCACATGCAGAGTCTGCCACCAGCCACCTGATTGCACCAGGGTATCACCACACTCTTCAGCACATCCAGGTACACTTTGGTGTTGACTTTCAAGCCGACTTTGAAGATGTGAGGTGGCATGATGTGGCCTTCACTTGAAACCACACTAAAGACCATAACTGTAGCCGGAAACTTTGTTTTCATCACCATGGGCATGTTGAACCGTCCGGATTTGCATTTTGAGGGTGGTCCTGTTGTCATAACTTGGATCGGTAGAGAGCATGAGTTGTACAGCGGCGCATCTCCGATCTCGCTTGTTGAACATTGTGTCACTTTCAGACATGATAGAAGGCTCCTATCGCTCTTGGGATTTGTACACAACTGGCCAACTAGTTGATGGTCTGCAACAAAAAAAGAAAACCGGTTTTTATTAAACGGAAATGGAATCATGTTATCTTTTCTAGGGCGACAATTTTATCATTCCACCCTGTATTACAGTGCACCAATATTCTTTAGACTTACTGGCATAGATCCAGTGTATCTGTCCAGGAATTCTTCTCCATGTTAAATCAACTTTCTATGTTTTCCTAGATTTTCATTTCTGCTTGTCTCAGCATCTTCAATGCCTTTACCCATCACAAGCATTATTGCACAATTTGTCCACCAGGTGGAGCCACCTAGGTTGAATTGTAGAGTGAAATTGGGGGAGTCATATGGGTAGTCATTATGGGAAAAGCATAGAAATGATATATGGATTCAAGTGAGGACAAGAATTATGTATCATCTGTCATTTATATGCAAGAGCTATTAACATATATATTTGAGCATATAACTGCACATGCAGATATATATATATATATGTATATATATGTGTGTGTGTATGTGTGTGTGTGTGTGTGTATATATGCATGTGTGTGTGAGCAGGTGTATGCGAGTATGTGTGAGTATGAACATGTGTGTGTGTGTGTGTGTGTGCATGCATATGTATTTGTGTGTATATATATATATATATGTGTGTGCATGTGTGTGTGTGTATATATATATATATATATATATGATAAAATAAGATATTATGTTTAAAAATGTATGTGATGTAATTACTGTCAGAAAAAAAAATTTAATTCTGTTTATTTATCTATTTATCAATTCATTTTGCAAAAATGGGTGATGAAATAAAGGAATAAAATGAAATAAATAAAAAATTAAAAAAGAATTAATTAAAATGTTCCATTTTTCTAACACATATACACAAATATATATATATATATATATATATATATATATATATATATATATATATATATATATATATATAAGTGATTAAAAACAGTTTAAACACTTCTATGGGAGTAACTTTATATAATTTCAAATTGAAATGTTAACTTTCTTTGTTTCACCTTTAGCAGGATCCCAAAATGTGCTGTCAAGGAACGTGAAAAGGTGGAGACTATTTAGAACAATAATATCATAAAATTACTCCCATAAAAGCAGTAACATCTTTTAATTGTTCTCTCTCTCTCTCTCTCTCTCTCTCTGTATATATATATATATATGTGTGTGTCTGTGTGTGTGTGTGTGTGTGTGTGTGCATGCGTATATACAATTGTAATTCCATCCATTTTACTGACTGAGAATCAATATTCATAAAAATGGGTAGTAGGAAGATTTCTGTGTGTTTTAATATTTAACATTAAACATATATATATATATATATGTATATATATATATATATATATATATATATATATATATGTATATATATATATATATGTGTGTGTGTGTGTGTGTGTGTGTGTAGTTTCATAAATGCATATATCTATATATGATTGGTAATTTTCATTGGCTTTTTTTCTCATCAATAAATGCCACTTTTAGAGAAGAGTCTTTGTGGTGTAATGGTTAAAGCACTCGACTGCAGAATCATAGTATGCAAGTTTGAACTCCAGTCATGCTATTATGTTCACTTTTGGACAAATACCCTCAGGAAAGGTAAGAATCTCCTTATCCTACCAGCTATAGAAAAAAAAACTAGATGTGTGCAACACAAGAATGATGTGTGCTGTTTTGAACAAATCCTGAAAGCGATACTTCACAAAACCCCTACCTCCCATCTCACAAAACCTACAATTAAGATGCAGTCATGCAAGGCATTGCTGGAGAAGCAAGTATGAACTCGTGTGACATTCGCTTATGAACTCTGACACATGTATATACCAATGTTGGCTGACCAGCGAAGACTTTCATATGACTGCTCAGTGTGGACACTGCATGCAACCTAGAGGACCTGCTAGGAGTGATGGATGGTGAGAGAGAGAGAGTCAGGGAACTCTGTGCAGTCTGCGTTATTTGATTATAATGATGATATATATAATTTCATGAACACACACACACACACACACACACACACACACACACACACACACATTAGTCACAATAAAGAATGTATCAACCCAGAGTATTGCAATAAAAAGTAATAATTATAAGATGGTTGGTTGGTTGGTTGGTTTATGTCATATCAACCTTTGTAGGTTATTTACGCCAAATCCATTTTTATGTAAATAATCAGTTCTATTTCAAACAATTCAGTTTAGCATAAGCATGTAGTTTAAATGTAAGTACAGTTTAATTGTCAAAAACATTTCTATTTCGAGCTATTCAGTTTAGTCAAGCAGTTCTAATTCAGCTAATTCAGTTTAGTATAAGTACAGATTTTGTTTACACACAGTTAAATGTCAAAACAGTTCTATGTTAAACAGTTTAGTGTAAATACAGTTTCAATGTCAAAAAACAGTTTTATTTCAAATAATTCAGTTTAGCATAAGCATGTAGTTTAAATGTAAAAACAATTTATTATCAAAAACATTTCTATTTCAAGTTATTCAGTATAGTCAAACAATTCAGTTTAGCATAAGGATGTAGTTTAGTTCTATTTAACCCATAGATAGGGCCCTATCAAGTGCTACCACGCCGGGCCAGAGTGAACCTGGGAGCAATGGCAATGAAGTGGTGCTCTGTATTCTCCAAAGCCCCAGCATCACTGGAACCTTACCATCAGATTGATTAGTGTCATATCAGGACACTCATTAAGGGCAGAGGGCAACTTACCCCTCTGCAGAGAAGCAGTCAGTGTATTCTACAGCCCAAACCGACTGGGTAAAATAATTATAAGACAAATTAAAACTAGTAATAAAGTAATAATAATTGTAGTTAATAGTGTTATTATCTTTTATCTATATTATTTATTCCATCTTATTATTTTTGTTTTATCATTTTTTATTTTCAATTATTAGGTGCACAAGTTGTGATTAAAAACAATAATAATAATGATAGTAAAACTAGTTATAAAATAATACATGGTGGTTTTTCATAAAATCTTTCACAGGTATTTCTCTTCAGTGATATTTTCTTACAGTGAGGAATGAGGCTTTGTGTAAACAATGATAAGCTTGAAGTAAGATTACCAAAAAAATAAAACAAAAAATAAAAACCACAAAAAATCTTTGAAATATAGAAGGTCTTTTTGTTTGTCAAAACCTAAAAACAAAAAACAAAACAAAACAAAAATGGTTGCATTTGTGACCAATTCTAATAAGACTTCACTGGAGATCACATGCCATTCTGAAAAGTGTCAAGATGTCTGCCAAAAATACGAATCCTAATTGTTCTCAAGAAAAGAGGCTTATTCCAATTGCTTCCCTCTCCAAGCATCTTATGGAGGCATTGGTGGAGCCAAGGTATTTTGAGAAGAGTATGATAGATCAGGTTTTCAAGCAATTTAGCCTTCAAGGGTTTAAAGTGATTGGCAGAGTAGGGGAGAAAGCTGATTATCTAAGATGTGTCAACAATTCTTTGTTATGAGAAAGAGAGCAAAAAAGAAAAAAAAAGAAGAAAGAAGGTATGAGAAGAATGAGAAATAACAAAAATTGAATATAAAAAATAGAAAAAAGGGGAAAAAAATTGAAAAATTTCAGTGATTTATTTTTTAAGACTTTTAGAATTAATGGAAAGGAAAGTCTTTTCGTAAAGAAAACAAAATTAGAAAAAAAGGACAGAAAGAGAAGGAAAATTGGATAGAGATTGGTAAAGCAAAGTGGAAAGGGAGAAGTAAAAAAAAAAAGAAAATGAGAGAAAATTATGAAATTGCATTGGAGAGAAAGTGAAAGAGATGTAGAAATAAAGGAGAAAAGGTTTAGACAAAGAAAGTAAAAAAGAAAATAAGAAAGAAATTGGAAAAGTGAGGGAAAAAGAGAGACATAAGTAAATATAGAGGTAAATTTACAAATTGGGTGGGAGAGAGAGAGAGAGAGAGAGAGAGAGAGAGAGGGAGAGAGAGAAAAGAAGAGGCAATGATCAAAATAATATATATATATACACACACACACATATATATATACATGCACACACACATATACACATATATGTGTATAAAAGTTAAGATTACATATACACACAGAGTAAACAGCTCTTATCTATATAATCATCAGACTGGGTCCATATACCAAACTACATTATATATATATATATATATATATATATATAAACAGAGATTATATTTCTCTAATAATTGATATTTACCAGTTTTAGTTTTTATCTACAGCTATTCAGTTAATTTAATTCGATTTTTAAATTGACTGAATTTTATAATTGACGGAATTGACTGCATACATGGGTAGAGTGTTGGCCACTGGCCGGGAGACCGAGGTTCAATACCAGGTTGAATCATACCAAAGACTCAAAAAATGGTACTTGATACCTCCTTGCTAAACACTCAGCATTATAAGGTTTCTATCAAGGGTAAAGTGGCGCAATCAAGGGAAAAGAGTAGTGCCCTTCCCTACACCTCGTGTAATTGCTGTTGAAATATATATATATACACACAACGCATTAGAAATTATATATATATATAGTTGAAGAATTATAAGCACCTAAAATGTATTTATGGACTGATTATACTGCAATCAGCAGTGGTGGCTGGGAAAGTCTAGCTGGCGACCGGAGGATGGAACTGGTGACAACTAGAGAGACAATTGGTATCTCGGAAAGACGGGAAGAGGGGCAGCAAGGGTTAGTTACATGAACTGCGTGCTATACAAAGAGTATCACATAACGTGCTGCTGAAGAAATCGGAGAAATATACTCCTAGTAAATCCTGAGAGGGTGGTGGTGGAAGAGATCCAAATTAGGACAGAATTAATGGTAACGAACGGAAAGGACCAATCACCTATGAATAAATGCATTTGCAAGAAGAAGTGTAAAAACATACGAGGCTTGAAAATCTATTAAAAGCAACACACAGGCTCAGAACATGGTAAAATGGAGCTGGACCAGGAACCACTCCACAGAGTCCAGTCTCTCAAGCTACAGTTTCCCAGAATCGGGTATGGAATCTAGAAAAAGAATAAAATGGCCTCCAGCAAACAACAAGGAGACATGGCAGAGTTTCGGTACCGACATCTGTGGGATATTACAAACAGCTAGACAAGGGAGTGTGGAGTACCAGTTGAAGTTTATGACCACCATGATAATAAGTATAGCATCAGAGAGATTTGGCTACATAGATAATAAACAGGCAACGAAGCCCTATATCAACAACCGTAGGGCTACGAAAATAAAAGAACTAAGGAATGAATTAAAGAATCTCAAGAAATCCTATTGAAAAGCAAAAGGAATTGAGGAATGCAAATTACATGAAGCAATATTTAGAGAGAAAAAAGTGCTTGGACCATTCATGATGATGGCCTATGAAAGCGCTTGGGACAATTTCGGGAAATTCATCTACATTCCCAAAAGCTTCAGACTAATGCCTCACCATCAGATTGTTAAGTGTTATACTCAGGCCACTGAAACTACGACACTTATCAGAAAACTTAAAAGGATCTTAAATAAATTATACAGACAAAATTTGTCTTTATTATTTAATGAAACATACTTAAATGAACGACTGCTGCCTAACTACCCCCCAATATATATATATATATATATATATATATATATATATATATATATATATATATATGCAGGAACACACAGACACATAAAGTATCTAAAAAATATACGATAAAAATTTGATGTCATTGCACTTATAACAGTTTCAAAATCAATGAATTAGGAAAAAAGATTATATCAATTCAAGAAATATAAGAAAATAAAACAAAAGAAACGAATCCTGACATAAGATTGATTAAAGACAAATGATATATATATATATATATATATATATATATATATATATATATATATACATTTGGACTTATTATTTCATGATTCAGTTTTCCCTCTCTTTTTGCTGCTTTTTATCACAACAGTGGATCAATGAAATTTATTATATAAAAGTGAAAATTTGATGAAATATCTTCAAATCTTTTTTAATATAGATTTGGATTTGAATCTTGAATTAAGATTTTGTGATTTGTTGCTTAATTGATTGATTTTAATGGCATGTCAATCTGTCTAGGTTTATTTTATACCTAAAAGTTAGGGAATCACATTCATTGTATGTTTATATTTACACTTTTTTCTAAAGTTGTTTCTTTAAAGGTTTTTGCACAGAGTTATATACAAATATTTATATCAAATACAAATAATTTGAAAACAGATCTATTTGGCTAAAAAATGGGACCTACAGGTACTGCTGCTCCAGGTCAGAGTGGGCATAGGAGTAATGCCAAAAACAGAGTTATATAGTTTCATGTATCTAATATCAATCCATAATAAACAATTATAGCTTTAAGGAGGTGTTCTTTATATAAATAATTCACAATTACATGGTATTAAGTATTTCTATCAAATACAATCAATTTTTAAATAGATCTATTTGACCTGCTCATTGGGTGAGTGGGTAGAGTGTTTGCCAATGGTCCAGGAGACCTGGGTTCAATCCCAGGTCACGTCATACTAAAGACTTTAAAAATGGTACTTGATACCTCCTTGCTTAGCACTCAGCAATATAAGGTACATATCAAGGGTAAAGTGGAGCAATTCAGGAAAAGGAGTATAGCCCTCCCCTACACCTTGGTGTAGTAGCTATTGAAAAGGGAGCCTTCTGGTCGCCCTCGACTAAGATCGCCAACTTTACTTACTTATTTGACCCATAAATGGGACCTGAACAAGTACTCTCTCTCTGGGTTAGAGTGAACTGAGAATAATGGTGATAAAAGGGTACTCCACACTCCCCGGATCTCCAGAAGTGGAGCCTCACCCCCAGATGCCAAATTTAGAACACCCCTTTTGGTGGCAGTCTTATCCCTCTGCCAGAGATTCAGTCAGTTTATTTTAAGCCCAACTGACAGGACTGGAATTCAGATTTAAGTTAAAATGATAATTAAAATAATTTTAATGAAAATGATAAATAAGATTAAAAAATTACAAATGAATAATGAAATGAAGAAATATAATTAAATCTTAATTTAGATTAAAATTCTGTTTAGATTTCTATGATCTGCATATATTGAATGAGTTTGAGTCATAAATGACCCCTAAATTTTACTCACAAAAAATGTTTTTGTTATATATTGTGTGTAATAAATGGTTCCTAACTTTTGACTTTGCTAGTCTTCAAAAATCTTTCTTCAACGTTCAACATAAAATGGTAACCCGGTCAGATGCGACTGTAGAATACACCAACTGTATCTCTGCAGTAGGGTAAGACCTCTCAACTCAGTGAGTGTCCTGGATATGACACTAAACTATCTGATGTTGTAACTCCAGTCCTGGAGCTCTAGGGAATGCGGAGTCCCCTTCATTGCCATTGCTCCCAAGTCCATTCCGACCAGAAATAATAGCACCTGATTTAGTCCTATCTATGGGTCAAATAGAACTGTTTGACATTTAACCTGTATGCAAACAAATGATCTATGTTAAATTGAATTGTTAGTAATTCATAGCAATACTACAAAAGAATGCTATGAGTTATATTGAACAAATATTGGAAGCAACATTGCATGAAATAATGGCTGTACAGTCACTTACCATCTCTAAAACCTTTTAAGTAAGATGAACAAGAGATGTAGGACACTGTTGGAAAAGCTAGGACGAACTCATTAGTGACTTTATCCTATGGACCCCATCACATGGTCATGCCAGTGTTAGTTGACCAGCAAGAACTTACCTACAACAGCTCTATGTGTACACAGGATGCAGTTTGGAAGACCTGCTGGGAGCAAAGAATGATAGGGACAGATGGAGAGAGAGAGAGAGTCAGGCAAACCTGTGCTTCCAGTGTGACTTGATGATGATGATGATGATGACATTGCAATAGTTGGAACCATTTGACTTTGTGTAAATGAATGAATAGTGTTAAATTGAATAATTAGTGTTAAATAGCATTACTTGTAACTACTTTACTGACTGCAAACATATGATTAATATTGAATAGAATTATGAGTGTTAGATAGCAATAGTTGAAACCAATTAATTGTATGCAAATAAAACTATTAGTGGAATACTTGAAACTGTTTATGTGTATGCAAAATAGAATTATTGGTATTAAATAGCAATACTTGGAAAAATTTGACTGTGTGCAGACAAATGATTAATATTGAATAGAATTATTAGAGTTATATAGCAATAATTGAAACCATTTAACTGTCTAGAAACAATAGCAATACTAGTATGCAAATAAATTAGTTCTTTCTCATTTAAAAATGAAATTATCAACAAACTATTCACTTACAAATCAAATATGTATATCTATTTAAATGTGTGCAAACTGATGTTAAATTGTTACTGTCACCTAACAATACTTGAAACCATTTTTACAAACAAATGAGGTCAGGCTCATTTTAAAATGTTATCTATGAAATATGTTTACAAATCATAAATTCAATATAATTGATTTGGCATGTAATACCCTACAATGATTGATATGCCATAAAACCCAACCAAACCAATTCATATGTATTTAATATAAATGTATAAATAGGATTTTTTATCAAATAACCTACAATAATTGATACGCCATAAAACCCAACCAAAACAGATCATATATATTTAATATAAATGTATAAATAGGATTTGGCATTGAATAACCTACTATGGTTGATATGCCATAAAACCCAACCAAACCAAAGTGTAAAGAGAAAATATTCAAACACTTATACTTTCAAAACATTTGCAATACAACGCAAATCAATGCAATGCAATAAATAAAAGATGTAGTCTAGACCTTGGTGAAGCTTACCGTGTTTGCTTGAATATTCTAAGCATTCTTAAATGCCACCACTTATACACAATAGCATTGATAGTATTATGATTGTATATGTAACTGATTTAGTATTTTTTCTTTTTTTGGATAAACAAAATCACCAACATAATCTTAAAAGTTCTAAGCAAAACTCAAACAAAGGTTAGACCGAGAAACAAATAAAGCTTCTACATTTTAAAAGCACATCTAATCTAAGGAATGATCCTTGTTTTTGGGGTGAAAGATTGATTTTAAGAAATTGTTCATTACATGAATATGGAAGGTAAATCTCCAAAATTTATTTCCAGCTTTTAAAGGGCAGATTTCATGTTTCCCATTCTCAATTCTGGGAAAATTTGTACAAATCCATAAAGAATACTTTAATCAAAGCAAGGAAAGTGAGAAAATTTTTTCAAATGAAAGGGTTAAAATCTCATTATCTAACTACAAAAACGTTGTATTGTTGTTCAGCTGTTTGTAAAGAATCTAGGATCAGGCAGGATGAAACCTCAATCCCCAAAATTAAGCAATCATCAGAACAAGTGGATTCAATTAATGAAGGTCGACAGATTTTGACTTGTGTGGGGAAAATGTTTTAGTTAAACATGAAAGAGAGAATGATGAGAAGAGGGAAGGTGCAAAACTTGGGTCAAGGAAGCTGAAAGGAGAAAGTAGGGTGAAATTTAATGGGGGTTAGAATCACAATTATATAAAGTGGAGGCTTTATAATGAATACAAGCAATGGTTTTATTGGGGGTAGGGGTGACAGACTGACAGACTGACAGATAGACAGATTGATAGTTAGGAAGACTGAGAACAGCTTCTATGTGCATGTGCACACTAAAATTATGAGATATCAGGCCTTTTTTACTATGATCTCAATTCTCACTGGGGATTGACTTTTTTGCTTGCAACTGAATTGTGTACATAACTGAAAAGTCTGTTTCTTCTTTTAATAGAATGTAAAAGTAAAGTAAATATGGTGACCGTAGTCAAGGGTGACCTGAAGGCTCCCTTTTCAATAGCTACCACACCAAGGTGTAAAGGAGGACGCTACTACATTCCCTGGATTACTCCTCTTTACCCTTGATCCTTAATTTATAATGTTGAGTGTTAAGAAAGGCGGCATCAAATACCATTTCTTGAGTCTTTGGTATTACTTGACCTTGGATTGAACCCTGGTCTTCCAAACCATTGGTGACCGAACACTCAACTCATTAGGCCAATGGCCCGGGTCGAATAGAATGTAATTTAGTCTAAAATGATCAGATTATACAGACATACAAACAGGAAACTTGAAAGGATCTTAATAAAATTATATAGACAAAATGTGTCTTGGTTATTTAATCAAACATGCTTAAATTAAAGACTGCCGCCCTGCTACACATATTTTGAAATACATGATCTTGCAGCTCACCATGATACTAGTATCCAAAAGTATCGCTGTAGTCTTGTAAAAAGAGAAATTAATGACAATAAAGAAAAAATAAACATCCTAAATACTGAAGCATATAATGCCACCCCTGATGATGGCTTATGAAAGGTCCGAAAGCGCTCGGGACAATTTTGATAAATTCATCCACTAATTCCAACCTGAAACTGAGACATTTATCAGGAAACTTGAAAGGATCTTGATAAAATCATATAGACAAAATGTGCCTTTATTATTTTATCAAACATGCTTAAATGAAAGATTGTTGTCCAACTATACACACACGCAAACAGACACACACACACACATATATCTATATCTATATATATATAGTAGTACAATTAAATGGAGACTCAAACTCGGTTAAGCCGTCATAATAAATTTATTTCGGCAGAGAATATATATATATATATATATATTATCATCATCATCAGTGGGATGCTCATCCAGTCAAAAAAATTTTCTTTTCCTCCAATTACATCTTCTTTTGAACTAAATCATATTTTTCTAAATATATTGTAATTGGTTGGTTGATTGGATTTTATGGCACATTAACACTTGTTGGTGATTTAAAACCTTGTTGGTGATTCAATGCAAAATTTTGTTTATACACAAATTAGATATATATAATTTGTAAATGAATAGTTTGTAGGTAGCATTTTAAACAAACCAGAGTTCATTTGTTTGCTCAATGTTAAATGGTTTAAAGTTTTGCCATTAAACACTAATAGTTTTATTTGCACACAGTTAAATGGTTTCAAGTATTGCTATGTAAGACTCACAAATCAATTTAACTTCAGTTATTTGTTTGCACACTGTTAAATGTTCAAACAGTTCTATTTTACCTATAAATGGGACCCTTACAGGTACTAATACTCCTGGTCAGAGTAGACCTGGGAGTAATGGCAATGAAGCTTCGGACTAATGCCTCACCATCAGATTGTTAAGTGCTATACTCTGGGCACTAGTTCAATTTGACCCATAGATGGGACCCTAACATGTACAATTACTCTAGGTAAAAGTGGACCCGGGAGTAATGGCAATGAAAGCGCACTCCACATCCCCCAAAGCTTCAGGACTGGAGCCTCACCATCAGATGTAGTTTAGCATCATACTTACGACACTAATTCTATTTGACTCATAGATGGGACCCTAACATGTACAACCACTCAGAGTCAGAGTGGACCGGGGAGTAATGGCAATGAAGGGGTACTCCACATTCCCCAAAGCTCAAGGACTGAAAGATCGCCATCAGATGCAGTTTAGTGTCTTATTCAGGACACTTATTAGAGGGTCTTACAGAGAAACCAGTTCATTGGTCTAGTGGGTAGTGTTCGCCAATGGTCTAAGAGACCTGGGTTCAATCTCAGGTCGAGTCATACCAAAGACTTTAAAAATGGTACTTGACACCTCCTTGCTTAGCCCTCAGCAGCATATCAAGGGTAAAGTGGAGCAATCCAGGGAAAGGAGTCGTGTGTTTCCTTACACCTCGGTGTAATAGCTATCGAAAAGGGAGCCTTCTGGTCACCCTTGACTACAGTCGCCAACAACTTGCAAGATGCAGTTGATGTATTCTGCAGCCCCAGCTGACCAGGTTTAGATTGTAATTGAGTCTGAGATACTTAGATTATATATATATATATATATATATATATATATATATATTTTCGGGTTTTTTACGTTGCTTTTAAGAAATATGCTGCCTACACAGGAGCACATGTGAGTAAACAAACATGAAATGAAAAATTTATGAAAAATTGTTTTGTGAGGACTATAATGAAAATATACATCCACACCCAAATATAGGACACTGGTATTCATTTTCATATAACATCACTAAGTTTCTGTTGGGAAAGGTATTTGTATACAAACGTCTGTGAGGAAAATCATCATATTTGTTTTCTTTCCGTCATTACAAAGTGAAAACCTTCCTTGACAAAAGTTTTGCAACAATTGAGGGTACTACTGCTAGTGTATATACATATGGGTTTAAATATATATATATATATATATATATATATATATATATATATATAAACTGTTGGCACAAGCAAATTTAAAAAGACAAATACTTAAAGACATATGCGAAAATAGAAGATTTACAATATGAAGAAATTTTATTGAAATGCAAGGGCCCTCTCATCTGAGATTTATCAAGTGACAACCTTCAGAAGTCGTTTAAAAACAATGTAAATAATTAATCAATCTTATTTAATTAATCTTTTAATTAATCTTATTTACATTGTTTTTTAAATGACTTCTGAAGGTTGTGGCTTGACAAATCTCAGATGAAAGTGCCTTTGCGATTTCAATAAAATTTCTTCATATTATAAATCTATTTTTTGCATATCTTTAAGTTTTTGTCTTTATATATATATATATATATATATATTGCCATGAACTGTGAAATCTAAATGCCATTCTGCTCAATTGTATGAATTTCGACTCATTTAGAACATTGTTTCCCTAGTTTCTTCAAACATCAAAAAATAAAGAAATCAATAATGATTCTTTAAAAATATTTAGAAAATATCACCCCACTTTTTGGTTAGGCTGATAAGTTTTCCGTATTCTTTTTTAGACACAACTGGATGGGCAAGGTGATCCATTGGAAATTGTGGAAGAGATTAAAACTTGACCATGCTGACAAATGGAATATACACAAACCAGAATCTGTTCAAAGGAATGAGATACAAAAAATCATCTGGGACTTTGAAAGACCAACAAGAACAAAAGAACTTATCATCTCATAGATTTTGTCATTCCAGTTGACCATAGAGCAAAAATGAAAGAAAACAAAATGAAAAACAAATGCCTGGATCTTACCAGAGAGATGAAAAAGTGATGTAGTTGAAAGTGGTGTAGTTGGTGCTTTTGGAACAGTTTCCAAAGGCCGGGAAAAGAGACTGTATGAACTGATGATCAGATAAAGAATTGAGTCATCCAGACCACAGCACTGTCAAGATCAGCAAGAATACTTAGACAAGTCCTGGAGACCTGAAGAAACTTACTGTTTCTCTAACTTTAATGAAAACCCATCACTGTAAATTGGTGAGAAAAATCACGCAGAATGAAAATAATAATAAATGAATAAATTCAAATGATCACATTATGAAATGTTGTCTTTTTAAAAAGAATCTTGTCTAACTGAACTCCACTTTAAAAAATATTATAATGATTATATTTTCTATATTATTATGATTTGTTATTTACAAAACTATTGACACAAATTAAATATTTGGAAAAACCTCAACATCAAAACAATTATATATACCTCGAAAAATATTATCATTTCTAATATAAATGCATATATAATTATAATATCTATATGCCCACACATTAACTCCATCACATATATAGATATATGATGTGATAGAAGTACCCACTGCAGTCAATAATATTCTTTTCTTATTTACAGCTCTATGTTTTCTGTTATCTATCTATCTATCTATCTCAATCAGATCATATCTATTTATCTATCTATCTATCTATTTGTGTGTGTGTATGTGTGTGTGTGAGCGAAGTTTTAGTTATTTTATCAATATGGAGGTTCCAATCATAACTTTTCTTCAATTCAAAAAAATTTCCCCTGAGGAACGTCACAATTCAGAGTTAGGATTTCATTTTGTTCTCAGAGGAAAAATGCTTTTCCTGGGAAATTCTAATCGCAGGAAACTACCAAAAATTTGCAATGAAATTTTACTCTTGAATACACTCTAAACCATTTTGGTAGTATGTGTAAAATGACTTAGTAAGTTTGAGGTAGACTATTAGTCCTAACAGTGAAACATGAAACAAATTGAGGATTCTTGTTACAAAATGGATGTGGAATTGAACTTTGAAAGAAACTGAAACCTGTCAACCCCAGACAAAAAAGTAGAAAAAGACAAAGTGAGGTTTTTTATAGAGGTGTAAAAAGAATTAAAAATTGTTCAAATTTTTAGAGCAGGGTATAAAATACCTTTATACTTATTTTCAAAAAATTGAATAATCTTTATATATTTCATTCCACATAATTGATATATATATATATATATATATATGGGCATATATATTTATGTATGTGTGTGCGTATATATATATATATATATTTTTTTTTTTTTTTTCGTGTTGATGTGTATGTTTATATATCACCATCCTCATCAAGCTGTGCTGATAGCATGGATTTTCTTAACTCTCTCTCTCTCTAAGTCTGCCTCATGGCATCCAGTGTCCACACAGAGCTGATGAATATAAGATTTTGCTTGTTTGCCAATACTTATGCATCTGCAGAGGTGTCCATGGGAGAATGTCATTTATGAGTTCATTCTTGCTTCTCCAGCTGTGCCCAACATGCTTTTTTTGTCTTACTCTGATGGCTTGTGAAATGGTTTCTACAGCCACTGTTTTGAGGGTTGCTGCTTCAAGGATTTGTCTAAAAAAAGCATGCAGCATCTTTTTGCAGTTTGTATGTAAATTTTTCTCTTTCCATTCATGAATGCTGAGCTGAATGTATATATATTCTGTAAACATGCTTACTTACATAATTCATATGGAAGCATATCCTTATATACATGCATATACACACACACACACACACACACACACATATATATATATATATATATATATATATATATATATATATATATATATATATATGTGTGTATAATTTAATTTTTACTCCTATACTGTAGTTTTGACAGTGTGAAAAAAAACAAGATGATACAATTTGCAAGAGGGTGTCCTCATGGTGTAATGGTTAAAGCGATGGACTGCAGAATCGTAGTAAGCGAGTTTGTACTCCAGTCACGCTATTATGTTCACTTTCGGGCAAATACCCTTGGGAAAGGTATGAACCTCTGTATCCTCCCAGCTATGAGTTAAATAGTACCACTACTGTTCTTCTAGTAGGATGCCTTTGGCATTAAATAACCTACAAAGGTTGATATGCCATTAAATAAAGAAACCAAACAATTTGCAAATACAAAAATATTACACAACCTAGTATGTTGGAATAAAAATTACTAGAAAAAAAGAAAAAACTGAAAATATTCATATCATTTGAAAATAATCAACCAATAACATTGACTAATATACTACGTGTCTAGCCACGCTGAAGAGTTGTGATACAACAAAACAGTCTGTCTGTATATACGTTCCCCCATGGGGGTTGAGCACTCTGGTGAAGGAATTTATGGCTGCCACTTGCATAATGCAAAGCTCTTCGAATGAATTGAGCACTCAGGTATCTGGTAAGGGATAAAAATGTAAACAAATGAAAGCTACTATTTAATGCCTTATAATTCCCGAGCTGACATGGTTTGTTTGTTGGCTGAGCGGGATGATACAAAGTCTAACGTATAGTTGGGCAGGTTTTGATCCCAACTTTAAGTGTCCTACATGTCTAGCCACACTGAAGAGCTGTGATACAATGAAATAGTCTGTCTGTGGATGACAATATATATATATATATATATATATGATAAAAGAAAAATCTTTAAAGATTACTCATGTTTTTTTTGTAATATCTATTTCAGCAAACCCTATGTTTTTATTAAATGTTATATCTGCATCTTCAGACAAAGAAATAATGAGAAATTTCTAATGAAGATTTAGAAAAATCCTCAAAATTCCGATTGCCCAGTCAGCTGGGGCTGTAGAATACACTGACTGCACCTCTGCAGAAGGGTAAGACCCCCCCTAACGAGTGTCCTGGATATGACACTAAACAATCTGATGGTGAGGTTCCAGCAGTGCTAGAACTTTGGGGAATGCGGAGTACCCCTTCATTGCCATTGCTCCCAGGTCCACTCTGGCCCGGAGTGGTAGCACCTGATAAGGGCCCTATCTATGGGTTGAATAGAATTAACAGCATACTTATGCTAAAATGAATTGTTTGAGTAAAACTGAATAGTTTGAAATAGAAATGACTTTTACAATTAAACCGTACTTACATTTAAACTGCGTGCTTATGCTTAACTGAATTATTTCAAATAGAACTGTTTTTCGACATTAAAACTGTATTTACACTTAACCGAATTGTTACATACAACTGCTTGAATAGTTAGAAATGGAAATGTTTTTGACCTTTAAACTGTGTACTTATGCTAAACTGAATTGTTTTAAATAGAACAGATTATTTACATAAAAATGGATTTGGTGTTAAATAACCTACAAAGGTTGATATGCCATAAAACCCAACAAACCAAACCAAGCCAATCAAAATTCCAATCAAGTGACTGTAACTTTTTGGCAGAAGAAAGCCATCTCCTTGATTTGCTAAGAGTAATCTTGAGACTGTGAGTGACTCCTCAGGCCAAGTACATCTTTGCAAGCCTTATTGCATGTATGACAAATGAGTAAGCTGTCTTTTCCATTGATATTGCTCCTGTGCAGCTTCATGTAACTTCTCAAACCTGCTGCAGACCCTCATACTTTGTTATAGAACTCACATGAGTAAGCTGTAGATTTCTGCTGAAAGACTTTTAAAAAGTGAGTCTTCAAGAGTTTGTTCTCATAAGATCTCAAATGATGAGCAAGTCTGGCTTTGGACAAACAGACCCTACAATAGATATTAACATCTTCAGGCTATAAAGTGTCTGGGACAAAAGTCAAGTTCTGCTTCTAAAATGCTCGTTTCAGACATTCTTCAAATGCATTACAGTTTTCGTAGATCACTTTCTTCCATGTTGACCAATTTATCATCATCTACTCCCACTCTCTAATGTCTATACTAAGCGCCCTGAAGTTGTTTTTGACAGCATCCTTAAAATGATTTCTTGGTTTATGTCTTGGATGTCTACCATGTAACAACTCTCTATGGAACAGCTGTTTAGATAGCCTAATATTCTTGATCCTGGTAAGACACCCAGCCCAGTGCATCTGATAGTGTATGAGGAGCATCTAAAACCTAGATGTATCATCTTGGTGAAGAACAATTGTGAGTGATGTTAGAGATTGCAATTTGATGTTTATGATCCTCATCAGATAAATTTGATAAAATCTTTCCAAGGTTTTGATGTGACAGTGATATGCAGACTAGGTATCTGAAGAGTATTAAAAGACAGACAAAACATATGCTTCCTAGATACTAAACTTGACTTGATACTTCTGTCAGACCACACAAGGTTTTTGAGGTTTACAAAGGTCTTGCTGGCTTTTTTGCTCCTTAGAGTAATTTCAGAATCAAGGGATCCATCTTTTGAGAGAGTGTTCTAGTGTGTCAGAAAAAAAGGTCAAGTTTTGTTTCTGAATGAATAATTTCATACTGGAGTGTTTGATTTTTGGTGTTTCAAATGCTTTCTATCTTGTTGTACTTTTATTTTTTCCTCACTGCAGCTCTGGTTTACTGGTGCAAAGATCATGCTCAAATGACAAAGGGTAAATTTAGGTTCTTGAGCTTTGGGCTCAAAGGGCTAATATATCAAAGGGAATGCAAAGGGAATGCAACAACTTATACTACAGTCCTGAATGACTACTGATATCCCAGAAAGTACATTTTCAAATACTCAAAGCTTCTTTATAGAAATTAAACAAATTAATTTCTAAACTGTTTTGAAAAGTATAGTCTTTAATATAGTTCAGAATATTTCAATCATAACAGACACAGTCTTAGTATAGATGTGAGATTACCATCCTTAGCTGCTAAAGAATTTCTACAGATGACCTCAAGATGGCAGTGTTGAAGCAGCATGTAAGAAGAGAGCATGAAAGTCTCATTTTCTTTTTTTGCAGCATGCTTCAAAAATAAGATATGTCTCATTCTCTTCTGAGCAATGTTTTTGTCTCCATTAAACCTTGTGGCTCATTGAACATGACTCCATTGAATAGTCCATAGCATACAGTATCTAAAGCTAAGTTGCTTAAACACAGACATATTTGATTATATACACCTAACAACAAAGGAATATTTCTAAAATATGCAAGTCTCTTAAAATGTTTGATTTCTCTTAGAACTTCAATCATGATTACATACAATAATGATAAATAAGACTCTTTATTAACTTGCTAACTCATTTTGTTTTGTATTCTTTCTATTAGCTTTTCTCAAGGAGTAAGCTATTCTGTTGTTAATTCTATGTAATTGTTTTAGCATTCATTTTTGAGAGAAAACAACATTTCTACAAGTGCTTTGTATTTGTTTCCACAGAAACTGCAACTAATACAATAAGCAGAATAACACTGTTGGATAGAGAAAGTTTTCTCATTAATGGTGTTATTGTGTGCCCTGTATTTATGATCACCAGTTTTCTTTTCTTAATAGGCAATTTTTAAAGCAAGATATACAAATTAGCTTTATTCAGAAAAATAACTACTTTTATTATGTTAATTCATTTGACGCTATTTGTGATAGGGCTTGCATGGATATATTTGACATGAGAAGTCACACACACACACACGTATATATATATATACATATATATAGGTTGGTTTCTTTGTTTAATGGCATATCAACCTTTGTAGGTTATTTAATGCCAAAGCCATTCACCTAGAAGAACAGTAGTGGTACTATTTAACCCATAGCTGGAAGGATAAGGAGGTTCATACCTTTCCCAAGGGTATTTGTCTGAAAGTGAACATAATAGCGTGACTGGAGTATAAACTCGCTTACTACGATCCCACAGTCCCTCGCTTTAACCATTACACCACTAGGACACCCCCTATATATATATATATATGTGTGTGTGTGTGTATGTGTGTGCATGTGTGTGAATGTTTGTATGTATGAGTAAGTATGAATTTATCCAACTCTACTGCATTACCAGGATGTGACCTGAGGTCAATTCCTAAGCAGAGTTTAACAGGTTTGAATTTGAGGTTTTTCTTCTCCCAGACAAGTTGCCATACCAAGGTTAAAGAGCTCAGTCTGCCCTGTTATTCATCCATTGCAGGAGTTAGAAGATTGGCATGCATGCCTTTCCCAAGGGCAGAAGTGCTATAGGAAATACAAACAACCTTGACCAGGGTTTGAACTCAGATCAGCATGTCCACCATTACACCATGAGCATTTCTCTCTCTTTCTCTCTCTCTCTCTATATATATATATATATTTAGATATAAATTAGAATAATTGAGACCCAAAATCAATGGCACTTGGAGACATTTTCTCTCTCTTAATTAGATATTTCTGTATGATGAGAAACTGGCCATCTCCATGAGCTGTTAACACTGTCTAAGCTATTCATACTTAGATTTGCATATGTACTATCACTGATATTGAGCACCATTTCTTTATAAATATAGCAAAGCATATACCTATATTATCTATATATAAATATATATATACATATATATAAAATTAACTTAAATTGCGAGTCGGAATTCTCCTACTAAAGTTTCACCTTAACGGATCACCAGGGAGTCTCACACCGACCCATCGGTGTGAGACTCCCTGATGATCCGTTAAGGTGAAACTTTAGTAGGAGAATTCCGACTCGCGATTTAAGTTAATTTTGTAATCGGCTCCACTCGTCTTGAGCACTCTTGTAACTGTAGCATTGCAGCGTTTACGCTGGGTTTTACTTTTATTTTCTTTTGACCAACTGACTGCATATCTCTTGATTTTTTTCAACTGGTGTGACAGGGTTGGCCTTTTCTTTTTTTTGTCCTATGATAATTTTTCTTTTTCCTCTGGGCGGTGATTCGAGATATTTTAATTTCTTGTTCCTGGCGGGTTTTTTTTTCTTTTTTTCTGGTAACCGTGAATGCTGGTAGATAGTAGATTAGTAAATATATATATATATAGGCTTAGGTATATTGATAAAGATCAATAGATTTTCTTAGATAAATAGAAACACTGAGAAAGACAGAACTACAAAAATATGTATAGGTCTATAAATAAAAATACTGTGAAAATAATTGATATGAAGTTAATAATTAGATATTAACAAATCATATGTTTTCTTCTTGAGTAACTCACTATGGAACGCCTCACCATGATATATCTCTCTATAGAGCCCAGTGAAACCCTTTACCATGAAGCACCTCACCACTGAATATCTTACCATGGAGCACTTCACTCTCACACTATGACCCATTTTATTATGAAGTATGTCATGATGAAGGCTTAGGAAGCACTATGAAGCCCTTTATCATGAAGGAACTCACCATGGAATATCTCAACATGGAGTGCCTCACCATGAACTATTTCATCATGAAGTATGTCTCAATGGAGCACTATGAAACCCTTTATCATGAAGGAACCCACCAGAGAGTATCTCACCACAGACCATATTTTACTGCTTTTGTGACGATAGCAGTAAAAAACTAATATTTCTCTTGGCATGTGTGACCGGGTTCAGTTAGTACTGTGGTGATTTTGATCCCCCATTAGGGGCCCCACATCTTTTGATTTAAGCCAGACTAGGCTAAATTTAGTATATCTAATGAATTATATAAATAAACAATGAAATATTGTCAAAACTTTGAAAAATTTGTTTTTTTAATGGACTATTGATTAACTTCTTCAGTCTCAAATTTCTATGAAATTTGAAGAGAAAAATATCTTGATGCAAAGTGAATAATAGATAAATATAATTATCTGCTGCTTTGCCTAAGTCAAGAAAAATGTGACACTTGGTCATTTTTAATGGAGAGAATCATAAAGTTTAGAGTGAATGGTGTGTTCAGAAACTGCTTGGTCCCATTGACTTTTAACTAATGAATTGGGGCATACTCCTGACCTTTAGTAAAATGGGAAGAGAGATGTGTCCTTAGTGACCAGAATTCTTTATTTATTTCATTATTGTCAATTATGAATCATCAGAAACAACTAGGTATGCCAGGTTGGTTGGTGGTTTGGGTTTTATGGCATATCAACCTTTGTAGGTTATTTAATACCAAATCCATTTTTATGCTAATAATTGCTGGTGTCCATAGTCCCGGGCAACCAGAAGGCTCCCTTTTCAATAGCTACTACACTGAGGTGTATGGGAGGGCGCTACTCCTTTCCCTGGATTGCTCCACTTTACCATTGATACATACTTTATATTGCTGAGTGTTAAGCAAAGAGGTATCAAGTACTATTTTTAAAGTCTTTGGTATGACGCGACCTGGGATTGAAGCCAGGTCTCCTGAGCCATTGGCGAACATTCTACCCACTAGGCCAATGGGCTGGTTACAAATAATCTGTTCTATTTCAAACAATTCAGTTTAGCAAACAAAAACAATTCAGTTTAGCATAAGTACACAGTTTAAATATAAGTACACTGTTTAATTGTCAAAAACATTTCTATTTTGAGCTATTCAGTTTAGTCAAACAATTCTATTTCAAACAATTCAGTTTAGCATAATTACACAGTTCTATTTAACCCATAGATATGGCCCTATCAGGTGCTACCACTCCAGCCAGAGTGGACCTGGGAGCAATGGCAATGAAGGGGTACTTAACATTCCCCAAAGCTCCAGTATCATTGGAACCTCACCATCAGATTAGTGTCATACCTTGGACACTCATTGGGTGGGTCTTACCTCTCTGCAGATGTGCAATCAGTATATTCTACAGCCACAGCCGACTGGGCAAGGTATGCCAGGATAGATAGATATGAACTGACTGAGATTGATAGATAGATAGATAAATAGATATTTTAAAATAAGTAGGTCCACAAAGAGATTTGTATTTTTTGGAATTTATTTATTTATTTTGTTCTTACATATGGATATGCTTCCAGCTTGATGCTTTCATCATATATGATACAAGGCCTTGGTAATGGGGTACTCAGTGATACTTGAACTTGCAGGTGTTTGCAGTTTGAATGATTTTCAGTTGGTTATGGGTTTATGAGTAGAGTGTTCACCAGTGGTCCAGGAGACCAGGGTTCAATCCCAGGTCGAGTCATACCAAAGACTTAAAAAATGGTATTTGATACCACCTTGCTTAACACTCAGCAATACAAGGTAGGGATCAAGGGTAAAGTGGTACAATCAAGGGAAAGGAGTAGTGCTCTCCCCTACACCTCTGTGTAGTAGCTATTGAAAAGGGAGCCTTTGGGTCCCCCTCACTATGGTTGCCAACTTTACTTTACTTATGGGTTTATGTAGAGGTCATCCTGTCTTTTTCTTTGAGTGTGTTTACCTTAGTCTGCTTAACCACTCATTGATATTTGATATGTTTTTGTTAGTGAAATCCAAAACTACTCCAACAAACATGCACACACACACCACACACACACACACACACACACACACGTATCAAATATCAATGAGGGGTAAAGAAATCAAAGGTAAACACACTCTAAGAAAAAGAGAGGATGACCTCAATGTAAACTAATAACCAACTGAAAATCATTCAAACTGCAAAGATGAGTGAGTTCAAATCTCATTGAGTCCCCCATTAACAAGGCCTTGTGTCATATAAGATCTCTGACAAAAGCAACAATCTTGAAACATACACCTATATAAGAATAAAATGAATAAATAAATAAATTCTTAAAAATACAAATCTCTTCATTGACCTACTCATTTTAAAATATTTTTATTCTCTCTTTGGACCTACAACAAAAATTTATATACATATATATATATATATATCTATATATATATATATATATATATATATATATTTGTACACACACATACATATGCATAGATAGATAGATTGATAGAAATTTGAGATTGGTAAATCGATATTGGCTAAGATTAACCAAACAATGCATATCAACACAAATCAGATAGATAGATAGATAGATAGATAGACTGCTATAGTTTGATAGAATGATCGAGAGATAGATAGATAGATAGATAGATTGATAGATAGATAAACAGACAGATGTACAGAAAGATAGGAAGAGGAAACAGTAAGATAGATAGATAGATAGATAGATAGATAGATAGATAGATAGATAGATAGAAGAAGTTTGAGATTGGTAAATAGATATAGGCTAAGATTAACCAAACAATGCATATCAACTCATATTAGATAGATAGATTGATAGATAGGAAGATGAAAACAGTGAGATAGATAGATAGATAGATAGATAGATATTACAGCTCTTTTGAGGCATATTCCATGGAAGTATTAACCCAGTTTAGAAACTGTGCAGTTAATGTTAAAGACTTTAAGTAGAATGAAATATTCAATGCCTTTAGGTGAGTGCTTTATTTAGAAGGGGTTGGTTGGGTGATAGTAGGATCTTTCTGGCTAAGGGGTCACACACAGCACTCCTTCACCACCACCACACAAGCATAAGCAAAGAAACAAAAAAGAAAAATATTTGTGCTTTGTGATAAAAGCCTTTTTTAACAGAGTTCCTAAAGTTACTGGATATTTTCAGTAAATGGTAAGAAATTTGAGATGCCCACTATTCATCAACTCTTGGGCTTGTCATCTTTGAAAAAGGGTACTTTAACCAGGCCATTGGTCTGATAAGTAGAGCATTAGCCATTAGTCCAGGAGATTGGGGTTCAATCCCAGGTCGAGTCATACCAAAGACTCAAAAAATGGTACTTGATGCCGGCTTGCTTAACACTCAGTATTATAAGGTACAGATCAAGGGTAAAGTGGAGCAATCCAGGAAAAAGAGTAGCACCCTCCCCTACACTTGGGTGAAGTGGCTATTGAAAAGGGAGCCTTCGGGTCACTCGCGTCTACAATCGGTCAACTTTACTTTACTTTGGCGAACAGGACCATTGGCCTAATGAGTAGTGTTTGTCAATGGTCCGGGAGACTGGCGAGTCATACCAAAGACTCAAAAAATGGTACTTGATGCCCCCTTGCTTAACACTCATTATTATAAGGTACAGATTAAGGATAAAGTGGAGCAATCCAGGGAAAGGAGTAGTACTCTCCCCTACACCTCGGTGCAGTAGGTATCGAAAAAGGAGCCTTCGGGTCACCCTCGACTATGGTTGCCAACTTTACATTTTATATATATATATATATATATATATATATATATATTTTATGGGACATACTTTTTTGGATCACATCCTCATCTGGTATATCGGGCAACGATCTTTAATCCCCACCACACCAATACACACATACTTATCCGGCTTTTCAGGCTGGAATTAGAGTGTGTTCAACTCGCTTAGATATGTTTTTATCTTTGAGTCAGATGCAGAAAAAAAAAATGATTCAAGTTATGCCCTGGAGTTCCAATCTTGCAGCAACACCTCCCTCCACCATTGTACCAGAGTAAGGTTTGATGTAGGGAATAATATAATTTGTTTGATAGGTGTGTCCAGAAATTGCTTTGTTCCATTTGCATTTAGTAAAATTTTTGGTTTTGTTCGGTTTTGTTTGGTCTGTTTGAATTTTGTAGCATGTCAGTGCTTTGATTACTTTATGTCATTGGTGTTTTTGTTTTATTCATTCTTTGTTGGGTATGGTTATTACTTGTGTAGTTATTTGTATATTATTTCAAGCAATACTTCAGTTGCTCAAAGTTAAAAAGTGGTCAAAGTCTTGTTTCTCAGAATAATTAATCCTCAGTTTCCAACTTCCAGCAGATAAAAAGGGTTGGGTGTTTGTTAGTGTTGTAGAGTGGGTCATACCATGTGACTTCCAGTATTGCAGAGGCATAAAAGATGTAGTGTTTCTTAAGCACGAGAGTTCTGCAAGATCTCGGTCAGTAGTAAGACCAACTTCAGACGTAACACCTACAGCGCAAGACTTAGAATATTTGTTGGGCTGTACCTCTTCAGTTAATAAATAATTAACTCTTTATTTCACTGTGTATCTCTTCCTTACCACAATACTACAGTTAGTCATAAAAGCAATCTGAAGAATACAGTTGGGTCTTAATCCGTTAGGTACTAAGAAACACTACATCTTTTATACCTCTGCGATACAGCCAAAAGACCAGATTGGGTCTTTTGGCTGTATAGAATATTTGTTGGGCTGTACCTCTTCAGTTAATAAATAATTAACTCTTTATTTCACTGTGTATCTCTTCCTTACCACAATACTACAGTTAGTCATAAAAGCAATATGAAGAATACAGTTGGGTCTTAATCCGTTAGGTACTAAGAAACACTACATCTTTTATGCCACTGCGATACAGCCAAAAGACCAGATTGGGTCTTTCCAACTGCCAGACTAGCCAAGTAAGAGTAAGGGTTGAAGGTCACATGACCACTTTGGCATCTGGGTCATGGACTGCTCAGCCATCAGGATCCTGTTCTTAAGAAATATGGGTCACCATCCATGATTAATGAGTTGCCCCATTGGGAGAGTCTTACCCCTCCGCAGTGGTTACATATTGTACAACCTCAGCTAACAGGGCATTTTGCCAAATGTATCAATGTATGCACCTAATCTTTTATATAATAGATAGGTGCTGTTGAAATGCATTACCCACCTCCTTACAGTTTTTACATCCATTGTTTGGCCTCTATAATTGTTTAGCAAGCGATGACAATGAATGCAATCTTTTGTGCTAGGAAAAATTCAATGACACAGATCTGCTTTCATATCTGATACCATTTTACTTGACTGCTACTCAATAACAAGGCACAATTAATATAATGTTTATCCTCATGGGAAATATAATCAGCAACCAAAGTTCAAATCTTGGATGAGGCTGTTCACATTTCATGTTGTGCCAATGGGTAAATAAATAGCTGGGCAAACTGGGTTCTTTAGCTTTGGTTAGGCAATCAAACTAGGAGAAGGAAAGCACTAAATTAAAACGAGGGATTGGTTTGCTTTATTTTGTTTCTTTGTTTAATAGCATATAAACCTTCATGGGTTATTTAATACTAAAGTCATCCTTGTAGAAAGTTAGTAGTGGTATTATTTCACCCATATCTGGGAGGATTAGGGGGTTCATGCCTTTCCCAATAATATTAATGTGAAAGTGATTGTTATAGCATGACTGGAGTTTGAACTTGCATATTATGATGTGGAATTCCTGCAATTTAACCATTACATCATGGAGACTCTCCCTGGGGGAATTTGGTAAATACATCAATTGGCTATTGCATAAGACATCATCTTATAACAGTTTTTCTTCAGCTATCTGAATTCAGTATTTTATAATTGGTATATCACTTTCTGTCAGATTTTTTTTAATGAAAATATCGCATGTCCTGTTTGCAGGCCTTAGAATTGGCTGACTGTATTCCCTGCAGAGGGGTAAGACTCCCCCACCCACAAAAAGGAGATATCCTGGATATGATACTAAACTGCATCGTTTTAGAGATATGGTGATCTGAAGCACTTGTTTATTGCCATTACTCCCAGGTTCACTCAAACCTGAAGTGGTAGTATCTGCTAGAGTCCCATCTATGCACTAAAAAGATCTGTTTAAAAATGAATCATATTCAATGGAAACACTTATAATCATTAGCAAAAAAGCTCTTAAGAAACTACACAAAAAATGCAGATATAATATATGCAATACCCTAACATCTTGACAAAAAATAGTCCCAGATGAGTTGACATGCCATTAAAATCAGTTAATCGATCAATCAATCAAGATATATAAGGTATTGGTTTTCATCTGAATATTTCAGTAATTCTATCTTTTTTGAATATCATAAAAAATTGCTCAACATTGCAATTACAAAAGACATCCTAAGGAAAGAAAACATCTGTTGACTCTTGGGCAAACATTTATAAAAACACTACATGACCAAGTAATTGTAACATAGCTGCTACCTCCATTGTAACCATCGTAAAAACCCAATCACACACACACACACACACACACACACACACACATATATATATATATATATATAGAGGTATTCTTCAAACTGGTAGTTCTGTAGCAGGGAACTATTCCATCAGGCCAATTACATTATTCAAACTCCGAAGTTTAAATTACGGTAGAGAGGGAATTAAAACTTACGCCTAGTTATTTTGTTATGATCTCAACCGGACAAGGAAAAAAACCGGGGGTAACCTTAAATGGGAGGAGACCTTCCCTCCTTCCCTCCTGAGACCACCCCTATTCATTCTGGCAGTACTCATTACATACATTTTGGATCTGAAGAAGTCTGGATAAGATTTTTTTTTTGAGTTATTGATTCATGTCAATGCTCTTAGCAGGATGGAAATAAATTTATAATCCTAAAGTGACTGAATTTTGGTTTTTCTTGAAGGTGTATATATATATATATATATATATATATATATATAGTGCAATTAGAAGGAAACTCAAATCTGGTTAAGTTGTCATCAATTTATTTCGCCAGAGAATATTATTATACTCTCTGTCTCATCAGATGTCTTTTTACATGTTAGACTTGAGGTTTGAGTTTCTTTCTAATTGCACTATATATGGTCTGAATGTGAATTTTGTTTTATACCTGGAAGGAAAAAGAGATGTAACAATAACCATACATTGAGTACTCACTGGGATTTATATGATATTACTCATATATTCTATACAAGAATAATCCAACCCACTGTCTTCAGACGCTGACTGAATATTACTAATACTTATATATATATATATATATATATAACTTTGGAAAGGTATGAATCCAACTATTCTTCCTTCAGCTATTGGCAAATTGAAGGATAAACTGGGCTTTTTAACCTTGCTATAGTAACCTGTAAAAGAGAACAAAACCTCTCAATTCAAACCAGAACCCATTAAGCTCTACTGGAAAATTGACCTTGTGCCACATGTTGCTCATGCGGAGGAGTTAGTAAATATATATACATATATATTCTGTCATAGAAAGAAGCAATATCAAATATATATACAAAAATATGTGGGTTTTAATATAAGAAATATGTTAATCATAAGAATTTGTGCAATTATTTGCAAAAATAAAATCAAAACAAGTGAGAGAATTTTTAAAAAGTTAATGAAAATATTGGATCTAATTTCTTATATGAGTGTCAGGATAAATCCTCGAGTGACACTTGAGCTTTAAGTTGACACGTTTAGATTTTGAGTATGTGTGCACACGTGCATATACACACACGTAAACACATACACACATACATGGATATTTTGTTGAGTTACATATATGTGTGTATTCATTAATAAAGTATTTAAATAGACACATACGCATAGAATATATATAATGTAATACATCTGATTGCTCACACCAATCGAAGAATGCCTTCATAAATCTTTGTTCATGAAGAAATATATATATGTGTGTGTGTGTGTGTGTGTGTGTGTGTGTGTGTGTGTGTGTGTATACATATTTACTTGAATATTCCCATACATATATGTAAGTAAAGTTGGCGACCATAGTCGGGGGTGACCAAAAGGCTCACTTTTCAATAACTACAACACTTTGGTGTAGGAGAGGGTGCTACTCCTTTCCTTGGATTGAACCACTTTACCCTTGATACGTACCTTATATTGCTGAATGTTAAGCAAGGAGGTATCAAGTACCATTTTTAAAGTCTTCGGTATTACGTGACCTGGGATTGAACTGAGGTTTCCAGGATCATTGGCGAACACTCTACCCACAAGAAAAATGTATTTGTTTGTGTAAAATATCTGACTATGCAAATATCTATCAATCTATATCTATATATACCTGTCTCACTTTTTACATATATATATTTGTTCATATATATATATATATATATATATATATATATAACCAAATATATATATATATATATATATATATAAATGCAGACTAAGCAAAGTTAGATAAAACAAAAATCAACATAAAGAAAAATCAGTTGGTTAAAGATCATACAAAATTTTTAGTCTGAACCAATAGTTTGATTGGAGCTAACGAACAACAATGACAACCTGAAGACTTTTCTAAAATTACAACTGGTAATAAGGATTATAAGTTTTATTAATAATAAGCATGGTCATGTAAATAGTTTTTGGAACTTGGAACACTCTCTGAGTTGACTAGAATGATAGTAAGTTAATCTTGTAAAACAACTGGAAGGAGTTTGATCATTTCTCTTTTTTTTCATTCTGTCTCTGTCTCTGTCTCTGATGCTGTTTCTGTTCTTTTTTCATATTTCCCCTTTTTCTTCTGTTTCTCTCAATCCTTGATCAGTTCATTTCAAATTCATTTTCTTATTTTCTTCACTTTCTCCCACTCTCTTATTCAAACATTACCTACTCTCCTCTCTTTCTTTGCACCCTCTCAATCGCATCTCTCCTCTCTTTCTTCACACCCTCTCATTATCTTCTCTCCTCTCCTTTTTCAAACCCTCTCCCAGTCTTCTCTCCTCTTTTTCTTCACACCCTCTATCTGTCTTCTTTCTTCTTCACACTGTCTCACTCTTTTTTTCTTATTATGTCCTTCCTTATTCTCTTTTTTTTTCTCCCTCTCCTCACATTTATTTTTCTCTTCTTACTCTTTTTTTCTTCTTTTGTTATTTTATTTTTTCCTTTTCTTAGCCAGGAAAATGTAAATTTAGAAGAATGTCTTTTTAGCAACTTTGGAGAAAGCAATTTCCTAAAACCATTTGAAACAGAGATGACCCTTGGCTATAAGATTTCACAAAGAGGTTCTCACAAACCCAAAGACTGGTACTTCTGGGAAGGAGTCAGGCTTCAACACAGGAGAAGGATATATAGCTATAATTCCTTATCATCACACTTCCTTTAATTCAATCTCTGAAGACTGATCATTAAATTTATTTCAACAGAGCAGAGGAGTGAGTTTAAAGTGTCCACCCAGAGAGAGAGAGAGAGAGAGAGAGAGAGAGAGGCCATAAAAATGCCTCTAAGCCTTGAGATGGGGCTAAGTATGCTGAACAAATATGTATATATGAAGCTTTGATAGTGTGGTGGTTAGTGGGATGGAAAATAAAATTGGTCAACTGAGTTCAAGTCCTGCTTGAAACAATTTGCATTCACTTCACACAAAGACTGTTAAGAAAGGCATAAATACATCCTTTCTCCCTCCAGCTATAAGTAAATAGTAGAGCAGACACTCTTGCTTTGGTAAGGCAACCAACTGAGGAGAAAGAAAACTCTGAATTCAAACACCCTAGCAGTAGAGTGAGGCATTTAACAAACTTTGTAAAGAGCCTGAGACCTCAGCAGATTTAGATAACTGCTGATTGTTTCAAATGATTCGTTTCATTTATTTAAAAGCTTATCAACACTTTATGAGTTAGTTAACACCGAAATCTGATTTGTTTGTTAAGATTTTATACCGTAACAATAAAAACTTGAATATCAATAATTTTTTTGCACGGTACTTTAAAAATGGTACTTGATACCTCTTTTCTTAACATTCAGCGATATAAGGCACGTATCAAGGGTAAAGTGGAGCAATTCACAGAAAGGAGTAGGCCCTCCCTGGATTTAAGTAACAACTAATGAATTAGTATAATATTATAGCTTCAAGAAATAAAAATTATTCACACACAGTTACATGATATATGATATTCATATCAAATACAAATAATTTTCAAAGAGATCTATTTGACCTATAGATAACAGTTACCACCATTCAGAGACTGGGTGGACTAAGTAGTAACAGTTATAAAGAGCTGACATCACACAGACCAGGTCTGAAGACAGTTTAGTCTCATATGCAAAACACCCTGCTTCTTGCTATTTTTATGTGAAACTATTCCTTTTTAATAGATCTATTGATGTTTGTTGTATGTAATCAAGGCAGATTATAAATAGATATGGAGCTAATATATCTGTTCTATTGCAGAATGAGGAGACAATAACACTTATGTTTAAAAATATACGATCTCTTGATTATAAAATGTACAAAATTGGTTATGTGAGATAGAGTCAAACTGCTAGGGAAATGCTAGGATATACACAAGGTTGAAATACATCTCCAGAGAGCTTTGCTTCTTTGTGCTTCCTTCATGAGAGACTGATACAGAGCCACCTTACAACCTGGGGCCACTGGCTCCTACCAGGTTTGAGCCCAAAACGGTATGACTGCTCACTGCTTACTGCTCATTCTGTTGACTGTTGACTGACTGCTCTCTGCTCGGGGTTTAAAACTTCTATTATAATATATTTTTCAGACACCTATGCATGCTTCCTATGCAATTCAAGTGGCATTTCTGTGGTCTATTGTTTACCTTAAGACACAGGTGTACATCCTGTTTTGAAATCCACATGTTATATTGTCGTCTACAGCATCATAACAACACAATAAAAAAGATGTAGGAAGACTTCTTTTACAAAATATTTACCTCTCACTTTATTGCAAGGGTTCGAAAAGGGTTACTCAAGGTTTGCGTGTGAGAGGGAGCTAGAGATCAAACATAACTGCAATATTTTGACCCCAAACTTATGGCCGTCAACGTTGTGTCTTTCTCGTTCTCCACATGCTCAACCGGAGGCCCTGGGGTCCACTCTGCTGGGTGCTGGCTTTCTTTACTGTATCTTATCAGGAACTTCTCTGGTCCCCAAACTCCATCGGGGTTCCCGAGGGCCCCTTCAGCTGGGTGTGGCTTTCCATACCACATCTCGTCTATCTCCATCTCCAACTCTACTGCAACTGCCTGTCGAACTCAACTGTACTGCCTTCTGTTCAATTCGTCGGCCTTATATTACCTTCAAACTCCCACGCAGAGATATGGACATGCCTCCACGCCTCCGCAATTTCTTCCGATATCTGGCGATCGGGATGTGTCACTTCCGCTATCTTTGGAATGGCCTGTGAGATCGTCTTTGAGTGGAAATAACTGTCATGCAGTTCACAGGTCACTCTCTTCTGGTGCATCAGTCTATGAGTGGCATTTTGGGACGGGTCGAAGGTCAAAACATAACACACAAACTTACCCTATTTACAGACCCCTCCGCTCGGGCAGGATATGATACAAGGTCAATTTTTTAAGTGGAGTTTAACAGGTTTCAATTTAGAGTTTTCCTTCTCTTAGACTAGTTGCCTTACCAAGGCGGAAGAACCCAATCTGTCCTACTATTTACCCATAGCTGGTGGGAGGATAACTGGATTCATACCTTTCCCAAGAGTATTAGTGCTATGTGAAATGCAATCAGTCTCGTCCAAGATTTGAACTTGTGTCGCCGTGTCCATTTCCGACGACGATAGCCATTACACCACGGGCACCTCCAAATATTCTCAAACTTACCTGCCAGTCAAAAGTCAATATGTAACATATCTCCTTGAAAGACACCAGTGACAATTTCAAAGAGGGCAATATGGTCATCAGGTGAAAATATGGACCATGGAACATTTTAGACCATAAGAATATGGACCATAGAACATTTTGGACCATGAAAATATTAACCATAGAACATTTTGATACTAATTAGATACATTTTGTAACAATTTATGATGATGCACAAAGTCTTACACTCAAGAGATTGCATACAATTTAAGAAAAAAACAAACATGCCAAACATTGATATTCTACAAGTATGATGCAACTGCAAAATTACTTAAATATTCCTTTCATTTTTTGTTTGCCTAACTAAACTAGTTATCAAATGTATAGATTATTAACATCATTAGAATAACAATATTAAAAATCTGTTAAAAAACACATTAGATTTTAAATAACTTTTAAGATTGATAATTATTACTAAATATTTATTATGAATTAAAATATCTACAAAAAAATCATATTTTGAATATTTTAATTAAATATAAAAAATATCCATTAAAAAGAATGTAGATGTTTTTTTAAAATTATTATTATTAATTTTGACAAGAGATTTCTGTTATCTTAATTTTTATTTGCTTTTATCAATGCAACTTTTTCTGGTTGTTAATCTACAGCATGGAGGAAAAGCACAGTTTATGAATAATGAAAGATTAGTTGTTGGTGAGAATGAAACTTATATCTTAAGGCTTTATCTAAAAATAAAAACAAATAAAAGGGTGTTCTTTACAGTATTCAGTTGTTCTTTTAAAAATTTTATGAAATCATTTTTTTAATTGCTTCTACTAAGAAAGCATGGAGGGAGACAAAGTTGGAAAGTGGCCATTTTTTTTTTTGCTTTTTTAGGCAATTGTTAACCACTGTCAATTTGCCAAACTTGTCAAAGCTGGTTTGAATTAAGAGCTTTCCTTCTCCTAGACTGACTGTCTTACAAAAACTAGAAAGCTCAGACAACCTTACTATTTATTCATTGCTGACGAAAGAGGATTGATTGATTGATTGATTTTAATAGCATGTTAGCCAGTCTAGGGTTATTTTATGCCTTGTGGTTCAGGATAGGTGTTCATTGTTCTTGTGTAGTTGTTTCTGAAGAGAGGACTGATATTAATGGCATGTCAACCTGTTTACAGTTATTTTATGCCAGAGGATAGGGAGGGGGAGTCCCCATTGCAATGCTGGCCTTGAAGTAAGCAAATCTGAACTGCAGTTGTACTATGACTTCTTTTTGACTACATATATACCCTTAAGAAAAATATGAATCACTTTGTCCCACAACTTTGAGTTAAATAGTATCACTGCTTTAGTCAATATGGATGGCTTGATATGCCATTAAACAAAGTGACCAAAGCAAAGAGGTTAGGGAATCACATTCATTGTATGTTTATATTCATATTTTTGTGCAGTTTTTTCTTAAGAGTTTTTTCGCACATGATTCTATCAAACGCAAATGATTTTTAATAAGACTTATTCAAACCATAGATGGGATGGTTTGGTTTGGTTTCTTTGTTCAATGGCATATCAACTCTTTTTAGGTTATTTAATGCCAAAGCCATTCTCCTAGAAGAACAGTAGTGGTACTATCTAACCCACAGCTGGGAGGATAAGGGGGTTCATACCTTTCCCAAAGGTATTTGCCCGAAAGTGAACGTAATAGCGCAACTGGAGTACGAACTCGCGTACTACGATTCCGCAGTCCATCGCTTTAACCATTACACCACGAGGACACCCCCTATATATATATATATATGTGTGTGTGTGTGTATGTGTGTGCATGTGTGTGAATGTTTGTATGTATGAGTAAGTATGAATTTATCCAACTCTACTGCATTACCAGGATGTGACCTGAGGTCAATTCCTAAGCAGAGTTTAACAGATGCTAACAGGTAAGTCACAACTCCAAGTCAAAGTAGCCCTGGGAGTAATAGCAATGAAAGAGTACTCCATACTCCCTAGAGATCCAGTATTGGAGTGTTCACCATCACATACAGTTTAGTGTCATACTCAGGACAACCTTCTTTGAGGGAGTCTTACCACTCAGTTGGAGATACAGTTTAGTATATTTTAAGCCTTGGTCGCAGTGTGAGAGAAATAAATGGTTTCATGCTTTTTAGATGGAATTGAAATAAAATGTAAACAGTCTCATTTAGAATTTGAACTCGGCTTTCTGAGTTTATTCTCTTCATTGATAAGGAGGTGCCCGTGGTGTAGTCGTTATCGTTGTAGGAAATGGACACGGCGACACGAGTTCAAATCCTGGACGAGACTGATTACATTTCACATAGCACTAATACCCTTGGGGAAGGTATGAATCCAATTATTCTCCCTCCAGCTATGGGTAAATAGTAGGACAGACTAGGTGCTTCAGCCTTGGTCAGGCAACTAGTCTAGGAGAAGGAAAACTCTGAATTCAAACCTGTGAAACTCCGCTTAAAAATTGACCTGCCCGAGCGGAAGGCTTGGTAAATAGTATTCTCTTCATTGATAACACTTACTCCACCCATAACTCTCCATGTGGTTAATGACACATTTGGCTGCTACTGCAGAATACACTGACTGCATTTCTGCAGAGGGGTAAGACTTCCCCAATGAGTGTTCTATATATGACACTAAACAATCAGATGGTGTGGCTTCAGTAATGCTGGAGCTTTGGGGAATGCGAAGTACCCCTTTATTGCCATCACTCCCAGATCCACTCTGGCCTGGAATGATAGCACCTGATAGGTCTTAGATAGGACTCTATCTGGTGCTAGAAGTGTTTGATATTAAAACAGTACTTATGCTAAACTGAATTGTTTGAATTAGAACTGTTTTTACATTTAACCGTGGGTAAAAAAAACTGTACTCATGCTAGACTGAATTGTTTGAAATAGAACTGTTTATATGAATAAAAAAAAGATTTGGCATTAAATAACCAACAATGGTTGATAGCCATAAAACAAATTCAAACCAGCCAAACCAAAACAAAACGTGGGTAATAAGGCCTATTTCAAGAGTTGGTTAAAAACAATCTTATATTAGTTAGGGAAACCATCAGATATTACTACCAATACATTTATTCAGCACTCTTTTTGTTTTCATCGCATCAAAGCCAAAATAGAATGTTTTATTTTTAATGACCAACCCTTTCAGTTCATTCTCTTCCTATTTCAGTATATGTGTGCATGTGTAGAGGAGAAACAGTGAAGAGATAAATGGTTATAGTCAGTCAACTTCCTTCTTCTTTCAGTACCTGACCTGAAAAGGGTTGAGCATACATCAAATAAAGAAGATCTTAAAATCTGGTGTCTTTGACTGCCTCATTTCATTTGCTGTCAGGAGTGAAAACATCACAAAAACTGTTAGCAGGTATTGCAAGTATTAATTTAACAATATCTGCAAAAAGATGCAAAAATGTACACATATTTATCCATACATACACCAACACACATGGAAATGCAAATACCTACATCTGTATGTAAAATCTTGTTGCATTCCACTGATGTGTATCTTTCCATATGTTTAATATATTAATATATTAATATATAGAAAGAGAGGGAGATAAATATATATATATATATATATATATATATATATATATATATATATATATATATTTGGCGCCATTGTTTAATGTTGAGCACTTTAGTAATTGTAGCATTGCAGTATTCGCGGAGGGTTTTTTGGTTTTCTTTTGGCCACTGACTAAGTACCCCTTGATTTTTTTCAAGGAGTAGGACGAGGTTGGTCTTTTCTGTCTTTTTTACCCAAAAAGCTTTTTTCTTTTTCCTCTGGACCGTGATTCGAGATATTTTTTTCTCTTGTTCCTGGCCAGGGGTTTTTTGTTTTTTTTCTGGTACCGTGAATACTGGTAGATATTTGATTAGTAAATATATATATATATATATATATATATATGCGTGTGTGTCAGTGTGTGCGTATATATATATATATATATATATATAAAATGCCGTAATACATATGTATATATATATATATAAAAAGAGAGAGATAATGATATATATATACATATATATATATATGTATATATATACATACAGTGAATGTAATGTCTGTCTTGAAAACATCCACATATATATATATATATATATATATATGCGTGTGTGTCAGTGTGTGCATGTATATATATATATATATATATAAAATGCCGTAATATATATGTATATGTATATATATAAAAAGAGAAAGATAACGATATATATATATATATATATATATATATATATATATATATATATATACACATATATATATACAGTGAATGTAATGTCTGTCTTGAAAACATCCACTCATTTAAAATTAACAAAAAATAACCTACCCAGAGCAGAGTCATCATATCCTCTCCAGCTCTCAGTTTTTTTTTTTGATTCTTTTTCTCCAGTAGTTTCTTTCTTGGCAGAAATTTTCTCAATGGGAAAGTTTTAAATTATACTATCTCTCACATTGTAGTTCTATTTGTAATATTTTTTTCTTATGCTATTTGGAATGTGGTAGCCTAGCAAATGATAACTGGATAGAAGACAAATTATTCTGACAAAAAGTATATATATATATATATATATATGAAGTAAAAGTAAACTGGGTGACCATAGTCAAAGGTGAACCTGAAGGGCCCCTTTTCATTAGCAACAACACCAAGATGTAGGGGAAGGGCACTACTCCTTTCCCTGGATTGCTCCACTTTACCCTTGACCTGTACCTTAAAATGCTGAGTGTTAAGCAAGGAGGCATCTAGTACCATTTTTTGTGTCTTTGGTATGACTTGACCTGGGATTAAACTCTGTTCTCCCAGGCCATTGGCAAACACTCTACCCACTAGGCAGATGGGCTGGTATATATATATATATATAATGATTCGAAATCTACCATGTAAGTCTTAGTTTGTGTAACATGCCTACTTTGTACAACCTAAATAAATATATACAACTTATAAATATACAGTCACCATTCCCAACATTCCCAATTGTAATGAATGATAGTGAAGTGTTTTTTGCGATACACTAGTAACACAACCACATCTAATACAAACAAAATCCCTGTGATTTCTCATGTATGTTTAAATCCATGTCCAAAACACATGCGCTGTGCAAACTTTAACGCTATACAACAGTCTTATTTTCATAAACAAAGCACACATATATACTTACATAAGTAGATATGATTATAGACACATTTCAACATTCTATGTTTGGATGAAGGATAAATACAATTTGTATTTATTTTTGTACAGGATTTTTAGATCTTTTTTTTTTCTTGTTTTGAGTCTTTTTTTTTAGTCTCCAGTAGTTTGAGTCTTACCATAGTACTAATTCTCTCAATGGGAAATTAAAAAAAAATATATTGTTATCTTTCTCATTGAATTGGTTAGGTTTTATTTATTTTTTTTGTTGAGGAGTAAATTAGTTTTTTATTGTTATTGCTGAATACCATAATTATTTCAGTATAAGATGTGTTTGCAAATTTTTAGTTGTAGTTATATATATTGTTAAAGTGAGAGAAAGTTTTACTATAGATTATTAGGTTGGTTGGTTGGTTGTCTAGGTTTTATGGCATATCAACCTTTGTTGGTTATTTCATGCCAAATCCATTTTTATACAAATAATCTGTCCTATTTCAAACAATTCACTTTAGAATGAGTACACATTTTGATTGTCAATAACATTTCTATTTCAAGCTATTAAGTTTAGTCAAACAGTTCTGATTCAACCAATTCAGTTTAGTATAAGTATAGTTTTTGTTTACACACAGTTAAATGTCAAAACAGTTCTATATTAAACAATTCAGTTTAGCAAAAGTACAGTTTCAATGTCAAAAACAGTTCCATTTCAAACAATTCAGTTTAGCATAAGTATACAGTATAAATTTAAGTACACAGTTTAATTGTCAAAAACATTTCTATTTCAAGCTATTCAGTTTAGTCAAACAGTTCTAATTCAAACAATTCAGTTTAGTATAAGTACACAGTTTAGTTATTTTAACCCATAGATAGGGCCCTATCAGGTGTTACCACTCCAGGTCAAAGTGAACCTGGGAGCAATGACAATGAAGGGTGCTTTGCATTCTCCAAAGCTCCAGCATCACTGGAACCTCACCATCATATTGTTTAGTGTCATATCCAGGACACTCATTGGGGAGGTTTTACCCTCTGCAGAGGTGGAGTTGATGTATTCTACAGCCCCAGGTGACTGGGTAAAGATTATTTAAGGGTCTTTGATTAAATTACCTAATATAATTTAAAATCAAACAAACTTTGAAAATAATGTGGTGAATAATGATAAAACAATTGATATGCATAATAATATAAACATTTATTAAAACAAAACAAGTAAATATAATGGTATTATCATCTGAGGCACTTGAGTAAAATGTGATGAGTAAGCTAACCTATCCTAAAAATGAGCCTGCAAAATTCTGGTATTGTACCAAGGCTTAAACACACACACACACACACACACACACACACACACATGCACACATGCTGCAGTAGCAGTAACAGCCTTTGCACCACCAGAGCCAGTTTAGCATCATGCCCAGAATACTCTTTTCATGTGCATCTTACTTTTCTGCAGGAGATCCATTTAGTCTATTCTAAGCCTTGTCAACAAGGCTTGCAGTTTGGTTATGTTAGTCCCTTTGATGTGTGACTTCTAACCAACTGAAGTGTCTTTAAATATCCTTTTTAACCACATTATTATTGACAATAAAAGTCAATATTTTATAACATAGAACACAAGAGTTCAGGTGGCAAGTGAAATGAGCCAATATAAAGCTGGATTTTATCCAAAGAAGTGATACTGGTTATTTTATGGATTTAAAATGTATCAGGAACTCCTTCCAGAGAAACAAACAAGTGATCCAAAATGAAGACTGTAGTTTATAAAAAGTATATAAAAAGTATGAAAAAGAGGGTAATATTCCACTAGGATAATGATAGTCTGACTGCATCTTTTTTTTTTTTTTTGTGACCAGGCAAAATTTGTTACAAGTCTGGCTAAGAAATTTTCTCTCTTCATCTGCTCTTTTAACCAGTTGTTGCACCTTTATATTTCTCTATATTCCAATCTGTACATCTTCATTGCCATTACTCCCTGGTTTAGTCTGACCTGCAGTGATAATACCTGTTAGGGTTCCATCTGTAGGTCAAATAGATCCGTTTGAAAATTATTCATATTTGATATAACCGCATAAAAAAACACTTTAGAAACAACAATATAAAAAATGTAAATCTACACATGTAATGAACGTGATTCCCTAACCTTTAGGCATAAAATAACCCAGATGGGTTGACATACTGTTAAAATCAATTGATCAATCTTAAGAAACAACTACACAAAAAATGTAAATCTACACATGCAATGAACTTGATTCCCTAACTCCTAGGCATAAAATAACCCAGATGGGTTGACATGCTGTTAAAATCAATTGATCAATCTTAAGAAACAACTATACAAAAAATGTAAATCTACACATGTAATGAACGTGATTCCCTAACCTTTAGGCATAAAATAACCCAGATGGGTTGACATACTGTTAAAATCAATTGATCAATCTTAAGAAACAACTACACAAAAAATGTAAATCTACACATGCAATGAACTTGATTCCCTAACTCCTAGGCATAAAATAACCCAGATGGGTTGACATGCTGTTAAAATCAATTGATCAATCTTAAGAAACAACTATACAAAAAATGTAAATCTACACATGCAATGAACGTGATTCCCTAACCCCTAGGCATAAAATAACCCAGATGGGTTGACATGCTGTTAAAATCAATTGATCAATCTTAAGAAACAACTACACAAAAAATGTAAATCCAAACATGCAATGAACATGATTCCCTAACCTCTAGGCATAAATTAACTCTAAACAGGTTGACATACTGTTAAAATCAATCAATCAATCAATCTTAGGAAACAACTGCAAAAATGATGCAAATCTATACATACAATGGACATAATTCCCTGACCTCTAGGCATAAAATAATCCTAGCTGGGTTGACATGCTGTTAAAATCAGTCAATCAATCAATCTTAAGAGAAGAAAAAAAATCCTTTCCCAGGAAAACAGTAGAATGCAGTAGAGTAGTTCTTTGCCAAAAAGATAAAATGGTATGTGAGGATAGCATTATCTTAGAATATGAGATTATTTTAGAAAAATGGCTGATGATAGTGGAACAAAATGGTAGATATGTTATTCAATGAAGTTAATGCCAAAAAATGTTAAATATCTTTTACTTTTTATCTTTTTAAAAACTGAACAGACTTTTCTTGTTACAAAATACAATATTCTGATTTCTTTTTTTTTGGGTTTCCAATTTTTGATTAAAAAAATACATCCCTTAAAACTGTTAGCTTTCCATTTTAACTGCAGTCCATGATGATAGTGATACTTCTATTTAGGAAGGAGTGAAGGGTTCTAATTTGCATTTTATTGTTATCTCCATTATATTGAGAATGATATGATAAAAAATTGACCTTAATCATAAATGCAGATCCCGGATACAGACTGAATATTACATGATTCTCTAAGAGTATTTTAAGTTTATTGCTGGGGCTGTAAAATACACTGACTACTTCTCTGTAGAGGAGTAAGACCTCCACCAACAAGTGTACTGGATATGACACTTGACAATCTGATGGTGAAGCTCCAGCACTCTGGCTTGGAGTGGTAGCTCCTGATAGGGTCCTATCTATGGGTCAAATAAAACTAAATTGTGTACTTATGCTAAACTGAATTGTTTGAAATGGAACTGTTTTTGACATTGAAACTGTGTACTTATGAAACAACATACTTATACTAAACTGAATTGTTTGAAATAGAACTGTTTTTGACATTGAAACTGTGTACTTATGAAACTGCATAGTTATACTAAACTGGATATTTTGAAATAGAACTGTTTTTAAATAGAACTAAACTGAATTGTTTAAAACAGAACCGTTTTGACATTTAACTGAACTGTTTTTAACATTTAACTGTTTGTAAAACAAAATCTATACTTTTCCTTTACTGAATTGTTGGAAATTTAATTTGGCAATGAATAACCTGAAAAGGGCTAATACACCTTAAAACAAAATATTCAATCAAGCAACCAACTAATGAAGCATCCTTTTGGCTGGTTTATGGATATAGGCAGATATAATCAGAATTCTAGTAATACAGTATTGCTAATGAATAAATAGGTTTTTCAAAATAAAGTTTATTTTCTTTTGAACGAAAGATATTTGGATTTTATTTCTAGTGGAAGATTATGCAACCAAAATAGATATTATAAGATAATGTTTATTACCAAAGTCATAGCATTAAAACTGGGAGCAAAATTATGAATATGTATCAATCCAAAAATAAGTACATCCCTTATATATATCAATGCAGCTTTTTTTTTAGCTACATAGGTGTGCCAGTTTTATTTTTGGTTGCAGACTTTCTGTGATGTAGAGCTTGTCAATAAATAATATTCAATAACATCTGTTTTGATTGTAAAATGTTCTGCTTGAAATAATAAACTCACAGTAGCTTTGGTTTGGAAGAAAATTAACTTTGTTGCACCAATACAAACATGTGAATTTAGATAGATAGATAGATAGATAGATAGATATGATCAAATTAAGACAGATAGATAGATAGATATATAGATAGATAGATATCAGATTTTCATAGGTAAATAAATAGATAGATTGATTGATATGAACAGATTTACAAAGATATGAGTAGATTTAGATAGAGTGATAGATTGATATGAACAGGTTAAGATAGATAGATAGATAGATAGATAGCTAGATTGATAAATATAAGCAGATTTCAATAGACATATAGATAGATTTGAACAGATTTACATAGATAGATAGATAGATATGAGCAGATTTTCATTGATAGATAAATTCAATAGATATTAGCAGATTTTCAAATATAGATAGATAGATATGAGCAGATTAAGACTGACAGACAGACAGATAGATAGATGGATAGATTCTATTAGAATGATCTTATCTCCCCCAAACATATATTAACTCTTACAACTGTGTTGTCTAAAAAAGTCATCTTCAAGAATCACAAAAAGTTTATTTTGTTTAATTTCCTTTGAATTTCTCTTTTCATTTTATCTTTTTCTTTTAAATTCTTTGCATGTTTACATAAATCTTTTTATTCTTTTTTTTTTTTGTTTTTAACTTTCATTCTGACTGGATCTTCTCTGACTTCTATTCTCTCTATTACTCTTCATGTTCCCTCTTTCTTTCTCTTTTCTCTTTCTCTTACTATGACTTCTCTTTCAAGCAATTCCTTTTTCCTCACCCAACTCCACTCAGTGTAAACCTTACACACATGCTGATAATAATGAATGTTGGATCTATTTGTCTAGCTTACTGGTTATCCTATTTTCAGATATTTTTGTAGTAATTTATATATTTTTCTTTCTACCGATCCATCTCAATTGCTTCATATTTATCAGTCTGTTTATTTTATCCTCTACCCATTTTTGTGATGGTCTTTATAAAGCTGGCACAAGGCTACAAGTGTAGGGTGCTAATTGAGGACTGAACTGACTATATCACCTCGTAATCAAGCTTGCAAACCAAAGCAAGATTATAATCAATAGCTCACTGTCTATTCATCTCTCAATCGCTCTCTCACTATATATATATATATATATATATATGTACAGCCATGTCCATACTATTACATAGATGCACCCGATGGATGCTGACTAAGTGCATGGAGAAAAAGCTTGATGACAATTGACAAGAATGCTATGAGCTTGGAGAAAAAGCTTGATGACAATTGACAAGAATGCTATGAGCCATATTGAACATATCCTAGAAGCAACATCCTACAAAACTGCAGCTATATGGTCACATTCCTCCCATCTCTAAAACCATTCAAATCAGATGAAAAAGACATATTGGACACAGCTGGAGAAGTAAGGTGAGCTCATAAGCGACGTTTTCCTATGGACTCCCTCACATGGACGAGCTGGTATTGAACATCTGGCTAGAACCTATCTACGACAGCTCTGTACAGACATGGGATATAGTCTAGAGGACCCGTCAAATGTGATGGACAATTGAAACAAATGTAAAAGGAGAGTCAGGAAAATCTGTACTTGTGGCATGAAATGAAGATGATGATGATACTCGCACACTCCCACATACACAAACCTACACATATATACACACACATTCCAGTTGGATAGAAGTAACACATCAAAGTGACTAACATAACCAAATTGCAAGCTCCGTGGATGGGCCTTAGAATATGCCAACTGCATTCCTCAAAGAGGATTAAGATCTCTCAAAAAGATTATCTTAAATATGATTCTAAACACCATCTGATAGTGAGGCTTCCATTCTGGAGCTCTGGGAAGTGTTGCGTATTCTATCATAGCCATTACTCCCAGATCCACCGTGGTAGTGTCTATTAGGGTCCTATCAATGGGACTAATCGAACTATCTGAAAATTTTTAGTATTAGATTGGATACTCAAAACTATATAACAGTGTTCAAATAGATTATTATTAAATAGGAATAGTCCCTTGAAACCATAGAATTGTGTAGAGTGTTCACCAATTGTCCAGGAGACTGGGGTTCAATCCCAGGTCGAGTCATGCCAAATACTCAAAAAAGGGTACTTGATGCAGCTTTGCTTAACACTTAGCGCTACAAGGTAAGGGTAAAGTGGAGCAATCAAGGGAATGGAGTAGCACCCTACCCTACATCTTGGTGTAGTAGCTACTGAAAAGGGAATCTTCGGGTCGCCCTCGACTAAGGTCGCCAACTTTCCTTTTTTTTTTTTTACAAGTGAATCAAATTTTGGCTTTAAATAATTCATAAGGAGTTGATATGCTATTAAACAAATAAACCAAATAAAAGCTAAGAAATTATTTGTATCAATAGTTACATGAAGCTATAATTGTTTACTAAGGATTATCACAATTAGTTCGTTAAAACCACTTAATTGCTTGCAAATTATTAGTATTAGATAGAAATAATTAGAACCATAAAATTGTCTGCCGTGTCATCTGGGACGATAGTATACACCAACTACACTTCTGCTGAAGGTTAAGACTCCTGCAAACGAGTGTCTGGATTATGATACTAAATTGCATCTGATGGTGAAACTCCAGTCCTGGAGCTTTGGGAAATGTAGAGTACTCCTTTATTGCCATTATTTCTAGGTCAACTTTGACTCATTGTTAGTGCCTGTTAGGGCCCCATATACTTGTTAAATAGAACTGTTCAATCATTTACTAATGATTATTATTACTAGTTATTTAAAACTATACAGCTGAGTATAAATTATTCATACTCTGCAGGAATACTTGATAAATAGAATAACTTATGGTAAATAGAAATACTTGAAACCATTAAACTCAATGCAAACAAATGAGCCCTAATAACTTGCTTATAAACAGAATTTGGCATTAGATAACCCACAAGAGTTGATGTGCCATAATACACCAACCAACCCAACATATTATTTGTCTCAAATTACTTGTCTTTAATTTCAGGATTATATAACTTATGAAAGGTTTATATGCTATTAAGCAAATTAACCAACCTGAATCAAATCAAACCAAACCAAACTGAACCAAACCAAACAGAATCATACCAAATTAAATAAAGCCTTACTGAATCAAACCAAACCAAACCAAACCAAATCAAACTGAACCAAACCAAATTGAACCAAACCAAATTGAACCAAACCAAACTGGTGACCACCTCCTGCTTTGTATAAGATTGGTTATTTTCAAGTGATATCTTGATTTAACTGTTATCAATATCTATCAAATTTTGGAGTATGGAATCTTCATCATCTAAATCATGGAACTTTTAAAGGCACTTGAGGTGTAATGGTCGGAAATGGACATGGTGACTCAAGTTCAAATATGGGATAAAGCTGTTTGCATTTTATATGATGCTGGGAAAAGTATGAATTCAGTTATTCCCTTTCCAGTTATGGGTAAATAGGAAGGAAGTCTTGGCTCTTCAAACTTGTATGGCAACTGGTCTAGGAAAAGGAAAATTCAAACCTGTTAAAAATTTTGAGTTGCATCCTGCTGTGTGGAGGAGTTGGGTATAGGAGGCACTCATTGTGAAATGGTTATCAAGGTAGGAAATGGACATGGAGATCCTAATGGATGAGACTATTTGTATTTCACAGTGCTAATATCCTTGGCAAACTTATGAATTCAACAATTCTCCCTCCAGCTATGAGTAAATGGTAGGGCAGAATTGGCTCTTTAACCTTGGTATTGTTACTGGTCTAAAAAAAATAAAACTGAAATTCAAACCTGTTAAACTCCACTTGAAAATTGACCTTGTGTCATATCTTACTCCTGTGGAAGGGTTGGATGAATACTTAAAATCATGGATCTTAAATTAAATGAAAAAATATGTGGTAATTCTGATAATTAAAAATAAAAATGACAAATTTTATAATACAGTCAAAAATGATGTTTTTGAATAAAACTTTTGAAAGCTAAATGTTTCTAATGATAAAAGCAAATCATTTCGGTTAGCCATATATCTATTTACAGCCACATGAAAGAAAATATCACACAAATATGGTTTTATATGGGGCCCCTGCATATTTGTTGGTGTGTTCAGGAAATATTTTGTCCACCAGTTTTTGCAACAAGTACTGAGGTATATGCTTCCAATATTAGTATAATAGGGAGATGCTGCTTGGGAAACAAGGAGCTCAGGAAACAGGCTTATACAGAGAATTGTCTGTTTCTGGGCACAAAGGGTATGAAGAAAATATCTAACAAAGTAGCTATTTTAGTCTGATCTATCTATCTATCTATCTATCTATCTATCTATTTGATAGCAATAAGGGTGTTTGCATAATTTCACTGAGTTGGTAAATATATGTCCCAAAGAGAAGAAAGAAAAAAAGACATTGTGAGTATAGATAGACTAATAGTGATGCAATAAACGTTCTGAAGAGAATCAGATAAAAAAAGAGGTGTATGAGAAAACCAAGTGATAGATAGATAGATAGATAGATAAGGGAAGAAAAGAAAGAGAAGCAGAATATGATATCAAGAGAAAGAGAAAAAAAGAGAAAGAATGAAATAAAAACTAAGTACAAAGAAGATAGCAATAAAGAGAGAGAAAGTATAATTCATGTATATATATATATATATATTTATAGAGAGAGAGAGAGAGAAAGAGAGAGATTGAGAGAGGGAGAGAGAGAGAGAGAGAGAACAAAGGCAAGAGAGAATCTCAGAAAGAGAAGCAAGAATGATGGAAAAACCAAAAAGAAAAAAGTAAAGTACATGGTATAAACAAAGATAAAAAGAGAGAGAGAGAGAGAGAGGAGAGAAAAAGTGAGAGAGGGAGAGAGTGGGAGAAAGTGATTGCAAGAAAGAAATCAAGAGAAGAGAAATGTCAAGAGAGAGAGAGAGAGAGAGAGAGAGAGAGAGATTGAAAAAAAAGATAGAAAAGGATACTGTGAAACTGAGGGTGAAAAGAGGGAGAAAGGAAGTGAGTGTCAAAGATACAGAGGGTAAGATTAGTGATAGAAGGAAAAAGAAAAGAAAAATAAGCAGTTTTAACTAGAGGAGAAACAAGTCAAGCTGTGGTTGAGGTGGAGATGCAAAGAGTTGTTGGGGATGGGTGATAAAAAGAAGAGAGGATGTAAACTTGGTAGGTAGGTAAGTAGGTAGGTAAGTTGGGCGATGTAAGTCTAAAATTCCCATCTGATGAGTAACAAACTCCTGCCCTATATACTTGACTATAATTACATCAACTTTCAGGAAGTTTACCTCCGCCATTGGAGGCAATGGTGCTAATAACACCCAATACCAAACTTAGGAAAGAAAGCAAGAAAAAGGGAGGGAGGAAGGAGAAAAATGATAAGACGATTAAGAGGGAGATGAAAGTGGAGAATAGAGAGGAAGAAAGAAAGAAGTAAAGAGTGGGAAGTAGAAATAGAGTGAAAAAAATGGAGGAGGAGGAGGTAGGTGAGAAATGGAGAAAAGTGTTCTGGAGCAGGAGGAGAAAAAGGAAAGATGAAAGGGGAGAAGAGAGAGGAGGAAAGAAAGAAGTGAAGAATGGGGGACAGAAATGGAGGAAAAGAAGAAGGAGAGAGAGAGGTAGGAGGAAACCGAGAAATAGGATTAGAAAGACAGTGTTCAGGAGCAGGAGGAGGAAAGGGAAAGATGAAAGGGGAGAAGAGAGAGGAGGAAAGAAAGAAGTGAAGAGTGGGATGTAGAAATGGAGGAAAAGAAGGAGGAAGGAGTGGTAGAAAGAAACTGAGAAGTAGGAATAGGAGAAAAGTTTTCTGGAGAAGGAGGAGAAAAGTGAAAGATTAAAGTGAGGAATAGGAATAGAAATAAGATGAGGCTTCTGGAGTATGAGATGGACTTAGAGGAAAAGGATGAGGAGGGAGAGATAGAAAGGGTGAAGAAGGAATAGGAGAAAAGAGTTCTAGAGTAGGAGAGTTAAAGGGAAACATAAAAGAGAGGAATAGGAAGAGAAATAAGATGAGTCTTCTGGAGTATGGATAGAATTAGAGGAAAAGGAGAAATGTGGGCAGAGAGAAAGTGAGAAGTAGGAAAAGGAGAAAAGATTTCTTAAGTTGGAGGAGAAAAGAAATAGAAGTGAGGAGTATTAAGTAAAGTTGGCGACCGTAATTGAGGGTGACCTAAAGGCTCCCTTTTCAATAGCTACTACACCGAGGTGTAGGGGAGGGCGCTACTCCATTCCCTGGATTGCTCCACTTTATCCTTGATCCGTATCTTATAATGCTGAGTATTAAGTAAAGAGGCATCAAATACCATTTTTTGAATCTATGGTATGACTCGACCCGGGATTGAACCCCAGTCTCCCGGACCCGTGAAGAACACTCTACCCATTGAGTCTAATGACCCAGCTGGAATAGAAGTGGAATAAGAAGAAAGAAGAGAGAACATGAAGGAAAGTGACGAATAGGAAGAGTAGAGTTCCAAGAAGAAAGGGAGTAAGAGAAAGAAAAAAGATGATTGAGAAGTAAGGTGAGAAAAAGAGGAAAATTTAACGTGCAGAGTTGGAATAAAAGTGAGAGGAAAAAGAGAAGCAATAAAAGAAAGGTGGGGAATAGAAACAGAAGGAAATGTTCTGGTCTAGAGCAAGAAGATGCTAGAAAAAAAGGAGGAGCAGGAGGAGCAGAAAGGTGGGAAAGAAGGAGGAACAGAATAACCAAATGTGGAACTGAAAGAAGGAAAAGAAATGTAAAAACAGTAGGATCATTACTGGAGTAGTAGGAGAAGGAGATAAAGGTGAATGGAGACAAGAGAAGTGAGGGGGAAGAACAGGAGAAAACTGTTCTGAGGTAGAAATCACAAAAATAGAAAGTAGGTGTACAAATAAAAGGAAATATTTATGGAGTCGGAGGAGAAAAATCAAGCAAAGGAAAAGTAAAAAGAAATAGAGAATTAGGGGATAGGAATATGAAGAAAATTTTCTGAGGTAGCGAGAGAAGAAAGAAAAAGGAAGAGAAATGTGAGAAGAAATAGGAGAAAACAGTTCTAAAGTAGGAGAGATAGGCGGTAGGAAAGTAGAAAAATATAAATGTGGTAGAAGTGGGGTATAAGATTTTTGACTGAAAGTAAGAGAAGCAGGTAATAATGACAATTAAATCAAGAAGAGATAAAAGCAGGGAGAAAGGGTTAGAGAAGGAAAAAGGAAATAAAGAAACTGAAAGTTGGAGGAAGAGGAGGAAAGAAGGAAATAAAGTTAGGAAAATATTTAAAGAAGATTTAAAAGGATAGGTAACTTATAAATCAGAACGGTCAAAGGGATATAGAAGAAGAAGAAGAAGAAGAAGAAGAAGAAGAAGAAGAAGAAGAAGAAGAAGAAGAAGAAGATAAGTAAGTATTATATTGTTGAGAGACTAGTAGAAGGAAACATTTTTGAAATAGTTTTAGAAGAAAGGAAAGAGATCGGAAGAATGCGAGGAGAAGCATTTCTAACATCTGAGAGAGAATAATGTGATAAAGGGAAAGTTAGTAGTTATCAAAGACTGGGGAGTAGAAACAGGACAAAATATTACTGGAAAAGGAGGAGAAGGAAGAGAGAAGTGAAGAGTGGTAGGGAAAAAAGAGTATAAATCGGAGGAAATGGGTTCTGAAAAGAGAAAAGAGTGAGGGATATGAAAGTGAAGGCAAAGGGGAACAGAAAGAAAGAAAGAAAGAAAGAAAGAAAGAAAGGCAAAGAAGACAAGAGAAATGAAAGAAAAGAAAGAAAGCAAAAAAATGAAACAGAGAAAATGAAGAGGAAGAGAGAAAATGAGACAAAAAAATTAGGAATGAAGAAATTGAAGAGAAAAAAAAAGAAAAAGCAGGAAGCAGAGAGAATCTGATGTCAATGAAAGATAAAGGAAAGAAAAGGATGAAGGAGAAAGAGCAAAAGAGAGAAAAAAGAGAGAAAGCAAAAAAAAAAAAAAAAACCCGAAAAAACCCCAAAGAAATCTGAGACAAAAGAGAAAAAGAAAAAAAGAAGAGTGAGAATGAAAGAAGGAGAATGAAAACAAAACAAAACAAAAATAAAGATTTTCTATTCAAATAGATAGGCATGACTCTTTTTTTTATTAAGTAGCTGATATATCAGCTATTCCTCAGCTACCTGGGCTGATACCCATAACAGTTTTTTTCCTTTCATAGATATGTCTTAGGTGTCAACAATTCCTTTATACATGGTTGACAGAGGACTTGGTTCTTTACCGGCTGTTATTTTCCCATCATTCTTGGGTAGAGGATTGACACAAGGTCAAATTAATGAGAATCTTCCCTGAAAGTGCGCTTCCTGACTGGGCAGTAACAAAAATAGTCCCAGCCTAATTGGAATTTGTCCTGAATGAGGCATCTAAAGACAATGAATCCAATTCTTACGATGTCCTGGGAATGACAATAAATTGCATCTAATGCTAAGACTCCAGTTCTAAAGTTTGGGAGAGTGTGGCATCACTTCTTTTTTTATCATTACTCCAAATTCTACTCTGAGCTAAGGTAGAAGTACCTATTAAAATGTTCAAATCATGTCGGAGGCACTAATTATTGAATTTGTACTTAGTTGAGCCCCACGCACCAAGGTCCAATATTAGCAATAAATAATCCAATAATAAAACAGTAAAACGGAAGGAAAGACAAGTTAAACTCATTTATACAGAAATATTTAATACGCACTTTATATACATACAGAAAGTATTTGCACAAATGTATTTCAACAAATAAAAGATACATATATTGTTTTATGAACAGTTTCTGAAAGGTAAAAAGTCTTACTTTAGTTAGGTGGTTATAGACAGTGATAAAGCGAAAGACAGCGTCTATTGTCAGCACAGAGACCAAAGAGGAAGTGATCAATTCAGGGATTCTTATGTGATTACGAGGTGTCCAACTGACACATACACTTTTCAAGGGAGACAATCAATAATTGTCTCTACGGGTATTTTTTAGATTGTTAAATGTTAACCTAATTGGTGTTTTTTTTTTGTGTTTTATGGCATATCAACAAATGTGGGTTATTTAATGCCAAATCTTATATATATATATATATATATATATATATATATATATATATATATATGTATGAATTATTTGCAAATAGCTTGTACTTTTCAATTGTTCAAAGGATTAAAACAAAAAGGTTGTGATGTACTATTAAGTCAGCTTGTGTACTGAATCACCATTACGTTCTCAATAACAGATCAAGTAGGTTCACATGCTTTGAAGGGGCTTTTGGTAAAACATTGCATCATTTCCATTTGTCAGTCTCACTAACAAGCTTTTCTCAAAGCTAAAATCCCTGTCGAAACATGCAGATGATTGTAACCCCACCACATACGAACACATAAAAGAGTTTGCTAAGTGTATTGAAAGTAGGTGATTGATTTATTTTAACTTCATGCCAATCCATCTAGAATTATTTTATGCCAGTAGGTTATCGAATTGCATTCATAGTACATTTACATTTACGTTTTTTTGTTAAGATGTTTCATAAGAAGCAGTTATATGATATTAAGTATTCCTATCTAATACAAATGATTTACATAGTTACAAGTTCAAATCCTGGACCAGGTTGTTTGCATTTCACGCAGCGCTAATACCCTTGAGAAAAAGGTATGCGTCCAACTGTTCTCCCTTGAACTATGGGCAAATTTTTGGGCAGACAGAGGTCTTAACCTTGGTTTTTGCAACCTGTCTAGGTGAAAGAAAACTCTGAATACAAACCTGTTTAATTATGCTTTAAAAGTTGATCTTGTGTCACATTTTGCTCGTGCAGAAGCGTTGGTTTAGTTTGGTTTTATGGCATATCAACCATCATAGGTTATTTAATGCTAAATCCATTCTATACATAGAAACAGTTCTATTTCAAACAATTCGGTTTAGCATAAGTACACAGTTTTGTTCTATTTGACCCACAGATAGGACCCTATCAGGTACTCCCACTCCGGGCCAGAGTGAATCTGGGAGTGATGGAAATGAAGGGCTTCTCCGCATTCACTAAAGCTCCAGCATTACTCGAGCCTCACAATCAGATTGTTTAGTGTCATATCCGGGACACTCGTTGGGGAAGTATTCCCTCTCTGCAACCCAGCCAACTGGGTCAGCAGAAAAGTAACTATATATATGTATATATAGTAATAGAATAACTGAAGATTAGAAAAATGTTTGCATAAAAAGTGTGCTCGATGCTATTATGGTATAACACGTTTAATCATGGACACAATAAGATACATTTACTTCATTCATTACTTGAAGATCCATCTATTTCACACAATGTTTAGTTAGAAATGTGAAAAGAGAAAAAATGATTAATAAAATTTCTGTATATCACGAGGTATAGTCACGTGATAAGATGTTAGTACACGTGACATTTACACACAAAATAAATTTTCTGACATTCTAAAATACAGAAGGATAAATTAATTGTCAGGAGGTTGATAAAACTGAAGAAATTTGTTAACATGCCTACACTTAGGTATTAATTTGCTTTTTTTTTCAACAACATATATATATAATGCAGTTTGCTGTATCTATGCAGAAATAGATCTCAATATCGATGATAGAACATAAACATTTAATTTAGGATAGCGTAGACACAAAATCAACGGAGATTGATGACTGTCACTGTTTTGTCTGAGTGATTATCAACCTAAGTCTCGCATAAGCGACAGTCACCAAGACCGTTGACTCTGTCTACGCCATCCAAAATCACACACACACACACACACACACACACACACACACATATATATATATATATATATATATATGTGCGTGCGTATGTGTGTGTGTATGTGAGAGAGAGAGAGAGAGAGAGAGAGAGTGTGTGTGTGTGTATGTGTGTGTGTTAAAGATTCAGATTAAGTAAAAAGAATATATATTTATATATGTGTATCTTTGTTTTTACTTTTTAATTGCAAATAAGTTACCTTTTTAGCCTTTCCTATCACCTGCTTGTTGGTATAACACATCAGTAAATAAAAACAGAGCGACATATGAAAGAGAGTCCGATCTCTCTCTCTTTCTCTCTCTCGCTTTCTCATCTAAGGACCAGGTCAGAGATCCCTCAGCAGCTTCGTATTCGAACAAAATAAGAGTAAGAGGATTTCAGACAAAATATTCCATACTTTTACACCTATATTGGAAAGTTTATTTTCCCTGTTATAACGAGTCGTTACAATGTGTTTAGATTAAATTGATATAAAAGTCTCCTCCATACTTAATATTAAGTCATAGCGTTATTGTTCAGTCATCAATATGCTTTCTTCTCTTTCCATAAAAAAACAGAAACACAATAGTTTAGCAAATATCAATCGACCTATGTTTGCTCAGATAGATAGATAGATAGATATCAAAAGCGGTGATAGATAGATAGATAGATATCGACAAGCGGTTATAGATAGATAGATAGATAGATAGATAGATAGATAGATATCGATAAGCGCTTAAAAATATATATCAATAAGCAGTGATAGATAGATAGATCATCAAATTATTTTTCTGACTTTCCGTGATTTTATTCCAAACTTTTAGGTGATTCATGTATCCATTGTAAAAAACAATTTCACTTTTGATTCAAAGAATCTTTTGAGGAATTTTTGAAATCTTCAACTTACTGGAACTGCTGACTAGATAAAGAGTGAAACACAGAACCAAACAAGCGATAGTCTGAAAGTGACATATGGAAGAACTTTTGGTTCCAGCTCAGAAGCAGTGTTGTGTCATATTTGTAACAGAAGGATGGGCGTTGTCCTTTCAACTAAATCACCAATTGACTTCTTTGCAGAAAAAGCTGGTCTCTTCATGTGTATCATCTAAATGACTAACTTACCTTTAATTTTTCTTCAAGTTCAAGTGATGTTTGAACTGCGTCTTAAAATTACTTAAATTTATTAATTTTTTTTACTCTTAAATCTTTCAGAGAATTTTTAATCTTTGAGATCAAAATCATTTTTTTAAAAAACTTTACAAAATATTCGTAACACATACGTATATCGCATGAACAATTTCCATAAGCTTCGCGAATGTATAGCCACTATTGAACAAGTCCTGGCGACAACACCCCACGAGATACCAACTATACGGACACTTGCCCCCCATCACGAAAACTATACAAGTTAGACGAACCAGACACGCGGGACACTGCTGGAGAAGCAAGGACGAGCTCATAAGCGATGTACTCCTGAGGACCCCCACATATGGATGTGCAAAAGCAGGACGACCAGCACGAACTTACATACAGCAACTATGTGAGGACACAGGATGTAACCCTGAAGACCTGCCGGAGGCGATGAATGATCGGGAGAAGTGGCGAGAGAGGGTCAGGGATATCCATGCTGGCGGCGCGACATGATGATGATGATGATGTATGGTTTTTAGTATTCCTATCGAATACTAATAATTATATGGTTTCAAGTAATTGTTCCTTTTTAATAATAGTTATTTGTTTGCACATAGTTCTATGACTTCAAGTGACTGATAATATCCTAAATAAATAATTACAGTTTCAAATAACTATTACTAATACATCTAATTTAAAATTATATGGCATGAAGTATTCTTATCGAATAGGAATAATTTTTAGACAGATCTATTTGATCCATTAATGGAAGTCTAACAAGTGCTATCACTCCGGTTCAGAGTGGACCCGGGAGTCATGTGGAACCCTTTTCTCTGGACTTAGATTTTTTTCTAATGTCTATTAATACATACTACAATTGAGTTTTTGTATTAGCAATAAACAGCAGTGAAATATTTAAAGACACTTCTAAGACTGCTCTAACATAATTAAGCACAGTCGACTAAATCTCTAAAGAGGGTTCAGAACCTCCACCCACCCAACGAGTATTTTGAATATGACACTAAACTGCATCTGATGGTGAGGCTCCAGTCCTGGAGCTTTGAGGAATGTGAAGTGCCCCGTCATTATCCTTACTTCCAGGTATACTCTGACCTGGATTGGTAGTATATGTTAGGGTCCCAACTATGGGTTGAACAGAACTGTTTAATCATTTATTTTACGAGAAACCATTTAACTGTGGCAAATAGGACTATTTGTGTTAGATATCCATACTTGAAATAATTTAACTGTGTGGAAATAAAATTATTTGGGCTAGCAATACTTGAAACTATTTAACAGTTTGTAAACACACGAGCCCTGGTTCGTGTGAAATTTGTTACCTAAAAGCTATTTGCTAGGAAATTATATTTAATATATATGTATAAACAAGCTTTGGCATTAAATGACCTACAAGGATTGATATGCCGAAAAAACACAACCAACCAACCATTTAATTGTGTGCAAATAAAGCTATTAGTGTTAGATGGCAATACTTGAAACCATTTAACTGTGTGCAAACAAATGAGTTCTGGTACGTTTAAAAATAATGTTACCTACAAACTATTCGTTTTCAAATCAAATAAGATATGGCATTGAATAAAATGCAAGGGTTAATATGCCGTAAAATACGGCCAACGAACGAACGAATCAACCAACCAACCAACCAAACATGTATAAATGAAGATATTTTATACATTCTGTAATGTATATTTGATTCTAGAACCAAACAAACTGATTGGATCAACATATTTCATAGGTAAGTCATAAGACAATTAGGCTTTGTATATAAAATTACAAAACTTGAATTTACATTATTATAATTGAAGATTATTATAGGGTCCTCCAAATGTTAGGGCTTCGGGTTAGTTTATCACAAAAGGCTGTTGGCTTTCATTTGCACATATGGACTGCAAATGTGAACGGCACTGAGTCACAAAATAAAACAGGAAAAGGAACAAAAGACATAGTGTCTTGGATCAGGAAATAAAAATCTTCAGAAACAAATAAAATTAAGAAATTAAATGAAAACAGAGAAATAAAACGATCAGGAATGAAGCGAAGTAAGAAAAAGAAAACGGGACATTTTTATGTGATAACAAAAATTCAAAGAAAACCTTTTGAAATACTGTGCCCACAGAACTAATATATATATATATATATATATATATATATATATATATATATATATATAGCATCTATCCGGAAAGTATCCAGCCATTTCAATTAACGAAAAAAATAACCTAAAGAAAGAAAGAAAGAAATGACTACCTCGAGCAAGAGAGCCTGAGTCCCTTTCAAAATGCGGTGTTTGTTTCCTCAGACGTTTATCCCTGCATCATTTTTATTTTTTAAATGAGTATTTTTGGCTATCTTGTCACGTTCTCCTGAATTTCAATCACGGTATTTCAACGTCAATTTTAGCTTTGGAAAGAGTCAGATGTCACAAGAAACCAAATTTAGACCGGGGTGCTGACAGAACTTAGACCCTGACAACCTTGCCCAGAATATGAATTATCTATTGGCTTGGTCATTTTAAATTTGACAGTCACACAGTTCACAAACTCATTTAATGACCAGTCATAGGTGAATCAGGTTATTTCAAGACGATGCAATCACTTTTCATGATAGTATAAATATCTCAATAATTTCTGAACTCTGTATTAGGTAGTAACGAAAGGCTTAGTTAGGTATATTGAACATAAAATAACCCATAAAATAACCCATAAGAAATTTATGTGCCATCAGTTTTTCTGTCAAGCTACAGAGAAATTTTTTCAGTCTCTTGGATATTTCTAATATTTCTTGAAATCACGTCATTTTCTATGAATGCTTGCTTTCTTTTAAAAAAAACTATATCACATCTTAAATACTTCCCCCATATATAAATATATATATATATATATATATATATATATATATATATATATATATATTTGCAAATTGTATCATTTAAGTTTTTTATACCATCAGAATTATAGAATAGTTATAGAAATTATTATTATTATTATCATTATTATTATTAATAATAATAATAATAATACAATGAACTCTCCCTTTGACTTCGACGTGTGTAAATCTTCATCTCTCCCACAGTTATATTGTGTTCCCTGTATCTGTGGTAGTTTCCAAAGAAATAATAAGGAAACTTTACCTTAATGTGAAAGCACGATCGGATTGCTACTGTCAGTTTCACGCATAAAAACAAGTTTTAGACTTTCTCTTTACTTATATATATATATATATATGTGTGTGTGTGTGTGTGTGTGTGTGTGAGAAGCGCTACATTTTGATGCTGCCTGCTCTTTAGCTTCTCCCTTTCATTGCTATAAGTTTTGCGATGTTGGTTGTCAGATCGAAATTATGATATGATAAGATATTCTATCAAGTTAAATACTGCTTTGTATCAGCACACAAGTATGGCTGATTATGGTATAGGTAGCAGTTGACAAAAATAAATGAGGGATCAGTAAGAAGAAGAAGAAGAAGAAGAAGAAGAAGAAGAAGAAGAAGAAGAAGAAATAAAAGAGAAACAATAGAAAGAAAATATATATATATATATATATAACGTATTGAATTGAATTACCATATAATCTGACGAACACTTACGCACGACATATGGAAAGACTGGACAGCTATTTCGAGCTTTTTAGGTCTTATCAACAGTGTATACCGTGATCTCCACCAATGGAAATCGCACCAGCAACCACAGCTTGCATAGCCGAAACTCTACAACTGAGCCACAGTCCATACCATACACAAGTGACGCCAAATCAACAAGTCATGTAATTGCGTGGCCAATTGACCTGAATGTGTCTTGCAAGTTACATCTGTACTCTTTGCAGAGGACACGGTTACCTCCAGGACCACGTCTTCCCGAAAGGATTAGAAATACGCATCCACGTAATTACTATGACCTCAAGGGCAAGAATATAGATCTACACTTTTCCATTGTTTCCGTATGTCGTGCGTAAGTGTTCGCCGGATTTTATGGTCATGGTAATTCAATTCACAATATAATTCCTCTGCTTAAAAAAGAAAAATGTATATATAACGTAATTTGTATGTATATAACGTAGTTTGTTATATCTATAAATAAAGAGAGCTCAATATACGGGACAGAGCATATATTGATCTAAGAATAGCACAGACACACGCTTTGTTTGGTGATTACATAGGCGAGAAACTGACAATTGATACATATATTATGTATTAAGTATCTACCAACCCTCCACACGGGCAGGATGTGACAAAAGGTCAATTTTTAAGCGGACTTTAACAAGTTTGAATTCATAGTTTTCCTTCTAGACTGGTTGCTTAGTTGCATAGTTAAATGGTTTCAAGTATTTTCCAACTCTAATAATTCTGTTTACTATTAATCATTTGACTACATATAGTTAAAAGTATAAGTATTTCTAACACTAATGATAGGTTTCAAGTGTTGCTATCCAATGCTAGCAGTTCTATTCGCTCACGGTTAAATAATTTCAAGTGTTGCTATGCAGTGCCAATAGTTCTATTTGCACATACTTAAACAATTTCAAGTGTTGCTATGCAGTGCTAATAGTTCTATTTGCACATAGCTAAATAATTTCAAGTGTTGCTATGCAGTGCTAATAGTTCTATTTGCACATAGCTAAATAATTTCAAGTGTTGCTATGCAGTGCTAATAGTTCTATTTGCACATAGCTAAATAATTTCGAGTGTTGCTATGCAGTGCTAATAGTTCTATTTGCACATAGCTAAATAATTTCAAGTGTTGCTATGCAGTGCTAATAGTTCTATTTGCACATAGCTAAATAATTTCAAGTGTTGCTATGCAGTGCTAATAGTTCTATTTGCACATAGCTAAATAATTTCAAGTGTTGCTATGCAGTGCTAATAGTTCTATTTGCACATAGCTAAATAATTTCAAGTGTTGCTATGCAGTGCTAATAGTTCTATTTGCACATAGCTAAATAATTTCAAGTGTTGCTATGCAGTGCTAATAGTTCTATTTGCACATAGCTAAATAATTTCAAGTGTTGCTATGCAGTGCTAATAGTTCTATTTGAACACAGTTAAATAATTTCAAGTGTTGCTATGCAGTGCTAATAGTTCTATTTGCACATAGCTAAATAATTTCAAGTGTTGCTATGCAGTGCTAATAGTTCTATTTGCACATAGCTAAATAATTTCAAGTGTTGCTATGCAGTGCTAATAGTTCTATTTGCACATAGCTAAATAATTTCGAGTGTTGCTATGCAGTGCTAATAGTTCTATTTGAACACAGTTAAATAATTTCAAGTGTTGCTATCCAATGCTAATAATTCTATTTGCACATACTTAAATAATTGCAAGTGTTGCTATTAATTGTTTGCACAATGCTGCAATGGTTTTAAGTTTGCTATTCAGCACAAGTATTTCTATTTACTGTTAATAATAATCCGTGGTAAGAGATCAAACAGTTCAATTTGATCCATAGATAGAACCCTAACAGTTGCTACCACCCCGGGTCAAAGAAGATCTAAGAGTAATTTTAATGAAGGGGTACTCCACATTCCATCAACGCTTAGTCTGGAATCTCACTAGCAGATAGAGTTTAGTGTCATATTCAGGACTCAGTTCAAGTGGGATCGTGGCGTGTAGCGACTGTTTTTTCTCTTCTGCTTTATCTCTCATTTTGTCGACAGTCGTTTTTTTTTTTATTTAGTCATGTTTCCCGCTCTTTTTAAACTCCTCCGTCATTCTCATCATATCCTTCAACCAAGTACACACTCGTGTCACAGAGTGCATAGTATCATAGGAGGGCTTGACGCAGAGTGGTGTTTAACAGGTCAGTGTTGCAGGAACATTGCTACTGAGATGAGTTTCATTCTTACTGGGTGTCCCAGAGCTGTTTATGTAAACTCTGTTATCATTGTTAAGATTTATTATGTAGATTTATCATTATTTATACATAAAAAAAATCCTTGCGGCAGAAGAAGAAATTTGAACATAATTATGATTATTATTAGAATTTATTATGAAACTTTTCTTTCATGTTTGATTTCGTTTCTTTTTTATCGTAATCTACGACCGCGAAGAACTTAGCAGAGCGGAAATACTAAAGAACAATCTTCGCTAATACTCAGGGAAGAGGCGTGAATTCTGGGTTCTTTAACCTTTGTAAGGTAACCAGTCTGAGAGAAGGAAAACTCTGTATTCAAACCATCTGTATTCCACTTAAAAATTGACCTCGTATCACATCCTGTACAAGGTAGGGAGGTTGGGTAAATGCATACTTCAACTACTACTATTATTGTTATGAAATTATCTTATTCTGGCAACCAATCTTGAAGAAGGAAAACTTGATAAATTCACGCTTTGTGAAACTGTTTTTGGCGTAGGAAATGGAATCAGTGACCCGAGTTCAAATTTTGGACAAGGCTGCGTTTTACTTTGCACTAATGCCCTTGGTAAAGGCATGAATCCCTCTCCACTTAGCTATGGGTTAATAGTAGGATAGACTGATTTCTTTAGCCTTGGTAATGCAACCAGTCTAAGAAGAGGCAAAGTGAATTCAAACCAGCTGTACTCCGCTCAACGAATTGAGCTTGTGTCAAATCCTGCACGTAGCGGAGGCTGGGTAAATAAATACGAAAGTCTTTCAGTAAGATTCAGTTGTCCCAATAACATTGGATATGGCTGGTTAATCACACCAGTGGCACTACGAAGAACCATTAATTTGCAGAAACCCGAATGAAACTTGTCCAATCGGCTGGGGCTGTAGAATATGCCGACTGCACCTTTGCAGAGGGGTAAGACCCCCACCAATGAGTGTCCTGGATATGACACTAAACAATCTGATGCTGAGGTTCCAGTGATGCTGGAGCTTTGGGAAATGCAGAGTACCCCTTCATTGCCATTGCTCCTAGGTCCACTATGGCCTGGAATGGTAGCACCTGATAGGGCCCTATGGGTTAAATAGAACTAACTGCATTCTTTTACTAAACTGAATTGTTTGAATCAGAACTGTTTGACTAAACTGAATAGCTTGAAATAGAAAGGTTTTTGACAATTAAACCGTACTTACATTTAAACTACGTGCTTATGCTTAACTGAATTATTTGAAATGGAACTGTTTTTTGCCATTAAAACTCTACTTACTCTAAACTGAATTGTTTAATATAGAACTGTTTTGACATTTAACTGTGTGTAAACAAAATCTATACTTATACTAAACTGAATTAGCTGAATTAGAACTGCTTGACAAAAGTGAATAGCTTGAAATAGAAATGTTTTTCCCAACCGGACATTGGCTTAGCGGTTAGAGTGTTCGCCAATGGCCCGGGTCATACCAAAAGACTTTAAAAATGGAACTTGATACCACCTTGCTTAACAATCAGCATTATAAGGTACGGTTCAAGGGTAAAGTGGAGCAAACCAGGGAAAGGAGTAGCGCCCTCCCCTACACCTTGGTGTAGTAGCTATCGAAAAGGAAGCCTTCGGGTCACCCTCGACTATGGTCGCTAACTTTACTTACATTTAAACTGCTTACTTATGCTAAACTGAATTATTTGAAATAGAATTATTTTCATAAAAATGAATTTGGCGTTAAATAACCTACACAGGTTGATATGCCATAAAACCCAAACAACCAACAATAACCAAATGAAACCTTCAAACTCATCTATTACTCATTTCCCGTACCTTCTCGTCGCCATATTTTTGTTGTGAGAGAAAAATATGGCGAGGAGAAGGTACGAGAAACGAGTAATAGATAAAACAAAATACGATAAAACATAACAAAACACAACAAAGAAAACAAAACTTTAAAAAAAAAATGCCGACTGCATTCAAACCCGGTAGATGTATGCAAGGTTTCTAATTTGTTAGTACTGCCCACTGGTTTTACCTCTATTTTGCGTTAAACGTTTCTTTAACAAACTAAATAGTTCTTTAAGCGGAAAAAAGTGATAATTAAGAGATGAATTTTGAAATTCTTATCTAAAACTTGAATAATTTGTATATGGTGCATTAAAAAGAAGACAAATGGATTGTCAGTTGCCAGTAATCAATTCACACACACACACACACACACACACACACACACACACACATATATATATATATATATATATATGCCCTGTTTGTTGGGGTTATAAAATATGCTGACCGCACCTCTGTGACCAACGAGTGCACTGGGTATGACACAAAACTACATCCGATGGTGAGGCTCCGAAACCACGTATTTATAAACTCGTACAAAGCAGAATATTGCAATCATTACGTTTTAAAAATCAGGTTTCATCCAGTTTGTGAAGCCAAATCTTGAGCCATTCCTATACATTTAATCTTGAAATATGAACATACAAGAAACAAAAACTTTCTGAAGATGATCGAAGGTGTAAACTGGAAATCGGAAACCGGTCGGGATTTACAAATTTATATATATACACTTTTTCTCTACCAACGTTTATATACCTATGAATATTCTTTTGTAAATAGCCAATATATATATATATATATATATATATATATATATATAAAGCGTGCAATATCATTGATAGAGCATATATATTGAATTTAAGTTAGGATAGCGTAGACATAGAATCAATTATGCTGGGTAACTCGTTTTCTCGCCTATATATATATATATATATATATATATAGAATTAATATATATATAGAATTAGTAAATATATATATATATATATATATGTGTGTGTGTGTGTGTGTGTGTGTGTGTGTGAATATGTGTGTGCCTGTGTTTTACCCAACCCACCACACGAGCAGGATGCAACACTGGGTTAATTTTTAAGCGCGGTTTAACAGGTTTGAATTAAGAAATTTCCTCGCCATACCAAGGTTAAACAACATAGTCTGCTCCAATGCTTACCCATAGTTCGAGGGAGAATACTTGGATTCAAACTTTTCCGAGAGGTATTAGCATTATGCGAATGAGAAGCAACCTTGTCTAGGATTTGAATCCGGGTCACCGTGTCCATTTCCGAAGAGAAAAACCATTGCACACACACAAACACACACATACACTCGAATACACAAACGCACGCACACACACACACACACACACACACACACACGCACACACACACACAATATATATATATATATATACGTGTGTGAGTGTGTGTGTGTGGTAAACAAGTCTTATTGAATATGACTGACAAAGAAAGACTTTTTAATTTTCATTGAATTTTTCTAGGTTTGGTTTGGTTTTATGGTACATCAACCATTATAGGTTATTTGATGCCTAAATCCATTTTTATACATATAAAATGTTCTATTTCAAACAATTCAGTTTAGCATAAGCACACAGTTGAGTCCTATTTGACTTATAGATATAACCCTATCAGGTACTACCACTCCAGACCAGACCACTCCTGCATGACTCAAAACTCAGTATCGGATTGTTTAGCGTCATATCTAGAACACTCGTTGGTGGGGGTCTTACCCCTGTGCAGAGAAGCCAACTGGGCAATCAATTTTTCTAGTTTTCTAGCAAGATGTATATAATGATTACAGAAGTCAAAGCAATCTTCAAAATTTAATGTAAATGCATTGTGAATCATTTTTCTATAAGAAAGCATTACAAATAATTTTAGGAGAGAAATTCATTGTCATATTTGAAGAAAAGAATTTATAGTGATTAGTAAATAATAGAAGTGTTACTAACAGCATGGAGCTATTATGAACTATAAATGCATTGCTAGTGATATTTATTATAGAAAATAAATTGACGAGATATCCATTTTGAATTATTTGTCAATAGAAATACATTGAAATCTGTGGATTGCAAGTAGTCAAATATTAAAGCAAGCAATATTTCCCGCTTTTTAAATGTCGCCATCTTTACATAAGATCTTTTAATGTTTCCTAATGCATTTTTATTGTTAAACTTTCGTGAACATTTTTCTCAATTGAAAACGTTTTTCCAGTGACGCAGACTACTTTCTAAACATAAGAGGTGACACATTTTCATTTTACTTGTATTTTTGCGGCTAGTTTCCTTGTTTAATATAAGCAAAAAGTAAAATAAAAAGCACTAAGCGACTTTTAAAGGTTACTAAATTTAAAGTTTACTTGACAAAAGCGTACAAGAAAAGCATCGTGTTAAAATAATTGTGAAAAAATGGGTCGTCCGATGGGTCGTCCGTAAAATGGGTGCCATAAAATTGGAAAGGACTTATTCGTTTGATCCAAAGGACGTTTTGATTTAGGTGCACTTGTACTTCTCAATGATTGAAGAAATCGGACACAATATTTTCCATTTCACTTTGGTTAACAGAAAAAAAAAAAAAAAAACAAGGAAAGAAAAGCTGTCTTAGCGAAAGATCTTCTTACACCCAACTATTTTGGTAGGAATTTCGAGAACGTAGATTTTGAATGCTGTTTCAAGGGATAACTGCACATCATACAAGACGACAACCCCCAAACAAACAAACAAACACTATCAACATTCCAAACTTGGTCTGGTAGTTTTTAAAAGTAAAACATAATCAATACTAGCTGAAAACCCGTCCTATGGGTGTGATTTTAAGTTAAACAGATTAACCATAAATTTATCCATTGAACTTCCACGACAATATTTTTTATGATAATAAATTTCGTTGAGAGATTAACATTTATCGATCACTGGAGCTATTGCTTGTACAGCAAATACGATTTTTTTAACTCTTAATTTTTCTGAAAAACATAATAAGGGAAACAAGCCAAAGGCATTACTTTAGAAATTTTCTGCTACATGTTTACTTCATACGTTTAAACAAAAAGAGAAAGATTTAGTTTAGCCAAAACTTGTAAACGTAAAAAGGTTCAGATTAGCATAATATGTATATAGTAAATGAAACTCTTGGCTAAAGATTACTTTTAAAAGAGTTAACGAATTTCCAAGAACTAACACGCTAAAGAAGGAAGGCGCTGGCGGCATAACGCCTTAAGAAGTGGAATTTCTTTTAACCAAGTGTTAGTTCTGAACGAGGGTTTTTGCATTTCACATTGCGCTAATATCCTTGGGAAAGTATGGTATGAATCCAACTGTTCCCCCCACCGGCTCCAGCAATGGTAAATAGTAGGACAGATTGGGTTGTTTAACCTTGGTAGTGTAGCCAACTGTACTCCGTGTAAAGCTATACCTTGCGTCACATCCTGGCCGTGGCAAAAGAAGTTGGGTACGTACATAGTAGGGTATCATTAGTAACAACAGAAGAAAATTGGTTTCCAAAGCTTGAGATATTGAAGGAACAGGATCGAATTGGCTTTGGTTTGGTATGGACAACTTGAAGGCTTATGTTCGTATATTTGTCGTATCTGGATACTAAAACCCACCGCCACAATCATCTGAGTGTGAGGAACACGATTCAGACACTTGTAGTGAAATGTATTATGGTGTGATAATTTCCCGGTGCAAAACAATATAAAACAATTCTCGACTTAATAACAGTAACATATCTATTACCTGAGCAACATTAATGGAATGAACAAAGCAATGAAATGAAATACTAAAAAAACAAAACTTTATAGAGAAAAGTCCTATCATGAAGTAGAAGAGTTAAGATTTCTAAATAGAATGAAAGATGTAGACAGAAAACATGGTACCATTTGTGGTTTGTTGAGGCAATAGCCCCACTTTTTGGGCACATCCATACTCGTGCTTGCTTCTCGTAGTCGGGGAAGGAGTAGAGAGAGAGAGAGAGAGAGAGAGAGAGAGAGAGAGAGAGTTCGATTTTCTGCGCCTTTTTATATGCTATTAAGGTCCCTCCACCTCGTGGCCATTGAAAGTAATATTTAGAAGGTAATCCCTACTAATATAATCCCTACAACGTCATTCAGTTCGACCGACAACAACTAATTATTGGCAGATATGAATTATAACAAGATTTAATTCTGAAATTAAATGAATTATATTAAGATTTCATTCTAAAATGGTGTAATAAGTAAAGTAAAGTTGGTGACCGAAGTCGAGGGCGATCCGAAGCTCTCTTTTCAATAGCTACTACACCAAGGTGTAGGGGAGAGTGCTACTCCTTTCCTTGGATTGCTCCACTTTACCCTTGATACGTACCTTATATTGCTGAGTGTTAAGCAAAGAGGTATCAAGTAACGTTTTTAAAGTCTTAAGTATGACGCGACCTGGGATTGAACCCAGGTCTCCCGGACCATTGGCGAACACTCTACCCACTTAAACTTAAATTAATACATTCCTATAACGATCATACCTACACAAATAGAGGCTATGGACCTTTGGTTTCAGAAAGACGAAGAGGTTAATTTTCTTTAGAATTTTACACAGAAAAACTGAAATATCAATTTTTTTCTAAAATAAAAAGGTACTCTTTGAATAATGTCCTGTTCATCTATGAACAAACAATGAATTCGTCTTTGTTCATTATCTGTAAATCTTATTTGCTTTCAGTCTAATATTTTTCCCAAATCTTTTCTGAATTTGAGACGTTAGTTGCCTTCTCTCGGTTTGTACACCTATAACACGAGCACTCATGTTTTAAACTACAATTCCTCATTGTACTCGAAGAGTTAGAGGCTGAGACGTTTTTTGACGTCTTAAGCAAAAGCCAATAGAACTAAACAATATCTGGATACACCAACATAAAAAGTCTGTCGATACTCACGTTGGAATAGATCTTATATTATACTCCCATCCTTTTAGATAGATCCTATTTACCGGTTCAGATAATAGCCGATAAAAGTCATCATCTTTAACAGGTACCAATCATCATTTAATTCTACTTTCACGCTCAAGTTGAACTATTTTCATAGCTAATGAATAACACCTGCTATTATATTTTTTCGACCAGTATTTATTTCATCTTAATTTCACTTGCTTTTTATTGCAACTCTTAGACGGTCTTATTCTACGGTGGTCTGTGAGTGAGAAAAGCAGACTGGGGAAAAAAAAAAAAATTCTGGCGAGACCAAAAAAAAAAAAAAAAAAAGAAAGAAAAACACATTCACTCACAAAAAATCCCCGCCACACAAAAAAAAAAAAAAAAAAAAAATGTGGAAACTATTTCAAATACATAAAAATTCAATGATTAAAACATTGCATCTAAAAAAAAAAAATTAAACATTTTGAATTCGCTGCCAAAATTTTTCCGTGACCTTTCAACTTTTGGAAAGTTTATATAAATAGTATAGATGGAAATATATTGTTTGTACATAAAGAGCAAGTAATTTCATTGGTAATTTTTTTCTAGGTCGGACATTGGGTACTTTCAAGAGGAATTATCTTGACCGTTAGCCAATAGGGGCGGATTTTGTGAGAGATTCAAGGGAAGCTGTGTTGTCAGTATGCCTTGATGATGATGAGATCGGACCACGTAGAACAAGAATTAGAAATCTAGGTTAACTGACGATTACTTCTGAGCTCAATTTTCACTGAGTACTCCATACTCCTAAGCTTGAGCCTAGACCAAACTAAGATTAGTAAATAACTATTAATTTTTTTTACTCTTTTACAGACACCTATTCTAATCTGTTGAGACTTCAAGAACCAAAAACATAGAATAGTCCCACTGCATCTCAGCAAAGGAGTATCACAACGAGTGTTCAGGATAGATACGAAACTGCATTAGATGGTGAGGTTCCAGTTCTTGAGGTTTGGGGAATGTGGAGCATCCCTTTATTGGCATAATTTCCCGGTCCTAACCGTTTAACGATTTAACTATATGCAAACAAATAACTGATGTAAAATTGAATTGTTAATGTTACATAGCAATACTTGAAACCATTTAACTGTATAAGATACTGATCAAGGGTAAGTGGAGTATTCAGAGAAAGGAGTGGCACCCTCCCTAAACCTCGGTGTAGTAGCTAATGAAAAAGGAGCCTTTGAGTCGCCTTCGTCTATGGTCGCCAACTTTACTTACTATTCACCGTAAGCCTAATATTTCAAAGCCCTGTCAACCGCAATCTTTCTGAAGGAAAAAGTCTCCCTACAAAAAGGTTACACAAAACTGTACTGGTGGTGAGGCTCCAGGAGAATGGTGTACTCTTTTATTGCTATTGCTTTCATTGTCCATGAGACTCGGAGTCGTAGTACCTGTTAACATCTCATCTATGGGTCAAATAGTTTTGTTTGCAAATAATTTGTATTAAATAGGAATCATCATCATCATCATCATCAAGTCGTGCTGCTATTTCTCTCCATCCGTCCCTATCATCCATCACACCCGTCAGGTCTTCCAAACTACATCCTGCGTCCGCACCGGGCTGATGTAAATATGTTATTGCTGGTCGGCTAATACTGGTACGTTCATGTGAAAGGATTCATAGAAGAACGTCGCTTATCATTTCTTTCTTGCTTCTCCAGCAGTGTCCCGCTTCTCTTGTTCGTCTTCGATAGTTTTAGAGATGGGAGGTAAGTGGCCGTACGGCTGTTGTTTCGAGGGTTGTTGCTTCCATGATTTTTTTTCGTATAGCTCGTTGCATTCTTGTGTGGTTTCTTTCTAGCTTTTTCTAAATGCGTTTTGTCAGCGTCCATGTGGTACATCCGTATGGTAGTATTGATACCATCGCTGCAAGGAAGAAATCCCATTTTATTTTATCTGATAGATCAGACTTCCATATGATCGATAACCGATCGATAGCAGTTCACACCTTTGCAAGGCGCATATTGATATCACTTTCAGCAGACGAGACGCTGTTGCTGAGGTACGTGAACTTGTCAACCAATTTCAGAGGACAGCTATTTAGAGTGGATATGGCTCCTTCCCGATTAAAACACATGTACTTCGTTTTGTTTGCGTTCACGTGGTGGCCAATACCTGTTCCAGGCTATTCAGCAGGGATTCGGTTAGGGTCGGTGTATTTGCAAGAAGCGCTATTTCATCTGCATAGTCTGCGTCCGTTATAGTTTTTGTGGGATGAATACTTTATATCAAGTGACCATGTGAGAAAATCCTTAAGAAACGACACCAAAAATATACATATAAATATAAATATAAATGTACAATGTACGTTATTCTCTAACCTCTAGGCATAAAATAACTCCAGAGGGTTTAACATGCTGTTAAAATCAATCAAATAATAGATCCTACAATTTCAGGCTAAACTCTGTTGTATTATATTCTATTCATAAATGAGACGAGAAAAAAAAAGGGGGTGTCCTCGTGGTGTAATGGTTAAAGCGATGGACTGAGGAATCGTAGTACGCGAGTTCGTACTCCAGTCGCGCTATTACGTTCACTTTCGGGCAAATACCCTTGGGAAAGGTATGAACCCCCTTATCCTCCCAGCTATGGGTTAAATAGTACCACAACTGTTCTTCTAGGAGAATGGCTTTGGCATTAAATAACCTACAAAGGTTGATATGCCATTAAACGAACGAAACGAGAAAAAAAAAATCCGGCGGATTTTTAACTATTATCATATATAAGACGCATTATTTTTCCAGATTTTTCAGCCTAAGAGATCGGGGTGTGTTTTATACACGAGAACCATGTAAGTAAAGTTGGCAACCTAAGTCGAGGGTGACCCGAAGGCTTCCTTTTCAGTAGTTACTACACCAAGGTGTAGGAGGGGCGCTACTCCATTCCCTTGATCCCTACCTTATAATGCTGAATGTTAAGCAAGGTGGAATCAAGTACCATTTTTTAAGTCTTTGGTATGGCTCGACCTGAGATTGATCTCCGGTCTCTCGGACCACTTGCAAACACTCTGCTCATTGTAATTATCTTTTATTCCGGCCACATACCCCACTATATCAAATACAGGGTTACTGAAAGTAAGTTATATCTACAGACCAGAGTAATGTTTTACATCATTGTTGTGAAATAACCACTGGAATGTATGTTTGTTTAAATTTGGTTTCTCTTACAGTGGGCTTATTTTCCCAACCAGCTTTTTTGCATTTCCATATGAACATGTCTCGTTGTCTACTCTAATTACTGTGTAAATTTTGTTTTAAGACATAATATAAGTATAGTAAAGTTGCCGACTGTAATTGAGGGCGATCTGAAGGCTCCCTTTTCAATAGCTACTACACCGAGGTGTAGGGGTGCGCGCTACTCCTTTCCCTGGACTGCTCCACTTTACCCTTGATACGTACCTTACAATGCTGAGTTTTAAGCGAGGAGGTATCAAGTACCATTTTTTGATGACTCGACCTGGGATTAAACCCCGGTCTTCAGGACCATTGGCGAACACTCTACCCACTAGACCAATGTTTACATAATGTAAACAGTATAAATTCTTATTTTTAGTCTGTATGGACTGATAAAAAATTGAACCAGTTTAATTTGGGATAATTTTGGCTGCTACGAATCCTAAAAGTTACTGCGTATTATAAAAGATATTTTTAAAAAAGAATTTTGGAGTTCAAATTTAGTTTGCCCAGTCGGCTGGGGCTGTAGAATACATCGACTGGACCTCTGCAGAGGGGTAAGACCCCGCCAAACGAGTGTCCTGGATATAACACTAACCAATCTGATGATGAGGTTCCACTAAGGCTGGTGTTTTGGGGAATGCGGAGTACCCCTTTATTGCCATTGCTCCCAGGTCCACTCTTGCCCGGAGTGGTAGCACCTGATAAGGGTCCTATCTATGGGTTAAATAGAACCAAACCGAGCTTCCTTCACTATACTGATTTTTACATTTAAACTGCATATTCATGTAAACTGAATTGTTTGGAATAGAACTATTTTCATAAAAATTTATTTGGCATTAAATAACCTACAAAGGTTGATATGCCATAAAACCCAAACAACCAACCAACTAACCAAATTTAGTAGTGCGTGTTAAACACAAATAATTCTGGTATTTTAAAATTTTTCCTTCTTTAAGCATCTTTGCATATCATTCCTGTAGATATTGCAGGAAAATATAATTTCTAGTTTTCCTCGACATTTTATGACATTAAGTTCGTCCTATTTAGATAAACACGCTGCATACAGACAGGGTTATGAAACATTCACACCCAAACGCAATACCAAGAAACAACGGTTGTTAAACTCAATTACGATAGTGCAAAAGTGCAATGATTACATTGCGTTAATTATCAAACACTCCGTGCAATTATTTTAACCAGGCCCAGTAGTATAATAGCTGGTAAAACACTCCTTCTTGTAGTCGCTATTTCTGGGTGGTCTGGAGGGACTGTAAATGTATCGACGCTAAACTACCCTGTCGCCACTATTTTAAAACCAAAGGCCCAACTTTATTCTGATTCTCACTGTGTAGATATATAATTATTTACAGTTGGAAGTGAACTGGGATACGAGATCCTCTTTTTGTCCATACAGTTTAAAATTTTGCGCGTTCTTTTCTTTATTGTTTGTTTCAAATTGTGTATTTTCAGTTTTAACTTAAATTCTGATATAAGGAGCTGGCAGTTGGTTTAAGTTATCTCTCTGTCTGTTCGTATCTCCCTCTTTTTCACTGTCTTCTGTCAGTCTGTCGGTCTGGTTGGTTGATTGTTTCGTTTTACGGCGTATCAACACTTTTCGGGTCATTTAACGCCGAATTGTGTCATTTTGAAAAGTTTAAAACAATTCAGTTTAGTATAAGTGTAATTTTTTGTTTGTGAAATGTCAAAACAGTTCTATTTCAAACAGTTTAGTTTAGCATAAGTACACAGTTTAGATAGATCAATAGATAGGACCCTAACAGGTGCTACCACTCCGGGACAGAGTTTGCTCCGTCGGCAGGGGTTGTAAAATACATCGACTGCATTTCTGCAGCGAGGTAAGAGCCCCTCCCTTAACGGGTATCCTGGATATGACACTTAATAATACGATGGTGAGGTTCCAGTAATGCTGGAGCTTTGGAGTTTGCAGAGTAGCCCTTCCTTGCCACTGCTCCCAGGTCCACTCTGACCCAGTTGGCTGGTTGTTTGGGTTTTATGGCATATCAACCTTTATAGGTTATTTAACACCAAATCAATTTTTTATACAAATAATCAAAACAGAGAAAAGATCAACCTTAAGTTCTTAATAATAATAATAATAATAATTAGAAGAAAAAGAAATCATTTAGTGAATTTTGCCATTCCGAGTAAAAAAATCTATGGATTAGAGGATGACGGTGATAACAATTACAAATGGTGTGCTTGGAATGGTCCACAAAGGTCTGGAAAAACGACTGGAGGGATTCGAAATCAGAGCAAGAATCGAAGCCATCAAGACTACTGCGTCGTTTAAATCAAAGCAACCTGAACATACTTGCTGTGGCTCCAGTGAAAGACCACCAGCTAACGTTAGTATCAAAAACTTACAAGCTTTAGTGTTTTTACTTACATTTTGGAAAAGAACCAAACTGAGTATTCTTTTGATTCAATAATATATATATATATATATATATATATATATATATATATATAAAGGAAACACTTTCTTCTTGTAAATTTGGTCCGCTTTTATTTTAAGCGATTTATCATTTTAATTTATTTGTTTTCTGATTCAATCAGAATAGCCCTTGTTGTCTACAATCGAACAAGTTGAAACTGATAAGGACCACAAAAGACAGAATTTACCATTGAGAGCAGAAACGTGTGTTCGTTTCAAACATGGTGGCCTTCTTTACAGCCGTTTATGATTGGATAAAAACTAAAAGCCCAACCTCGAGACAAAGAGATCCTACCCTTTGCATAATTTTCTTTTATTATTTCTTAATTTCAACTCCGCTAAAAAAAAAAAAAAAATTAAATAAATGCTCAAAAAATAGATGAAATAGATAAAATCAAGTGTCACGCACAAACATGTTTTAAAGATGATGTAAATAAATATTGAAACACCGACAAAATCTTATTATTTGGTAATAAAAGAAGTATTACCAGGCAGAATGTTTTTTGAAGGTTATCCTCAGGACACACACGCACACGTGCACGTGCAAACGCACGCTTACACGCATATATATATATATATATATACACACAAACACAAACACACACACACACACATGCGCGCGTGCGTGCATATATATATGCACACACACACACACACACACACACACATGCACGCTGTAACCTTGTGCCAGACAAAGTTAAGCATCATCATCATGTCGCACCGCTAGCACGGATCTCCCTGACCCTCTCCCGCCACCCGTCTTATCGTCCATCACTCCCGGTAGGTCTTCAAGGCTACATCCTGTATCGGCACAGACCTGTTGTATATAGGTTCTAGCTGGCTTGATTTGTTGCTTTTGTCTTTGGAAATAAAGTTTCGAAAACAAGCAAATAAAAAGCAGTCTGTCTTTCTTTCTTTCTTTCTTTCTTTCTTTCTTGAGAGAGAGAGAGAGAAAGAGAGAGAGAGAGAGAGAGATCCTAAATAAGAGAAAACGACTGCACACACACACACACACACACACATACATATATATATATATATATATATATATATATATATTTGGGACAAATTGGGAGAGGGACAAGGCCTATTTAAAAAAAAATAAAGTTCCCAAATCTTCACCCACCATCAACCAAGATTTCGTCCCATCAGTTTTCATCGTGGGTGGTGACCAGAGTAGAGATATGACAGTAAAGCAGAAGGTACAAGTGGCACCAGGTGATGATAGCCATTGTAGGAGAAGGAGGCCAGTAGGTCTTGTTTAGAGTGGCGGTCCGGGTGGTAGTGATTCCTGTGGTGCTAATGACGGAAATGGAAGCGAGTTTTTGAGTTGACAAGGCGGGAGATATTATTTGGATCGAGAGGATTTCACTACTTTATCGGTTCTTCTTCTTCTTCTTCTTCAAAAATTTTCATTCCGCTTTCATTATAGAATTTGTGATTCCCAAGTGGAAATTTGAGAAGTCTACGATCTCACATGAATAAATAAATTATTGACTGGTCAGAAATAAGGTGAACACGGTTTCAGCATGCAGAGTGTTTTTTTAAAAGGTTGTAAGACCAAATTTTGATGACGCACATATACGCACGCGTGTTTAGTGTTATGGTTATTGTCGTGGGAAATGGAATTGGCAACCGACGTTCAAATCTTAGGCGAGGTTGTTTGCGTTTTACTTCGCGCTAATGCTCTTGGGAAAAGCGTGAATCCATCTGATCAACTACAGCAATGCGTAAATAGTAAGTAAGCAAAGTTGGCGACCATAATCGAGGGTAACCCGAAGGCTCCCTTTTCAATAGCTACTACACTGAGGTGTAGAGAAGGGCGCTACTACTTTCCCTGGATTGCTCTACTTTACCCTTGATCCTTATCTTATAATACTGAATGTTAAGCAAGGCGGCATCAAGAACCATTTTTTGAGTTTTGGGTATGACTCGACCTGGGATTGAACCCCGGTCTCCCGGACAATTGGCGAACACTCTATTCATCAGGCCAAAGGGCCAGTTAGATAATAGATCACACTAAGGTATTTAGCTTTGGTTTGGTTTCTATGTTTAATGGCATATCAATTGTCGTGAGTTATTTAAAGCCGAAGCCATCATTGTAGAAGGACATTACTGTTACTATTAAACCTCTAGCTGGGATGTAAAAGGGGTTCATGCCTTATGCAAGGGTACTGGTTTAAAAGTGAACATAATAGCACGCCAGGATTTCGAACTCACTTACTACGACGGTGCAAGTCCAGCACGTTATCCTCGACATTATGTGAACCCCCACCAGTTTCCTCACCATCATGTCGCACTGCTAGTACGGATCTCTCTGACCCTCTCTCGCCACCCGTCTCCATCGTCTATCGCTCCCGAGATGTTTTCCATGCTACATCCTGTATCGGCACAGAGCTGTTGTATATAGGTTCTTGCTGGTTGACCTACATTTGCTCGTCCATGTGAATGGGTCCACTGGTGTATATCGCTTATGAGTTCATCCTTACTTCTCCAGCAGTGTTAAGAAAAATCTCCTTATTCAAGTCAGTTTTACTACTTCTAAAAATTGACTTTAAGTCACATTCTGCTCGTGGCTGAGGGTTTAGGTAAATACAGATATTCTCACTCACTTACTCATTCACCCACTTACACGAAACAAAAATCGAAACATAAAAATTGGTAAAAACGTTTTAGAAATGTATTATTAATCCCGACTAGCCCATTTACAGAAAGTGTTTATTTTAAGAATTCATAAAACTATTTGGCTTCCCCAACGTAAAGTGAGCGATCGCGTTTACCGTACGTTTTTAACATTTCATTTGATATCGAGAAGCTTGGTAATTGTGTTGAAATATTTTCAAATTTGAAAATAATTTTTAAGTGTTTCCTTTTTTTTTTCGAAGATGTAATGTTAAGTAGAAAAAAAATCGCATATTGGCTGGACCAACCAGCACAATTTGTAAATGTTTCAAGTATTCTCATCTAATAGGAATAATTTAAATAAAAAGTATATGGTTTCAAGTAATTATTTCAATTCGTAACACAAATGATTTAAGAATATGACGTCAAGTATTCCTATCGGTACGAATAATAATTTTTAAAGAGATCGATTTGACGCATAGAAGGGACTCTCATTGGTATTACCGCTCCAGGACAGAGTGTAAACAGAACTATTTGACCCATAGAGGGGACTCATGGATGGGACTGTAACAGGTGCTACCACTCTGGGACAGATTGGACCTGGAGTAATGGTAAAGAAGAAATAGAACCTCCTCCTCACTTGTCGTTTAGCATCATACTCAGGACACCCCTTTTTGAGAGGTCTTAATCTTCTGTAGTTGATACAGTCAGCGTATTCTATGACAAAGCAACAACTAGCATAGAGCTTGAGATGGGCAAAGCAGAGGCAGGAGATACATAATTAAAACCGACAAAAAGTTAAAAAAATATTAATTTCACGGTAATAAATCTTTGTGCCATTCGTAAAATAAGAATATTCTGCTACGAAAATTACTCGTTTCAAATCACTATAACAGTAGATTTTTGTACTTTGACTCTAGTTCACCTCAAATGACATCTGAGTTTAACCTCATATAACCGAAGTCACAAGTGGAAGTCTTGCGAGTCTTTGAGCCACAATTATGTCAATAGGTCTTGTCGTTTTAGCATAAAAGTAACACGGACCAACAGAAGACACTTATATATATATATATATATATATATATATATATATATATATATATATAACTTCTAGAAAAACCAAAATTTGGTCACTTGAGGATTATAAATTTATTTCCATACTGCTAAGAGCATTGATATGAATCAATAACTCCCCAAAAATTTAACAGGACTTCTTCAGATCCAACATGGAGATAATGAATACAGTCAGAATGGGGGTGGTCACAGGAGGAAATGGGGGTGGGTGGTTGTAGTCTTCTCCCATTTAAGATTACTTTCAGTCTTCTTTCGTTTCCGGTTGAGACCATTACAAAATAAATAGACGTCAGTAAAATTTTTATGGAGTTATTGATTCATATCAATACTCTTAGCAGGATGGAAATAGATTTATAATCCTAAAGTGGCCGAATTTTGGTTTTTCTTGCTCTGTGATATTATTTACATTGAGCTCTGTACCAGGAAGATTTAAATATTCGTAGTTTGAATAATTTAATTGTCCTGACGGATTTCCCTACTCCGGAATTACTGGATTGAAGAGTATCTATATATATAAGTGCATATATATATTTGCATTTTTGGTACACCAAATCTTAATAATTACTTTAACAAGAGGAATCATACTTTATTAAGAACCGATTAAAATACGACTAAAATAGGAGAAAAACAAACAAAAACAAACAAACAAAACCAAAAAAAAAAAAAAAACAACAAAACAACCCCCAAACCCCTCGAAACTAAAGAGTCCTTTCGACCGGTACTTTTCCATAGATACACCAGTAGAAATTTCACTAAAACTATTTAAAAAATGGGAGGGAAGTTCGCAAAAGTCGTTGAGAAGAGGAAAGAAGAAAAATATATGTTGTGATGCCGGCAAAAGAAAGACACGGGGAACATGAAACGGTAGATAGAAAAACATATATTCAAGTGAACCTGGTTAAACAGTAGTTAGTTAATCTAACCACGACGCTAGTGGTAGCACACGTGATTGTGTCACGTGGGTTTGGTCAACTCCTTCTGACGCTCCGTTAACGTGTATTCATGGAGGAGGGCGAGTCCCTTCTGTAGAGAGTACAACAATATATAACAGACTGAAATAGTTATCGTCGTTTTTACAAGAGGGATACCTTTATATGGAACAATAATTATAAAATATGACTCACAGTACATTATCCACGCACTGTCAGCAGATCTAAATATACACTGCTCTCCCTCACCCCACAAAAAATAAAGGAATGCCCTAGGTAGGATATCGATCCTTCTATATCTGATTGTGAGGCTTCAGTTCAGGAGATCTAAAGAGTGAAGTACCCCTTCATGGAGATAGATCTCAGGTTCACTCTGAATCGGAGTGGTAGTCTCTACGAGGTACGCTTCAGTAGATCAAACACATCTGTCTTAAAATTATTAGTATTCGATTGGGCAGTGTGCAAAAAAAAAATCTTCTTATGAAACGTAAGAAATGTAAATATGAACGTTCAATAAACGCGATTTCTTAACATCTAGGCGTAAAATAAACCTCGACTAATTAACATGCCATAAAAAATCAATCAATCAATCAATTAATCAATCAATAAATCACATTATCCCTATATACAACGAGAATATCATGATAAATTTAAAAAGAAAACAACTCGATTCCCTAATTTGGTTGAAGAAAAATACAATAGTACTTTTGTCATAGAAGATTTAACCACTAAAAGATTTGCCTTCATACAAGATAAGCCTCGGTATCTTTTTTTTTATATTGTAAAAATATTAAAGAATATTTAATATCATTAAAAATTGAAAATATACCTAACTGAGTATTTCACCAAAAACAGCTGATCAAAAAGTGTCGGGACTGTTGATCCAAAAATATCGAGAATTGACACTTATTCGTCTATACGAATTCGGTACTTCTAAAAAGCACTGTAGACGTGTATATATTGTACCTTTATTTCATTAGTTCAGCTATGCACATGTCTTCAGTTAAGATTTTAAATTTTGAATTTTAAGATAAAAAAATAGTAAGTTTAAATCTAGAGTTCTCCTGAAAAACAGCATTATTGAATGACTTACAATACTTGTTATATACAATATACTTACAATATATATAAATATATATTCATTGTAATTCACAGGCACACAGTTTCGTTGTATCACAACTCTTCAGTGAAGCTAGACGCGAAGGAAGTGGGGGATCGAAACCCGCCCAACTTTCCAACTTTACGTTAGACGTAGTAGCATACCGCTCAGCCAACAAGCGTACTAGGTCAGCTTAGGAATTATAAGGCATTAAGTAATAGCTTTCGTTTGTTTACATTTTATACCTTACAGGATATATATATATATATATATATATATATATATATATATATATATATATATATATATATATATATTTGGTCAACGATATATAACGAAAATGAGTTTGCCAACCTGACAAAGTTAAGTGAAAATGAATAAAGAAACAGAAAGAAAAAAGTGGAATTAGAAAAGTTCGCTCTCTTTGAGTGAATAAAGTGTTCGGTTCAAAATTCCCAGAAGGTAACCGATTATTACTGACACCAAGAGAAGGCCGAAGCCTATAACTGCTAAAACATCGTAATTATAACAGCTAAGATAAGGATGCTAGTGAAAGTAAGTCAGATTCAAACTAAAAAACAAAAGAAAACGAAGAGAAGAGAAGGACAAAGAAAGAATGAAATAAATAAATAAATAAAGTATGAATTGAATCCAAAACGAGAAACAGAATAAAGGAGGATAGAAATTAAAAGAAGAAAAAAGGAAGGAGAAAAAAGAAAGATGGAAAACGAAAAAAATCTGAACGAAAGATAAAAGAAATAATTGAATAAATAAAAAATTAAAAGAAATTAAAAAAAGAACACAAATAACAGAAAGAAAAAGAAACGGGTTTGAAAGAAAGAAAGAAAGAAAGAAAGAAAGAAAGAAAAATTAAAGAAAGATAGACGAGCAATAAATAAATAACTAAAGAAGCTGACAATCATATTGTCTCTAATGACAGCATCGGTATGAGACAACATTTGGTTGAGAAATGCTACAAAGTTTAAATCCTCATTCCTACATATTTTACACAATACTCCACAACAGGGCGACCTCTAAATTCCTTATGTGAGCAAGGGCTGTTATTTCACAGGCCTCCATCTCCTCCTTTAAAGTTTGGTAGGACTGTTCCGCCTACCTTGGGACCGTAAAGTGTAGAAAATGCAACATGGGCACACATTTTTAGAGAAAATGAATGTTAGATGATTTTCAGTGGGAATGCTGCAACATATAGTGATTATAAAAAAAACCAAACAAATGAAAAAAATCTTTACTCCCAATTCGACATTTTTTTCTTTTTTTTATATAATTCTTTTTAATTCCAGGGAGGCCCAACGCCTATACGACACAAATAAAACAAGAATAATATTTACATTACACTTGCAAACATGATTATAGCTAATTTACGCAAGCGCACGATGGTTCAACTTCCGGAAATGTAGATCGTGTATAACCTGTCATCCAAGCTTCGTTTCCAGATGATGCCAAGATTGGCTGTTGTGAGAAGGCGCCTACGAAAATCTCTTGCAAAGCTGCCCGTGAATTTCCTTCTAATGTTTATCATGAAGTGAAGTGAACACCCTGCATGTCAAATGATGGTGAGTTCAGTGGTAGATTTAATAATCGGCCGCGAACACAGTAACCGAAAAATTACGGAAACTTTACTGATAGATCACTCAGGAGAGAGATGAGTCTCGTGGTGCAGTGGTTAATGTGCTGGGCTGTGACATCGTAGTAATCGAGTTTCAACTTCAGTTGTGTTATTACGTTCACTGTCCGACTTGGGAAAGGTATAAACCTCGTTATTCCCCCTACAGCTCTGGGTTAAATTGTGTAATATATCCACGTCCAAAAATACGACCAAGATATGGATATGTGAAATAGACATATTCATACGAATACGGAAAACGTTCACAAATGTTCATAATCATATAGGAAACCGAAAACACTAGAAATTGGTTTAGGTACGAAACTTTTTATTACCTTTTTGAGTTTAAGGTTTTTCGACATGAGGAGAGAGAGACACAATTTCTTCAAGAAACGCGCGGCACATTTCGTAGACCACAACTGGTCTCGCCTCGACGAGACCAAAAATCGACTATCTTCCTCTAGACTCGAATCTCAACTCTCTCGTTCGGGGTTTAAATCTCGACCAACTGTTTTTTTTTTTCAAATTCCAAAATCCTCAGCGCTTCCGGGAATGATGTCATTCACGTCCCCGGTCTATTTCCTATCTGGGTTTTTTATTGTGACATCTCTGATTGTCACATCCGCCCTGCGTGCACGTGAACACCTGCACTCAATGTGTGCACCTAACTAACCCATGCACTAAGCGAAAGGTTCTCAGCCTAACTAAGCCGAAAGGCAAGATATATAAAACGAAAAATGATAATATAAAAAAAAATCCCTCCGCAATTATATTACAATTGTACCACTATTGTTCTTCTACAAAGATGGCTTTGGTATTAAATTACCCACGAAGGTTGATATGCTATTAAACAACTAAATCACTTAGAGGAGACACCAGGAAAAATGTATTCACTCACCGAGCTGAAAGATACTCGACTGTCTTAACGTTAGTCTTACAATACAAAGCTGTTTGCTTCATTTTCTTCCCTCATATTGGTTTGGTTTGGTTTTATAGCACATCAACCATTGTAGGTAATCAATGCCAAATCCATTTTTATACATATAAACAATTCTATTTTAAAGTACACTGGTTCAATGTCAAAAACACTTCTATTTCAAACATTTCAGTTTAGCATAAGTACACAGTTTAGTTCTATTTAACCCATAAATAGGACCCTATCAGGTGCTACTACTTCGGACCAGAGTGGACCTGGTAGCGATAGGAATGAAGAGTAGAATACACCGACTGCGCCTCAGCAGAGGTTTAAGAACTCCTCAGCAAGTGTCCTGAATAGGACACTAAACAATCTGATGGCGAGGCTCCAGCAATGTTGGAGCTTTGGGCAATACGGAGTACCTCTTCGCTACCAGGTCCTCATTTAATTTAATGATTTTTAAGTAAATAATTTGTTGGAAATATTATTTTTTGAACGAGCCAGATCTCATTTGATGGTACACAGTTTCAAGGATTGTTATGTAACATTATTAGTTTTGTTTAGACTCAGTTAAGTGACTTCAAGTATTGCTATATAACACTAATTGTTTTATTCGCACTCAGTTAAATGGTTTCAAGTATTGCTATTAATAATTCAATTCGATATTGATCTTTTGATTTGGCTTGGTTTGATGGCACATCAACTATTGTTAGCTATCTAATGCCAAAGCCATTTTTATACATATAAACAATTCTATTTCAAACAATTCAGTTTAGTACACAGTTTAGGTCTATTTGACCCATAGATAGGACCCTATCAGGTGCTACCACTCCGGGCCATAGATAGGACGCTATCAGGTGCTACCACTCCGGGCCATAGATAGGACCTTATCAGATGTTACCACCCCGGGCCAGAGTGGACCTAGGAGCGATGGCAGTAAAGAGGTGCTCCGCTTTCCTCAAAGCTCTTGCATGACTCAAGCCACACCATCAGATTATTTAGTGTCATACCAGGACACTCGTTGGAGAGTCTTATCCCTCTGCAGAGATGCAGTCGGTGTATTCAGCAGCTCCATTCGACTAAGCCAATTGATCTTTTGTTTGTACACAGTTAAATAGTTTCGAATATAGTAAATGGTTAAATTTTTCTACTTGACTCTGAGGGATGGGACCCTAACAAGTACTAACACTGGGAGTCTGAGAAGACCTGGGAGTAATTTCAAAGTTCTTTTGTAGATTTAATGCTATAATTATGGGAAAGGTATGGTATAAGTGGATCGTTAATGGTTTTTGTAAGTTGGTATATAGGTGTTGTTACCTGTGAAATTATTGGTCGAAGCAGATAGCCAGGTTTATATATCTTAACAGTATCCAGATGTATCCAGGTTTGTGGTCACCAATTAATTTTGGTAATTTTATATTGTAATGGTCTATGAAAAGTCCGAAAGCGCTCGGGACAATTATGGTTAATTCATCCATTAATTCCAACCTGAAACCAAGACACTTATCAGGAAACTTGAAAGGATCTCAATAAAATCATACAGACAAAATGTATCTTTTTTATTTAATCAAACATGCTTAAATGTAAGGCTGCTGCTTAACCACACACACACACACACACACACACACACACATATATATATATATATAAAAGATATCCGACTGATGTAAAGTCAGTCGGGTTTCGATTCCAGCTTGAAGCATATTGCGTATCTAACCACACTGAAGAGTTGTGATAAAATATAACAGTTTGTCTGAGGATGACTATATATATATATATATATAGAGAGAGAGAGAGAGAGATGAACAAAAGGAATAAGACAAATTGGAATATCACTTTTATATTGTTTGATTTTTTATTGTTTTCAACTAGTTTTGTCCTTAGGATATCGCCAAGAGAAAAGGTTTTGTGTTGATATATATAAATATATATATATAACATTCTTATGGGGTTGTATTTCCTGCTCAAATCCTTACATGTACGTAAAAAATCGTTATTTCAAATATGAATGCAATTATTAGTTTATCGGGTAGACAATAGAAATATATAATATATAAACTTGTTACCGAACGCTTTTATTGTTTTATGAGTTAAACTTTTATAACAGTCCAGAAAATACATATTTTATGCCGAGTCTTCCTGTCCCTATAACCATAAACCAACTGGCTTTTAGCGTTACTACAACTTGATCAGCAGGTTAGATATGGGAAACATGTTTGGTAAAAGGCTTATTCCCTCTCATCTGCATCGATCATTGTGGCATATGAGCATCGAGACATTTTATTAAGATATCTGGCGTTAGAAGCGAGCTCAAGAATCGGATTCAAGTCTTTTCCAAAAGGCTATCAGTGATAAATAAATTAAGGAGGTGTCCGTGGTGTAATTGAGGAGGTGCCCGTGGTGTTTAAGGAGGTGCCCGTGGTGTAATGGTTATCGTCACAGGATATGGACACGGCGATACGATTTCAATTCCTGGACAAGACTGATTGTATTTCACATAGCACTAATACCCTTGGGAAAGGTATGAATCCAATTATTCTCTCCCTCCAGCTATGGGTAAATAGTAGGGCAGACTAGGTTCTTCAGCCTTGGTGAGGCAACTAGTCTAGGAGAAGGAAAACTCTGAATTCAAACCTGCTAAACTCCGCTTTAAAAATTGACCTTGTGTCATATCCTGCCCGAGCGGAGGGGTTGGGTAAATAGGATCAGTGATAAATAAACCAAAGTAGTCTCAGTTGATATTCGAACTCGATATGTTATTTTCGTTTTCGGAGTTGATGACAGGTAAGCTAATCGCCCTTTTTTTTTTTAAAAAAAAGAAAATCTTCGAAAGCCATTGATTCGGTAGGACCTAATATTTGCAGAAAGAATGATGTGCATTAAAGATATACATTTTGACCCAAAGCTGGACAAACATATCTAGTTGAAATGAATCTGTTATGTACCACCCAATCACTGTAACAGAGCCACTAATTACACAAGCATAAATTCAACTGACACACAGAGATGTAATGACCGGGTTCAAGTTGTTGTACGGCACTCCCTCACAGCGGGAATAATTGCAAACCCATTGGGTCAAAGAAGTTTAAATTTACTCTGTTCAAGGCATATCATATTTTCAGAAATAAGAACCTTTAAAAATATGTGACCATAGGTGAACTCCACAAAGAAAAAAAGATACACAATTATTATAATTATTATTATTAGTATTTTTAGTATTAATAGTAGGAATAATTTTAATCCAACTTAGTATTGTTGGCTTTTATTACGATACTCTAGGTCAGTACGCTGTTCATTATTACACGAGAATATATAAGTAAGTAAAGTTGGCGACTGTGGTCGAGGGCTACCTGAAGGCTCCCTTTTCAATAGCTACTACACCGAGGTGTAGAGGAGGGCGCTACTCCTTTCCCTGGAATGCTCCACTTTACCCTTGATACGACCATATATTGCTGAGTGTTAAGCAAGGAGGTATTAAGTACCATTTTTAAAGTCTTTGGTATGACGCAATCTGGGATTGAGCCCAGGTCTCCCGGACCATTGTCGAACACTCTACTCACTAGATCCATGAGCCGGTTTACACGAGTATATATATATATATATATATATATATATATATATATATATATATATATATATATATATACGGTTTATTAACTCATGAAGTCGGTTATTTGAAGTTTTATGTGAAGAACACAATCATCAGACGCAAATATGTATCTCTTCTGTGTGATGATTGTGTACTTCATATGAAACTTCTTTTGCTACAAAGTTTCAATACTGCATAAGTTGGTAAAAAACAATGTCTAATAATATCTGTTTTGTTTGATTTTATAATATTCCCCTAAGAATAATTAAAATACTTGTATCTTTGAATAGAATTAACTTTTAAAAAGTCATTCAGGGTTTTCTTACTTATGGTTGATACGACACACACACACACACACACACACACACACACATATATATATATATATATACGATAACAGTTTGGAAAATGTAAAATCCTTAGTAACATCTTGGGAACTGAATACGCAAGAACTTGACAACCAATTATCTTATTTTGTGAAATTACTCGGCAGTCAACAAACGAGTGAGTTTGTGCATTGTTTGACCGTCATTGAATAATTTACTGAGCTTAGCTTAGATGTGGTACAAAGCCAGAATCCAGTGAGAATAGAACTCACTAACTATAGTCTGATAATCAAGCTTGCAAACCATTATACTACACTATGTTGAGTTAGCCTATGATTATCGTGTATTCAGTGAATATTTCAGGTTTTGTTTGATATTCCATTCATTAAGATTTTTATTGGAGAATCAAACTCATAGAATTTGGAAACTGATATTTCAAACTTGAGTTAGGATTACTTAAAACAAGTTCCCAAGTTTTCAATCCATGGACCATCAAGTTTAATTCAATAAGTGATGATTTGACAGTTACGAATGCAATAGCATATTTCATTTTATAGAACATGGCGGTATGCAGTGCTAAACATGATCTCCATTTGCTGCGTGTGGGTGATAAGATTGGAGAAGGTTCTTATAGAAATCGAGGATGTGGCAAGAAAGAAATTTTGACTTTATATATTCTGAACCATGAAGGTCCATGATTTTTATCGGCACTTGTGATGATACTAATTTCCGGTGAACAGGAAAAAGCAAAGAGAACATTTAAAAGTTGGGGGAAGAGCTACTCGGATGGACCTTAAGGGTCGCATGTGGCCTTTTATTAGCAGTCTGGGGTCCACCTCCTTAAAAACTCTAGAAATTTCTCAAATAAACAACACTCGCAAATGTGTGCAGGCTGCGACGGAATATGTACCATTGACATTGCAAGAATAAGATCTCGGGTTTCACTCACTGTATCAAGCCATTTTGAAAATCTCGATTCCTCATTCTTTACGTCTAAGCAGAAATTTTTGACTGAACACCTCATCATCGAATTCTGTCGGTCCCGCCCCCATTGAAGATCTCGCTGCCTACGACTTCTGGCTTTTCTCAAAGCTGTTGAACGTGTAGGGGAGGATATAATTCTAAACTGTCGTTAAGTATGTATTTACCCGACCTCTTCGCCACGGGCAGGATGGAACATAACGTCAATGTAAGCGGAGAAAAGCAAGTTTGAATTGAGAATTTTTCCTTCTACTAGACTAGTTGCCTATCCACCGAAAAAGAACCAAGTCTGATCAACTATTAACCCATAGTTGTTGGGAGGAAAGAAGGATTCGCACATTTTCCGAGGGGATAAGCTCGCAGTGAAAAGCAGACAGCCTCGTCTAGTATTTGAACTCAGATCCCTGATTCTAAATCTTACGACGATAACCGTTATACGAGACGCACCTCCCAAAATGTTGATACATATAAAGACAATGGAAAAGGTTGCAGAATGTTTTGAAAAGTGAACAGGGCACTGGGATGAGCATTTTGTGCCAAATACTCATTGCTTTAGGTAGGCTACTTTTTATTTAATATTAAATGGTGGGATCGTTTCGTATGCCGAAGAGACTTACAGATTATGTTGGGTGTCACAAATTCATTTTGCAATTGAGGCTGTCCAATTCTCATTTTGCGTGCGAAAATAATTTTTCTGTCAACGTGGTGTAATAAGATAAGAGCTTTGCGAAAGAAAGAAATAGTTGGAGAAATCTGAAACAGAGACAAGTAAAAATAATATAAATTTACGGATGGAGTCATTCATCAAAAATTTTGATTGAAAGTGAGAGGGAAGAAGATAAGAAAACTGGAATATTAAGAAAAAAAAATCCCTTCTTTTCCTAAAACACATCTTTAAATCAACATATGGATCCGAACATCGGATAAAAAGAATCCATCTTATTTTATATTCTCCCCTAAATTTCTCCTAATATATATATATATATATATATATATATATATATACATATATAAGGTTCATTCAATAAAGACGATGAATTTTGAAATAAAACGATTTACATTTCACCCAGGAAAATATGTTTTATTTTTCAACGCGATCTCCGTTCTTTAAAATATATTTTCTCATCAAAAAAGCTTTTGTATTCCTTTAGTATAGAAATCTCAAAGATTTTAGACAATTGCTCATCTTATTCTTCAGTCAAAATAATTGTTCCATAGAAATTCTTTAAAAGGGCCAAACAAGAAGAAATCAGAGGAGGCCAGACTTTGATCGTAAGCAGGAAGTAGCAACTGTTCCCAACCAAACTGGCTGGTGCTCTGGCGTCAATATTTTGGGAACCCAACAACAACTGACCTAAGAAAAGGCTAGGTCATTATGAATAATTCTGTGTGCTGAATCTATAAAAATTCCCAGTTGTTCAAACATGTCGTCTATTGTATATTTTTTTTGCCAACCATAATGAGCATATTAAATGAAACCACCATTTCAGGAGTGCTCGCTATTGTGGGTCTATCTGGCCTGTCTTCATCTTGAATACTATTTCGATCTTCTTTAAACAATTTTGCCAATTTGTGACTAAAACATGCTTCTCCGTACACAACACACATTCGTCTACAAATTTCACACTTTTCAACCACCAAAAGTTTGATGACATACCTCTGTTCACGCGTGCAGCATTCTGTTTGATTTGTCACCATTTTGAATAGCTTCAACATAAATATTTTTGCGTGATTAAATTAATTTTTGCTCTAAAGCAATACCAAACAATGCATAGTTTACATTTTCGTTTTTCTAAAAAAATCCTCTTTTTTATTGAATGACCCTCGTATATATATATATATATATATATATATATATATATACGAAGGTCATTCAATAGATAAGAGGATTATATATATATATATATATATATATATATATATATATATATATATATATATATATATAGGGTGAGTAGATGAATTAATAGGCTTGTAGCCTAACGATGCGGAAATAATTTATTTTACATAAGTTTTTATTTATAACATAAACTCATTCTTTGTCAATGTACTAAATTTGGTTATGAATGTTATTGATATAGATGTAATATGAAACGGTGAATAGAATATAACAGATTTAAACCAACAGAGACTCACCTGGTAATGCACCTAATATATATATATATATATATATATATATATATATATATATATATATATATATATATAAGAAAATAATGGAAAGGAACCTGACAGGGTGGAGAAAAATTGAAAAACAAAGTAATCTAAAAGTGATGAAGTTATAAGAAAGTCAACGTTAAAACGTTCCGGTTTTTATGAATCTTATATATATATATATATATATATATATATATATATATAGATGTGTGTGTGTGTGTGTGTATATATAGTGTTCCACAGACAGACTGTTTCGTTCTATCAGAACTCCTCAGT
>OY757905.1:69332313-69334813 GCA_963585895.1 Sepioteuthis lessoniana | reverse complement strand
AACTGATTGTTATGACGATTAGAATAATTCGAAAAAAGAATGTCTAATGACATGTAACGCATTCGACGAAATCGTTAACTTTTTTCATTTTTATAAATAAAATCAATCAGCTTATACTTATTTTGATATGAGCAAATCGAATCTAGCTTTAAACTGGAGATTCTTATTGGACTTACGTACCAATTACAAATCTAAATTTTTCTGTTCTGACTAGACGGTTCAGTTACTAAGCAAAATAAAACTTAGTACAATATCAACTCAAGCAAGGAGCATAAATACAGGTTTTAAAAAAAAGAAGACTGTAATGCTCCATTAGAGATACCTTACCTTGAAAACAAACAAAATCCTAGCATTTACCAGAAATCGAACACCAACCGTTGGAGCCAATTGAAAATAAACATTTATATCAATTCTACGAAAAACTTGCGACTCTACGAATTAAGTTATTTGTAACAGTTATTAGCTAGCTCGTATGATGAGCTTGATCCTTACTAGGTGCCCTATACTTGTTGTTTTACGTTGTACTGAACTATTAACATAAATAACTTAGCAAGTTAGTCCCACAAACCTAATAGGAATGAGTTCAATCCTTAAAGGAGACACAAGACGTGTAACCTTATGTCAGACTAAGGTGATGTTAAGGTTATAAAGAAACTATTTTCGCAGATTTTATAAAACAGTGAGACTTAGTAATAATAGAGGCATTCTTTGTGAAGCAGTAGTTATTTGGCATAAAGTAAAGGTGTTTTTGAAAGGATCGGTTTTGGATGGGGAACCCTCAACAGTTCTCCTGTTCGTTTTTAAGAAATAAAATCGTGTTTCTTTTTTTTTTTTTGAAATTATCGAAAATCATTTGAGAAAAGTCCAAATATATATATATATATATATATATATATATATATATATATATATATATATATATATATATGATTCGTTAAACAAGATTCTTAAAAAAATAAATGAATAATATCAACTTCGTTTGGAAACGAATGGCAGACTGATAAAGTCATATAGCTAGATACATGATTTCAGTTTTATTCATTATTTTTTATTTTTCATCTGGTGAATACGACTTATTCAAACATTTTGACTGCACTGTTACTCTTTCTATGCTCTATCTTCGTTGACAAGGAAACAAAAAGAGCTAATATAAAGTTACATCAACGATTTCTGTGAGAACAAAAATGGTTAGAAATCAGCTGAATGGCACTTGCCCATTACTCATTACAACAACAACAACAACAATAATAATAATAATAATAATAATTAACACTCGAAGAATACCAGGACCTCACCAGAGTACAAAAGAAGTTATATAATATGAATGTGACAGTAATACCAATCACAGTTAGAGCACTTGGAACAATTCTGAAAGAAACCTAGAAAAAAGAATTGGAGGAACTAGAAATCCGAGGATATTGGTTAGTCGACTGTTTGAGAAAGGGTTTGGTCAGAGGGAAACGTTTCGATTCAGAATCCCTTTATTTCTAGCTGCATTGATTAAGCATGAAGAGTGAACATCAATAACACGAATGAGAGCGATTATGTTGGCCTAGTACCAGACTAAGCTAAATTTTATTTTATTTTTAGCAATGATGGTAGTTGGGTAAATTTTTTTTTTTGTTCAAAAACAGTGCGGCGTAAGAAATTGGCATTGAGCAACTGATATTGTTGTTAACTACGATATTTTCGGAAGCGACGAAAGCAAGTAAAATATCGAATAATGATATTTATAGAATATATGTTTCTGAAACTATAATTCCACTCTGATCTTCCCCTAAACCAAATTGCACTTCATACAATTACATACAGACTTCGATTATTGTTGTTGGAGCTGTTGTTATTGTTATTGTTTACAACATCGACTTTATTCCCCAACAATAACACTATAATGGTTGGTCTGACTTATTTAAGAAACTTACAGCCACTTGATCTTCAAAAGAAAACTACTAGAAGCTTCGATAGCAAAACTTAACTGGAGTTATTAGAGAAGAATGTTTTAGTATCCAAAAGACTTGTTGTCTCTTGATTTCTTGTGAGATTTATCTAATATGAAAACTCAGTGACTATCTAATAATAATGATAAAAATAATTTGTATTTCATCTTGTAAAGTTTCAGTTTAGGTGTTCGTAGATTCACTGTCCAGTTCAACACTGCTGGGGTCTATAAAGATCGCGAGAAATATATCGGAGATTTCTTGTGACTTCATACTCAGTCTCCAAAAATAACTTCATATTATTTAGTGTGGATATACAAATTCATGAATAATAATAATAATAATAATAATAGTCGGAACCCTTGAAACAATCCCCAAGAACCTGATAAAGAGACTAGGTTAACTGAAGATCAAAGGAAGAACGGAAACCATTCGGACCACGGCAATGCTAAAATTAGCCAGGCCTCTTTTGAAGAGTCCTGGAGATCTGAGGAGTCTTGTTGTCACCAAGACTGCCGCGAAAAACCACCAGTGAGAGTTGGTGTGAAATTATTACCAGGAAT
>OY757905.1:69227313-69324813 GCA_963585895.1 Sepioteuthis lessoniana | reverse complement strand
GAAAACTTGTCTATTACTCGAAGAGAAGATGGAAGCTGTTAAGTAAGCGTCATTGCCTTTAGAGATGTCATGAAGGTGAATAATTTGACATGGTTCTCCGACGATTTAATTGGTTATGAGTTTAGTTGTATATTGCTTCCATTTCAGGTAAAAGTCAAAATTTGGTATGCTGATTTTAAAGGCTGACATATCTCCATTTCCTGGCAGAGAGTCATAAACAGGGTTTAAATTCTTTACATGATTATTTTGCACTTTTCGAGGTTTTCGCAACAGGTGGTTGTCCAATCGACAGCAAGTCTCCTTAGCTTTCTAGAACTTTTCCGAGTATTCCTGCCGATTTCAACATTGCTGTGGTCTAGACAGTATCAATTCTTCCTCGGATTTCTAGTTTCCCCATCTCTTCACTTGTTTTTTTAGGATTTGATCCGAGTGCTCCGACTATGTTTGACATTACAGTCACCTTCATATTCTACAACTGTTTTAATTTTTTGATAAGCTCCAGATAATTCCCGAGTTTTTCATTTTCCTTTATTCTAACCCAATGATCTGCTGGAAGGTGAATTCCATTATTATTATTATTATTACTCCTTGGAGAGTTTTTCACTCCAGCGTTAGCTGATGGTTTCCACTGGCGTCTGAGTGACAGCAAGTCTCTTCAAGTTTCCAGGACTCTTCTAAGTATTCTGGCCGATCTTAATGATACTGTAGTCTGGATGCTTTTTCTTTTCTCATTTGTCTTCTTATTTCCAAATCTTCCAAACCTTTTACCAATCCTTTGGAGTTGGTTCCGAGACTCAGTTTCTCTTTGGAAGTCTCCTTTTCTTAGCCATGTCATAGTCTTCTCGGATGCAATCTCAACCGTTTGTTGTTTAAAATAATAGTAATGATAATAGGCCTCGATATAAGTATATTATATGGGGAACAGCATTTTTCAGCTTCTATTTCAGAAGATCTAAGAAATGGATTTTCTGCTTGAGGGAAAATTGGATTCATGTTTTTCACAAACATATCAGTGAAAAGTAAGTATAAATACCTTAAGTGAAATTCGAACTTGTTCCCCGATTCCATCTTCTGTGTCGATAACCACTACGTCATCACACTTTATATATATATATATATATATATATATATATATATATATATATATATATGAGGTGCATACGATAATTTTCCAGACTTTTTTCGTATGGGCACTTTTATTGATAGTACACATATGAAACTCAAGTCCGCTTCGAAGTAATTTCCTCCGGCTGCAATGCACTTGTTGTACCGTTCCAACAACTTATGGAAGGCCCCATGGAAGTCCTCTTGTGTGAGCGTGTCAATGACCTTCTTCACAGCCTCTTTCATCTCCTCAAATGTCTCATAACGACAGCCTGTGAGCTTAGGGAATAACCAAAAGTCACAGGGAGCAAGGTCTGGACTATAGGGACGGTGAGGAACTGTCTTGATGCCCATGTTGGTCAAATAGTCTGTGACAAGGATGGAGTTGTGGACTGGTGTATTGTCCTGGTGGAAATGCCACAGACCCGATTTGAAGAGTGCTGGCCTCTTCCGACGGAATCTCTTGCTGAACTCCCTTAAAACCTCAACATAGTAACCCTAACCCTAACCGTAACCCTTTGGCCAATCAACTCTGGTGTATTGACTTCCTTATTCCTCCCACACCTCTCAACATCCCTCACAGACTGCCTGCCTTCCTTGAATCTCTTATGCCACTCAAAAACTGATTCTCGATTCATGCAAGATGGTCGAAAAGCAGTCTGAAGCATTCCATACGTTTCTGTTGCATCATTTTTTCCAAGTTTAAATCAGAATTTTATTGCAGATCATTCTTCTAAAGTGTCAGATTGGATTTTTGAAATTCACCAGCTGTGACAATCAGGCTTTAGTAGGGTGTATTCCAATTGCTGCTGTAGCAGTTCATTTGAAGCTGAAATCATATAAATTGGCCAGTCATATCATCAGATGGATAGCAATAACATATTGAATTTTCAAGAGTCTACGACAAATCTAAATGCCTATACGAAAAAAGTTTGGAAACTTATCGTATGCACCTCGTATATATATATATATATATATATATATATATATGTGTGTGTGTGTGTGTGTGATGTGTTTGCATATGTATAAGCATCTTCAACAGCAGCTATTTTTAGTCCACTGCTTGACAAAGGGCTTTTCCAATTCTTCCTTGATTGTTTTATAGTTTTGATTGGTTGTGTTTAATGGCATATCAACTCTTGTGAGTTATTTAATGCTAAACCCTGTTTATAGATATATACTCATACATTATATATATATATATATATATATATATATATATATATATATATATATATATATATAGCAAATGGTTTTTGGGTAACATCATCTTTAAACGACCCAGATTCTTTTATTTGCATACACAATTAAATAGTTTCAAGTATTGCAGTCCAACACAAATGATTCTATTCAGTATCAATCATTTCTGTATATATCGTTAAATGGTTTAGAGTATTGCTTTTTAAACTTATGATTCTACTTAATAATCATTAACCCTCGTAAAAGATTGAACAAATCTATTTGACCCCTTGTTGGGACCTTAACAGGTATTACCATCCCGGGTCAGAGTGGACCTGGCAGTAATGGCAATGCAGAGGGTACTCCACATTCCAAAAGCTCCTGAATTGGAGCCTCACTATCAGATGCAGTTTAGTGTCATATACCAGAGCACTCATGGGGTTGGTCTTACCCTCTGCAGAGATGCCGTCGGTGTTTTATATCGCCACAGCCGACTGGGTTGTTGATTGTTGAAACTTTTGGTATGTCTTAACAGTAAATTTCAGTATCTTATCTCTTCATCTCCTGTCAGGTCTCTTCTTACAACACTTTTTATTTCTTGGGCACCATTTTATAAACCGTGTATATATATATATATATATATAGTCATTGTAATTAAAGAATGGAAGACCTTTTAAACGGATCACGCTGTTTCAGCAGATCACTGAAATTGGACGAAGTCATAAAGATAAAATAAAAAATCAAGAGAGAAAAAGAAAAAATATAAGGATCTTTCTTGAAAAATAATAAAATGAAACGATCAATTACATAATAAGCGAATGCGGCAAATTAATCCAGAAAGAGTATAAAACTAGACACTACTGGGTGGGCGTGGTGATCCACTGGGAATTGTGCAAGAAATTGAAATTTGACCATATAAACAAATGGTACATACACAACGTAGATCATCTAATCTTGGCCATACGACCAGACTTTGTAAAAATAAAGAAAATAAAAAAGAAAGAAAGAAAGAAAGTAAAAAGAGAACTTGCCGAATTGTGGACTTAGCTGCCCCGGCTGACCAGAGAGTAAAATTGAAAGAAAACGAAAAGAAGGATAAATACTTGGACCTTGTTTGGGAACTTGAAAAAAAAAAAATCCCTCCACTCCCCCCAAAAAACAGTAAAACATGAGGGCGACGGTGATACCAATTGTTATTGGTGCTCATGGTACAGTCACCAAAGGATTGATACTGGGACTGGAGGACTTGGATATAAGAGGATGAGTGGAGACCATCTGAACTAAAGTCTTATAAAAGAGATCGGCCAGAATACTTAGAAGAGTCCTGGAGACTTGAGAAGACTTGCTGTCACTCAAACTCCAGTAAGAAACCATCGGCTAACGCTCGAGTGAAAAAACTCCACAAGGAGTAACGATAATCCGATTATTGACCGTTTGCATATTTCCGTAATAAAGCAAAAATAGCACATCCTAGCGAGATTTTTGTTAGTGCAATGTTCTAACTCAGCGAATAAAGCAATTCCTAATCAAATAATGAAAGTGTGTAGCTTGACGTTTAAGTTTACCGCGATCATTATACTTTCTTGGGGGAAATTATAAATAAATCTTAATTAAAGAATAATTTTCCTTATATATTTAGGCATCGATTTTTACTTGATTACAATATGAATCGGATATTACAGAACGAGTAAAAATAGATTGAAGAACCTTGCCGGAATCTCTAAAAAGTGTGGAATATAAAAGTGACCATTATCGCCATAATAATAAGGGCACTTTGAATGTTACTCCCCAAAATTGGAAAAGATTGGAAATCTGTGTAAGACTGCAAACAATTCTGAAAACAGCATTATTGAGTACGGCAGGAACACTGAGGAGGGTGCTGGGGTAAAGAAACAATTACGGCTAGTGTGAAAATGGAATGATTACTAAGAGTAACTGCATAAATAAAATGTCAATAATAATAATAATAATGAAATTACGAAGGGATTTAATGACAATATAGATAAGAAATAATATTGATAATGCTGTCTGAATGAACAACAATTTTAGCAACCAATAATAATAATAATAATACAAGCGATAATGATGATACATTTCGGTAATTTGATATGAAGTAATTTAAAAAAACGATCGATCAACTGGCAAATTTCTAATTGATAGCTAATTGTATTATATGTATATGCCGTAAGGAATAACTACATCTACACTCAACAACCGACAAGGCACAAATACAGTACTTCTCATAAATATTTGAACCAAATGATAATTTACTTCTAATCGGTTAGTTTTGAGAGTTAAAACTCGGAACATTACACTAGAAGGACCAAATTGGATCGTAATCCGCATAAAAAGGCATGAACTTAGTCAATCAAAACATGGAGACTATCTATTGTTTGGTATTCAGGATTCTTCTTAAACTGGACATGAATATAAAAAAACAAAACAAAAAACAAAACAAAACAAAACAAAAAACACACACAAAAAACAGATTAGAAACCCAAGAAATTCGTGTGCAACTGAAATAGATTCAAACAAATAGCAAGACCTTTCTCGAGAACAACCAAAATTGTGAAAGAGAGCGATAAATTATTTTGCTCATTAACTTAAGAGGTGTTCGTGGCGTAAGAGTTTTCGTCGAAGGGAATTGACTCGGTGACACGAGATCAAATCTTGGACGCGGCTGTTTGAATTTCACATAATACCCTTCGGAAAAGTATCCCTTTTCTCCCATCTTTAGATAAACAGTAGAAGAGACTAAGTTTATTAGCCATGGTAAGGCAACCAGTCTAAAAAAAAACAACTTTGAATTCAAACTAGTTGTACACCGCTTAAAGACAGGCCCTGTGTCGTACTCTGCCCGTGAGAAAGGGGTTGGGTAAATATATGAATAGAATCTGTCAATTTGGAAAAGTGGTGTAACGTAGTCATCCTTATTCTTTTTCTTCTTGCATGGCCTTATAACTGTTGTATCGTGGTAAGGAAAAGATACACAGTGAAATAGAGTTAATTAAAGTGGTACTGTCTGTATTATAAGTCTCGCGCTGTGGGTGTTACGTCCGAAGTTGGTCTTACTATTGACCGAGATCTTTCAGTACTGCATTTGTCTTCCGTCCCACCAACACAAAGAGTATGGTACAAGGCCTTTTTAAGGTGGGTCCGGGCGCAGAGCCATAGCCCACACGTGCCTGACATTTCAAAAAATTCCTCTGGCCCCGTCGGCATTCTCTTAAAAAGGGGTGCATGAGGTGCCAGGCGATAAACCGAACTCATCCGAAGAGGGTTTAAGCCTGGCGGGGGGGGGACGCTCCCTGAGGCCAGAGGTATGTCCAGTGATGAGACACACCCAACCAGATCCGTGCAGTGCACAACACGGCCGGCTGAAGTGTAATCCAACAACTGGAGAGGCGCACCAACGCTGATTGGTACACTCCGAGAGATCTTTCAATACTCACGTGCTTAAAAACACGACGTCTTTTATACCTCCGAGATATCGGAAGTCACGTGATACTAGCCACTATACAACAATAACATACGAAGTTCAGTAAATATCAGGAACATTGAGAAAATAGCTGAAATTTTCTGGAGACTTGCTGTCACATGATTTTCCGTAATGATCTGCGGAGTTATCTTGTTTATAAATAAATACTGACCAATTGGACCCTTGGAAATTGGTGACAGTTAAGGGTATTATCTCATCTCTCGTCTTTTCTCCTCAGCTTTACAGTATCTTCTCATTCTTTCCCTTATCCTTTTCAAAAATTTTCTTTGATGGTCTATATATTTTATTTTTTTATTCCTCCATAGTTTTTTTTAATGTATTAAAACTTTGAACTACGAAATTCTGGGACAAAAATTCTCGTGTATAATAATAACTGAATTTTAAAATACATAAATAATTACGGTAAGTGAAAATGAACTAAATAAAGCTGTGAGACACAACTTTGCAATTTACACGCTTTTGTTTTTGAAATCAAGTTTAAAGTAATACTTTCTGCAAACGAAAATTTAATCTGTTTATATCTTAATATCTAAACTCACGAATTTTGTTTGCAAAAAAAAAAACAAAAACGTTTATGATGTATTCTCTTTAATAGTGAAGAGAGATTAAATAAAAAAAAACGAAACAACCCCCCCCACGAAGTTTGGGTTTATGGCATATCAACATTTGTAGGTTATTTAATGCCAAATTCATTTTTATACAAGTAAACAGTTCTATTGCCAACAACTCAGTTTAGAATAAGTGGTTTTTGTTTGCATACAGTTAAACATCAAAACAATTCTATTTCAAATAATTCAGTTTAGCATACAAAAACAGTTCTATTTCAAACAATTCAGTTTAGAATAAGAACGCAGTTTAGTTCTATTTGACCCATAGATAGGACCCTATCAGGTGCTACCACTCTGGGCCAGAGTGGACCTGGGTGCAATGGCAATGAAGGCGTACTCCTCATTCCCCAATCTCATCATCAGATTGTTTAGTGTTATATCGAGGAAACTTGTTGAGGTGGTGATCTTACCTCTCTGCACAGAAGCAGTCGGTGTATTCTACAGCCCCAGCCGACTGGGTAAAGAAAAAAATGGTAAGAAAAGATGATTGGAAATATGGATTTAAAGATTTAAACGGCATGTCAAACCGTTTAGGGTTATTTTTACCTTCAATTTAGAGAATTGTGTTCATTGTATATGTACAATTTATGTATAGTTTTTTTAAGAGTTTTTCTTTTGTACACCATCTCATCGAATATGAATAATTTATAAAATATCTAGTTGATACACTTTAACAGATATGATCAGTGCGGATCAGAGTCGAGCATGTGACTAATAGCAATGAAGGCATACTCCACACGCGTCATCTCCGAGAACCGTAGCCTCACCATTAAATACTGTTTAGTATCATACCAAGGACACACATTTTTTTTACAGTGTGGGGGAAGAAGAAGAAGAAGAAGAAGAAGAAGAAGAAGAAGAAGAAGAAGAAGAATTGGGATTGAAAAAAAAAGGAGAAATGGGAGTAGAAAAGTGAAAGGGGGGAAACAGAAAAAGAAGAAGGAAGAGCATTGGAGCAGAAGTAGTGGGACAGAGGAGAAAAAGCAAATGTAAATGAAATAAAAGAGATGTTTGAAACAAGATAAATATAGAATGTTTCCAAAAAATTTCGGTATCATTTGAAATGTACAGGGTGTTTCAGAAAAAAAACCGATATCATTTCGTAATTGACCGATTTGCGTTCGAATGATCTCAAATTTTAGTTGTATTTATGAAAACAACCCGGAATTTTGTTTAATGTTTTATGTTTTTTTTTTCTTTTCGAGTAAAGGAACGCTATTCATGGGTAAAGAAAAGTCGTTTTAACATCAAACATAGAATTTTTAGTTGTTTTTACACATGTAATTTGAGATTATTAGAACGAGAATTGGACAAGTCATTATTTTAATAATATCAATTATTCTGAAACACCCAATACATCTCAAATGATATCAAAAATTTTAAATACCCTAAGAAGTTGAAGTGCCGATAAAAACAATAAGAATTTAAAAAGGAAACTTCCAAACGGCTACTTTGATAATTAATATGCATTAATTGTTATATATATATATATATATATATATATATATATATATATATATATATATATAAACAGTGAAGACGTTTAAGTTTTTTCACTAGTCTTCGTATGTCTGTGTAAAGTTGGTTGATATAATTCATATAATTTATGAATAAAAAAAACACTCCAAATAAATATAAGCCACCACAAATAGATATAAAACTCACCGCAACATCCGACCTAAAACAACCTCTGAAGATGACCAGTGAAATGGTCGAAAGCGCTAGTGCTAATATAAGGTTCTTTCTTTACCAACTTAACCCAGACATATGAAGACTTGTCAGAAGACTTGAATGTTTTCACTTGAAGATTTAAAAAAACAAAAAACAATCCGCGCTATTCAACCAAACCTGTTATATATATATATATATATATATATATATATATATATATATATATATATATTATTACTATTATTATTATTATTATTATTATTATATATGAGCAGAAGATATGGGACAATTCCTTTGCCATCTAAATTCCGACGCTAGAAAAATAACAAGTAGCCTTGAAAAAATAAAATTAAAAATAATAAACATAGTTCCATCGTCTTTAACAAAACTTGCTTAGATGATAAGTTGCTGCCCGAATATACACTCCTTAATGTATATATATATATATATATATATATATATATATATATATATATATATATATATATATATATATATGTATATATATATATATATTGGAATTGTAGTATATCCTCGAAAAAGTTTAATAAGATCTTTATAATCTTTAATTATTATCATTGCTTAGTATTTTCTCATTCATTTTAAAATCGTCAAATAGTTATAAAAATAATTGTGACAGATTCAAAGCCTTTTAAAGGATAATTTGGAACGGCTGGAGAGTGAATAAAGATGAGAGCTGAGAAGGAATTGTGAGAGAGAGAGTGTGTGAAAATGAGATTGAGAAATCGACAAAGAGAGAGAGAGAGAGAGAGAGAGAGAGAGAGAGAGAGAAAGAGAGAGAGAGGGGAGGAGGAGAAAGATCAAGAGAAAAGTAAGAAAACTGAAAGACGTGTTGGTGAATAGTATAAGTAAAAAGTGGCGAGGGCAGTAAAAAATGGCGGGAAAACAGTACACTGGTGCCTAACAAACAGATAGATCGATAAATTGACACACACACACACACACACACACACACACACACACACACACACACACACACACACACACATCTATCTATCTATTCATCTATCTCAATCTGTTCATGGAGGCATTCGTGTTGTAAGAAATGCACACGACAATACAAATTCAAATCTTGGAGAAGACAATGCATTTCACATGGTGCTAATTCAATTGGGATGAGAAAGAATCCTATTATTCTCCCTCGAGTTATGGGTGAATAGTAGGGCAGACTAGGCTCTTCAACCTTAGTATGAGAACCTGTCTCGGAGAAGGAAACTCTGAGTTTAAATCTGTAAAACTCCGCTAAAAATGACTTTGTGTCTGCTCCTGCTCGGGTATATATATATATATATATATATATATATATATATATATATATATATATATAGGTTGATCGATAGATGAACAGATTGAGATGAATAAATAAGCTGACATAGATAGATAGATAGATAAACACACACACACACACACACACACACACACATATATATATATATATATATATATATATAGATTTAGGGGTTTTGTTTGTTTTTTTGGAGGGTGGGGTTTGGTTTCTTTGTTTAAAGGCATATCAACCTCCGTGGGTTATTTAATGCCAAATCAATCCTCGTTGAAGGATATCATTATTAATATTTAACTCATAGATAGATAGATTTGCGCTAGGCACAAACGTATGAATCATTTACACTCCAAAATCAGAAAAAAGTTAGTTTGATTTAACCTCATCAAGAATATTTCATTTTACTTGCTACTCAGCATCATCCTAATTTTAAAGTACAGAATAAGCTGACTATATACTTTGCAGAGTGCTAAGACCCTCTCCTTCACACAAATAAAAGATCCCCGAGGTATGACACCATACTGCATCCTGTCGAGAGGCTACAGTTCTGGAATTTTAAGGGTTTGGTAGTCACTCCTTAGTTGCTATTACCCCCAGGTTCATTCTTACTCAGAACGATAGTACTTATCAGGGACACATCTAAGATGTGCTTGAAAATTATTAGGAATTATCATAGGAATACTTGAAATTTTGGGGATTAGAAAAAAGATTTTTTTAATGTAGCAGTTCCCAAAAGCCCTCTGACATGTAGATAGAAACTGGTTTCTGGGCACTGAAGAGAAATTCTTTAAGTTAAGCAGTGACCACTCCAAGTTAAAGGACCGACTACTCTGCTGCTGTTGGGAAGATCATGCGTCTGCTGAGCGGCACGCTGACTCTCCAATCAGTAGCAACATTTGCTGAACATTTATAATAGACTCAGGACAGACCTTCAAATTCACAACTCACCAAAATGACTCTCCCGTTTCCGGCCTTCCCTGCTAATATACCTCACCAAAAACACCTACTGGACATAACCACAGACTTTAAAGTCATAACCCACCAAAAATTACTCATACATTTCAACGCCTTGTGGGAGGTGTCCTCGTGGTGTAAAAGCGATGGACTCCGGAATCGTTGTAAGCGAGTTCGAACTCCAGTCGCGCTATAACGTTCACTTTCGGATAAATACCCTTGGGAAAGGTATGAAACCCCTTATCCTCCCAGCTATGGGTTAAATAGTACCACTACTGTTCTAGGAGAATAGCTTTGGCATTATATAACTTACAAAGGTTGATATGCCATTAAACAAAGAAACCAATCCACGCCTTCTCTGGGAAACGTGACTATTTCTCCTGGTTCAGGAAAACTTTCTCTCGCAACAGAATTGGCATTAAAACTCTAAAATAAAGTCGGAGTTAAAAGGTATCATCGTCTCTTTCCTTCCTTCCGTAAATTCTCTTGCAGCCTTTCAGAAACAAAGAAGCCAACAAGTTAATGAGGTAAGAAGAAGAACAAAGAATTCTGATACTTAAACCCAAAATCAACGACGAGAGACCAACGGCAACGACGAAAACAACCATTGAAACAAATAATCAACCAACCTTTACGCCCCATAAAATCATATGTGCGAATTTGTGTTGAAATATTTATCGATATAATTATTTCCAAATGATTTTAATTTAATAAGAATAGTTAATTGAATCTATATAACTGCTAGAATAAAACAAAATTGACTTCGGCATTGGATAACCCCAGAAGAGTTGACATGCCGTAAAAGCAAGCAAGCAAGCAAGCATTATGGATTGATGAGAAAAGGCGAATATGAAATTCTAATGTGGGATGCGTTTGGGGACGAGCAACTTTTTTTTTTTTCGAATCTTTTTTATTTTGTTTTTAAACAATGATAATTTTTGTTTGTCCTGAAAAGAGTGAATAAATTGAATTTTCTTTCTTGTTCTTTGTTGATAAAGAGACGAAAGAAAGAAAGTAAAAACGAAAGAAAAATTAAAAAAAAACAACAAAGGAATAAAAAAGACAAAAAAAAAAAGAAAGTGGCTCACCTCATTGTGGAACTGGCCAGTGTCATCAAAACGTGTTCGATCTCTGGTAAAAATCAGAACTTCAAATATTGAATTGATGAGCTGGAATATCACAATCTAACAGCATCTTTATAGGGAGAATCATTGTGTGCAAACAAATTATTAATATCAAATAGAATTACTAATGTTAAATAGCAATACTTGAAACCATTTAACTGTGTGTAAACAAATGATTTCTTACAAATCGTTTAAAGATAGTTACCAATAAGCCATTTGCTTACAAGTTATATACATAAAAATTGAATTTGGTTCTACATAACTCACAAGGGTTGATATGCCATAAAATACAATCAACCAACCAATTTTATACTGAGTATCGAATAAGGAAGAAAAAAACAGTATATTAAAGGAAGAAAGAAAAAAGAATGAATACACATGCATACATACATACATACATACATATAAATATAGGATATTCAATAAATAAGGTGAATTTTGTCTAAGGAGTAGGCAAAAGAAATCAGTTTTCAGTTACACATTTTTTCAAAGAAATCAATAATGATATGACTTTTCATGCCCCCCCCCATGTCATCATGACCTTCTTTACTGACCGCCACGCCCAAAGCTTTTTCTTTACCGGACAGTCTCCGTAGACTGTCTTTTTGACTCAGGCTCATAGTGGCAAACCTATATTCAGCTCATTTGTAAACATTTTTTGACTTAAACACGCTTCCCTATACACATCATACATTCTTTAAATTTCACATCGTTTGCACTTTTCAGCCACTAAAAGTTTGATGGCAGAACTCTGTTCAAGCCCGGAGTACTCTGTTTGATTTGGCACCATCTTAAATACTCTCAAAACATACTGAAAAAATATTTTGCTTTTAGAATAAAAAATTCCCTTTATTTATTGAATAATCCCTGTGTGTAGTTTTCTTCGTTCTTAAATTACATAAACGTGTGTCAGCAGGTCACTACTTCACATTTCAAACAAAATTTGGAGTAGCCTGCTGTATAACTTGACAAAGGTAGCGATTTTTCCTACTTTACATAGTTTACTATCAAAATCACTTTTTAAGAAATTAAAAAATTCGAGAAAACAGTTTATTCTAAAAAAAATAAGAATGTTTTCAAAACTTTTTAATATAAAAAAACATTTTTCAAATCGGCAGTTATGTAATGGTTTTATAATTATTCGAGCAATAGAGTTGTTGTTGTTGTTGTTGTTGCAACTTACATTTAATTCATTTTTAGTTTGATATATGTGTAAAGAATTTACCAAACTTTAAAAAAATCGGACTAGGATCGAATGTTTTTTTTTTCGAATCAAAATGTTATCTCTCTCTCTCTCTCTCTCTCTCTCTCTCTCTCTCTCTCTCTCTCTCTCTCTCTCTCTCTTTCTTAAGATTCTAATACTAAAAAAATATGTAGTCATTGTCAATTTCTCACTCTGTCTGTCTTTCTGTTTGTCTCTTTGTCTCTCTGTCTCTCACTATGTATATATATGATAAAAATGAAAGAAGAGATTTCGTAAAAAGTAATATATATAATTATATATATATATATATATATATATATATATATATATATATATATATAATAACAGTGTTGGTTGTCGCTAAATCACTTTGTGGGTTTGTGGCGAACCAAGTGCAGTATAATATGGACAGTGCTCAATATCTAGGATAGAGCTATTATATAAAAATCATAAATAAATATATATTAGATTTATATATTTAATGCAATGGAATTTAGTCTGCGATCCCTACCCAGGGGTTGCAGAATAAATTTCATGGCATTAAATATACAAATCTAACACACACACACACACACACACACACACACACACACACACACACACACACACACACATATGAAGCGAAAAAAAATCTATCTGAAGATAAAGCTGTGGAAAAATGTTTTGCGTCTGACATGTCCATTGCCTTGCATATTGGACTTAAGATAGCTGCATATTTTTTCTACTAGGGTCAGGTAACAGTATTCGAACTTCGGGAAAAATTCAGAATTTCAAATGCTGTTTTAGAAGCACCCAGATTTTCGCTCGTTACAACCATAATCTTCATAACTCTATTTAATCCTCGTTTATCTTTGTGTCGTATAAGGTTAACACAGTAAAAACCACGATTAAAATAATCTTATTTTTTTTTATTTCACGGAAAAATGATTTGTAAATCTCTATAAAGTAGTTTTACGAGTGTTCGGCTTTGAGACTAGGTTTCGTTTTTTAAATTTGCGTATTTATTATTTCTTGGATATGTTGGGAGATCACTGGTATGTATATTGTAAATATCAAATGTTAAATGTTTTTGTAAAAGTAACTGATTTTATATGGTATTTCTTTCCTTTTTGTGTTCAGTGTTAGTACATCAAACCGAATATTAATATTGATCTTTGGTAAATAGGGACTCGATTGAATATTGTGCCTATTACAAAACATTGATGTAGTTTTATTCAATTTTATTTTACATAAAACTTTTTCAGATTATTGATTTAAATGAGTTTGTAGTATCGTGAGTTTTTCACGAAAATGTGAAAAGTATTAGAGAATTGATGTTATTGTCCTCGAAAATTCTAGTTTACCGAGTATTTAAAAAAAATATATGCGTTCTGTCAAGGTTTAAAAAAAAAAGAAAGATTTTCTTGGTTATTCTTCTAGTGCTTTTAAAATGTTTTCCCTAAGAGTGTACAGCTTTTTGGCATATTTGTAGAAGATAGATTAACGTACATTTCTGAAATTTCCCCACAAGGTGTATAAAAAAAATAGACGAACGAAACTAAAATAAGTAAGAAAAGAATGAAAAAAGTTAAGAAAGATAGACAAAGACGCAAAGAAAGAGAAGGTAAACCAAGCGAGAGAGAGAGAGAGAGAGGGAGAGAGAGAGAGAGAGAGAGAGAAAGAGAGGTGAAAGAAATACTATAAGCGGGTGGTTCGAGCGAAAGTAAGTAAATATTTGATAGAGTGAAAGTCACAAGGCGGGTGGAAACAGAGGTAGAGAGAAAGTCATTGTGCGGTTGAATTTTGTAAAGGTTATCGCTATCTCTCGTCTGTCTGCTGACGGGCTCTCGGCCCCCTCTCTCCCTCTCTGTCTATCTCTCTCTTTCTGTCTGTCTCTCTCTTTCTCTCTCTCTCTCTCTCTCTCTCTCTGAGTTCTTATAGTCTTGTCTTTTGTTTGTCAGTAGTACGCTTTTTCCTATCAACAACCACTTCCGCCTTCCAAGAACCGACTTTGCTGTCTTCGTCATTCTCGTCAATTAGAGCTGCTGCTGCTGTTGCTGCTACAGCTACTGCTGCTGCTGATTACGCAGTACATTGCGTTTGTGTGCGTGCCCGTGGCTGTCTGCACATGCGCGTCAGGGTCAAAATACGGTGTTTTTGTGTGTCGGTATGTCGAGATTAAACAGACTTAACTTAGTTTGGCGCAAGGCAGCATTCGTAGAGTTCTCATTAAGATTATTCAGTGGCAATAGCTTACAATACTAGCCAGCAGAATATAGCTTCCCAACTGGCACAACACATGCTTTATTGTCATTTACTATGCTGAGCTTAGCTTAGCCTGGCACAAGGTTACATTTGTTGAGTACACATTAAGATAACTCAAGTGCAATGGCTTCCGAGACTAGCTTGCTGAATATGGTTTGCCAGCAGGCAAGTGAATGCTTTGCTGTCATTTACCAAGCTTAGGTTAAGTTAGTTTGGCACAAGGGCAGAAGTATAAGACACCTAGTGAGAATCGATTTTTTAAAACTCTGGTCAGCTAGCTTAGTTTTACAACGCGGGGTACTCTTAATGCATACTTTGTTTTATAGATATTTGCTAATTTTTGACTTGTCAGGCGCAGGGCCATGGTACAACAGGATTGATTTCACGAAATTACGAAACCTGTGCGTGAGCACGATCACACACACACACATACACACACACACATTTGGCATTCTGGGTTTTGTCTTCCGGTGAGAGGAGCCTGATCCTCATGGCACCGTTTGCAGTGAACGGTAGAATTTCTGGAGTTCCTAAAGCGTATGAGCATGCCACCTCACTCGTTAAAATGCGCGAGTGTTACCCTTCCATGACATCAGACGTGGTTGCATAAACTCTCCTGAAGATCGACTTCGTGAAACTCGAAGGTGTGAATTGCTTTATATATATAACATATAAAAATCATATATATTAAAATTATTTTGATATCTATTTTTTTAAATATAATGATATTTGTTCTGTATTTTCGTGTAACAATTCTGCTGGTTTTGCGACCATATTAGTTGCTAACTAACATTTGGGATTTCATCTTGAGGTGAGTTACAAATTTCGGCCCGTTGTCCTAGTGGGTAGAGTGTTTGCCGATAGCCCGGGAGACCGAGGTTCAATTCCTGATCGAGTCATACCAAAGACTCAAAAAATGCTATTTCATGCCTCCTTGCTTAACACACACCATTATAAGGTACGGATCAAGGGTAAGTGGAGCATTCCAGAGAAAGGAGTAGTACCCTCCCCTACACCTCGGTGAAGTAGCTATTGAAAAGGGAGCCTTTGGGTCACCCTCGACTACGGTCGCCAACTTTACTTACTATATATACTAAATACTTCACACATCTCTCAGCATCAATCCATTTAGAAATAACGAACTCCATTTGTATAATTTTCTAGAGTAACATTTAGCTTGATTTGGGGCTGTATTTTGTCTCTGTATATATATATATATATATAAAACCAAAGAGAAATGGATGATGTCTGCGATTGTATGTATTTACCAAGCACTCCGCACAAGCAGGATGTGACACAATGTGAATTCTTTAAGCGGCGTTTAACAGGTTTGAATTCAGAGTTTTCCTTCTCCTAGATTGGCTGCCATACCATGGCTAAAGAGCACAGTCTACTCTACTATTTTACCTATAGCTGGATGGAGAATAGTTGGATTGACACTTTCCCAATGTATTAGCGCTATGTGAAAAGTAAACAGCCTCGTTCAGGTTTTGGTACTCTAGTCTCCAAGTCCATTTCCTATAATGATAACCATTACACTATATAGATATATATATGTATATATATTCAAGGAGAAATGGATGATGTATGTAATTATATGTCAATATGAGGAGATGGGAATGTCACTTTCACTTAAGAAAAACTTAGTGTAGTTATAAACTCGAAAATTGCAAACATTCTACGGTCAGACGGTGTTAAATCCTGTTCGGTTCCCATAGCAGCCACAGCTATATTTCCTCAGTTACCTTAGTTTTTTAACAAATCCATCCTCCGTTTGAGTGTATATTTACAATTCGCGAGGGTGAAACCATTCAGAATATATAATCTCTAATTTTTTTCAGTATATATCTAGTCATCCATTGACAGACTGTTTCATTCTATCAGAACTCTTCAGTGTGGCTAGACACGTAGGACGCTCGAAGCCGGGATCGAAACCCATCAAACTTTACGTTAGACTAAGTCTCAGACCGCTCAGCCAACGAGAGTACCACGTTGGGAAAGGGAATTTTAAAGGTATTTATGTAGCAACAGCAGCAGCGTCCGTTTGTTTATATTCTTATACCCTATCGGCTACCAGAGTGCTCAATTCTTTCGAAGAGCTTTGCATTATGCGAGCGGCGGCCGAAAATTCCTTCCCCCAGAGTGCTCAACCCCCATGGAGGAGCGTCTGTGTTTGTGTGTGTGTGTGTGTGTGTGTGTGTGTGTGTTGTCTAAATCCTGTAATTGGGTTGGTTGGTTGGTTGGTTGGGTTTTACGGTATATCAACCTTTGTTGGTTATTTAACGCCAAATCCATTTTTATGCAAATAGTCTGGTCTATTTCAAACAATTCAGTTTAGCATGAGTACACAGTTTAATTGTCAAAAACATTTCTATTTCCAACTATTCTGTTTATTCAAACAGTTCTAATTCAGCTATTTTTTTACACGCAGTTAAATGTCAAAACAGTTCCATATATAACAATTCAGTTTAGTGTAAGTAGAGTTTCAATGTCAAAAACAGCTCCATTTCAAATAATTCAATTTAGCATAAGCGCACAGTTTAAATGTAAGAACAGTTTAATTGTCTAAAACATTTCTATTTCAAGCTATTCAGTTTAGTCGAACATTTCTTATTCAAACAATTCAGTTTAGCATAAGTATGCAGTTAGTTATATTTAATCCATCGAGGGGGTCCTATCAGGTGCTACCATTCCGGGTAAGAGTGGACCTGGGAGCAATGGCAATGAAGGAGTACTCCGTATTCCCCAAAACCCTAGCATCACTGGAACCTCACCATCAGATTGTTTAATGTCATATCCAGGACACTCGTTAGGGGGTACCTCCTCTGCAGAGGTGCAGTCGGTGTATTCTACACCCCTAGTCGACTGAGCAATACACAGAGTTAAGTTTCAAAACAGTTTTATTTCAGATAATCCAGTTTAGTATAAGTACACAGTTTAAAGGTCAAAACCGTTCTATTTCGAGCAATCCAGTTTAGCATAAATACGCAGTTTAAATGCAAAAAATAGTAAAATCAAGAAACCACGGTTTAGTTCTATTTAACCCATAGATAGGACCTGGGAGCGATGGCAATGAAGGGGTACTCTGCATTCCCCAAAGCTCCTGCATTACGGGAACCTCACCATCAGATTGTTTAGTGTCATATCTAGGACACTCGTTGCGGGGGGGGGTCTTACCCCTCTGCGGAGAAGCAGTCGGTATATTCTACTGCCCCAGCTGACTGAGTTACCTATAACTGAGTGAGTTTTTTGAGTTTATACGGTGTATAAAATAACTATGATAACTAATTAATTAAATTGTCTCATGATTCAGTAGATTATTGGGATATCCCAATGGGCACTTCATAGAATTTCCGGGAGTAACTTGGGTTAATTTGCAGTAACTTCTCGAAAGAAAAGTTCATCAGATTGTACTCAGTTTCATGCAAGGAGCAACAGGGAATTATCACGAACAGACCTTTTGCTTGATGTGGGGTCATACCTTTCCCAAGAGTGAAGTGAATACTGACTTCATTCGAAAGATATCTGTAAGGCCTATTCTGTACCTTCAAACATTTTTATATGAATAAATATATGCATAAAATATCTGGCAATAAAAGAGAAATAAAACGTGAAAATCAATTTGGAGCAGTGCTCAAATGTTGATTAATACTTTTCACTTTTTACGTGCTTCATTAGATGAGGGTTTTCTAACAAATTTCACTTTTAGAAAAAATATTGGAGAACGTTACAGTTAATCTCCGGACCGGAAGTGGTTTCAACCGGCAGCCTGACATTCATGTCGGGGGCCAACAATGATAAGCAAGATCACCTGACATACGTGCAGGGAGACCGAACAATGACTAGAATAACTCACACATTGCACCGAGTGAACCTATGACAAGTATTGACCAGCAGCACACGAGTCTCGGTTCGTGTGCACCCCCATAACCCCTAATATAAAAAAGACTTTGTGTCAAATCCTTCCCGGTGGGAGGCATTGATAAATACCGTTGCAATTGAAGATCTCATAGGTTTTCAGTAAAAAACAAAGTATATCTGTATATTTACTCACCCTTCCGCTCGAGCAGGATGCGACACAAGGTCAATTCTGAACGGATTTTGACAGGTTTGAATTCGGAGTTTTCCTTCTCCTAGACTGGTTGCCATACCATATAAAAAAGTCTGGTCTGTTCTACTATTTATCGAAGGCTAGAGTGAGAATAGTTTGATACACGCCATTCCCAAAGGCATAAGCGCTATGTAAAATGCAAACTGCATCGTCTTGGATTTGAACTCAAGTCACTGCGTCCATTTCCAACGGTAACTATTGCACCACGAACGCCTCTTATAAAGATATATATAAAATATTAAATGTAAGACAGTGTAAAAACTTACGACCTAGAGTTTCACTGTCACGATTATTTCACAGATCTGAAATATCTCGGCTTGAAGCATCTCGTGGATCAAGCTACACTGAAGAGTTATGATACAGCGAAACAGTTTATCTGTGGATGACAATATATATATATATATATATATATATATATATATATATATAATTTGTATATGATTAAAACTTGTAAGTTTCGCTGGTTACATAAATAAATATATATATGTATATATATACGTGGATCGACTAAAAAGTTCATTGGCTTTGCAGAACTCTAGTCGCGCAATGACATTCACTTGGGAAAAGTATGAACGGCTTATCCCTCCACAGCAGTCAGATAAATAGCCTAGTGTTCTTTTACAAGGATGACTTTGGCATTAAATAACCCACGAAGATTGATATGCCATCAAAAACAAAGAAACCAAAGTAATAATCGGTTGATCAATATACTCTCATAGAATATAACCAAATAAGGTTTACTTTTCAACATTTTTCAACAATGGATCCTACTGGACAAAAAAAACCCCAAAAAAAACCCAGATGTGACGTCATCATCATATGAACATTTCAGCCAATGAACTTTTCAGCCCACACTCGTATATATATATATATATATATATGTGTGTGTGTGTGTGTGTATTGTATCAAGTTTATGCATATGTAGTATTCGAATTACACCGAGGGTATCACCCGTGGGTACAAAAACAAAGGGAGGGAGGTTAACTAAGCCTTGAATGTTGCTGTCCAAGACAGCAGTAAACTGCAAATCTTCATAGGGAAATTATTAATTTACAAATGGTATCCAAACACTGAAACATCGATGGAAGAAGTGTGTGAACTGCAAGAGGAACTATGTCAAAAAATAAGTCTCATTTGGTCACATTCCATGAGAGCATCTTGGTTAGCCTATGAACTTTTCTTAACCATTCACATATATGTATGCATGTAACTGTAACCCAGCTAAAACGGCACATCTTAGCGAGATTTTTTATTCAAAAGGTACTAATTTTAGAAATAAATCAATTTTCAGTCCAGTTTGCAAATGAATGGTAATTCTGTGAAGACAGGGGATGGGGGTCACTATTCGTATCGATGGCCAGTTTATAATCAATCAAATTCTTGATATAACGGAGATAACACCAATAGAAATCGTGGGATCTTTTATCTATTTTTCTTTTTCAATGAGGCTTTGTTAACCATCAGTTTTAACTTGCCTGGGTTTTTTTTTATCTTTATATTAACTAAATTTTCCACTAAATTCAAGATTAAGAAAAAAACAAAACAAAATAAAAAACAACACAAAAAACAACAACAAAACAACAAAAAATAAAACTAAGCAGAAAACAACAGCAACAACAAAAAAACCCAAAAAACAAAAACAAAAAACAAAACGAAAACTTGTCACTATCAATGACTGACCATGCTTCATTTAAGTTTTTAAAATAGAAGAAAATGATTTCATCTTTAATTTTTAGCCGATTGATATTACCATAGAAAGACAAATTCAAATTAATACTTACTAGTCTCTTTCATTCATGCAGACAGAGAGAGAGAGAGAGAGAGAGAGAGAGGAGAGAAAGAGAGAGAGAGAGAGAGAGAGAGTATGGATGCGTGTGTGTGTGTGAGAGAGAGAGAGAGAGAGACAGACAGACAAAAAGACAGAGCGTGTGTGTGTATGTAAGAGAGAGAGAGAGAGAGAGAGAGAGAGAGAGAGAGAGAGAGAGAGAGAGAGAGAGAGAGAGAGAGAGCGAAACAAAAACAGAAAAAGGGAAAGACAGAGACTCTGTGTATGTATGTGTTGGTGTGTATGTGTGTTAGACAGACAGAGAGACGGAGACAGACAGATAGACTGACAGACAGAGAAATACAGATAGAGAAAGAGAGGTAGAGAAAGAGAGAGCGAGCGAGAGCGAGAGACGGTGTGTGCGTATGTGTGTATGTATGTGTGTAAAAGAGAGAAAGAGAGAGACAGGATTCAGTTTGACCCATAAGTGTCGGGCACCCAGTGTGAATCGAACATACTGCATCATTAACGATTAGTCATGCTATTTTATTTGCTATTACACCACGGTGAACCATTTTACACACACACACACACACACACACACACACACACACACACACACTGAACAAAGCTTCGTATATATATCAATATACGCATACTTGTTTAATCTCACAGGACATTATTAATGCACTGATTGTAGTTCTGGGTACTCTTCACTTACAGCTTTGTAGCGTCTATACCTGTGTTATGAATATATATATATATATATATGTGTGTGTGTGTGTGTGTGTGTGTGTGTGAATTTTCGATAAATGAGGGGAATTTTTTTTGTAAAAAATTGTAAATTTTTTCTTTATTTAGAATTTTTTTCATTAATGTTTGTAATTGGTTTATGGCAAAAATTATTTCAATATCGCAAAAAACATTTGTTTTGAAGTTGTCGGCAAATCAGAGAACTCCAAGTTTAAACAGAGGTATGTTATCAAATTTTCGATGGCTGAGAAGTGCAAACTATGTGAAATTTACAGGAGAATGTGTTATGTATACGGAGAAGCATCTTTTTGTTAAAGAAAAAAGTTTACAAATAGGTTAAACATAGTGAGTTCATGGAGCGATAATATACTGACTCACCAGTAAAGAAAAAGTTCCCAGCGCAGTGGTCTATAAAGTCTGTTCTTCTGACATTTTTCGGAGATATGGAAGGATATATTCGCCTAAATTTCTGAGATGAAGTCTGATAATTTTTATCATTTAGAATAATCAGACTATTGTGTTTATGTTCATTGTTATGTCCACTACGTCTCGACCTTCTTCGGGTGTTTCATGTCGAACTCGAAGTTTAGCTCGAGATTTTTTGTAGGCTCACAAGTTTGACATGAAGCAATTAAAAAAGGCCGAAAGTAAATGTTACTGATTTCCTTGAAAAAGGTGCAACTGTAAACAATATTTTCTATTGCCAACTCCCTATATAAAATTTATCTTATTTATTGAATAACCCTCGTATTTACGACAGTTAGTTTCGGCGCCGTTATTTATCCTACGCCCTACCAGCGTACGAATGTGGCACAAGGCCGTTTTTAAGGTGGGTCCTGTCGCAGGGCCGAAGCCCAACGCGACAGGCAGTTCCAAAAATGCCTCGGACCCCGTCGGCATTCCCCTTTTCGGGGCGCCTCAGGCGCCGGGCGATAAACCCAACCCCTCCGAAGAGGGTTAAAGCCTATGGGGACGGCCCCCTGAGGCCAGAGGTGATGTATCCAGTGGTGGAACACACCCGAACGAACTGTGCGGCACGCAATCACAACCGGTCGAGAACACCCCACCACAGGACACAAAGAAACGCCAAGAGTTAGTTTAGGCGCCAGTCTACACATTCAATGAGAATCCAGTTCAGCACATTTGTAAAGGTCTGAGAGATTGGTTTGATTATCATTGCTCGACGACATTGTATTCTTATAGATATAGATATGTTTATGTGGTAATGTGCATTTCAGTCATTACTATTGTAAATAGTTTTCAGCATATGTCAGAGTAGGTGCCTGTGTGTGTTTGTATTTGTGTGTGATAGCTGCTTTGGGGTGGGGGTTGCCCCTTTTTGGAGACTTCACATGTCGGAATGTTGTACAATATGGACAGATTTAGTCGTAAATAGATATTGTACCACTCATACAGTTTTCGTAAGAAGATAGTCTGGGAAAAAGCAAGTGACCCATTTTTCAAGTCATGGATAGTCTCCACTTTGCAACATAATACCTGAGTGGATCATATTACCTACTTACCTATGTATATGTTTAAATGTCGCATGCGTATACTAGTGAGAGGTTGAGAGGGGGTTACGGGTTAGGGGATCGGAAGATGAACTGACAGCAAGGGGTAGGTGACACAGAGTGAAAAAAAAATTGGAGAAAATATATGTATGACAGACAGACAGACAAGGAAAAAAAAGCAAAACAAAAAATAACAAATGAACACGTATTATGAAGAACGTCTTTTATGTTTGATATACAGTTTCATCGCCGTGGAGCAAAAGTTGTTAAGCTACTTTGCTTAGCTATTAAGACTGAAGTGGGTTCAATCCTAAGTGCTCCATGCTAGTATCCTTTTGTCATACATAGTAAAGCTTAGTGAATATCAGTCGATATTACTGTGTGAGATTTTTTGTGTCTATCTAGAAAGTTCTAGGGGCTTGATTATTCGTATGAGCATTAACTCGACTACTTGCTCTAAACGATGCCATGTTGACGTTTGAGGTCATTTGATGTCACCGGAAGCAATCAAATGGCAAGAGACTTTAATATAAAGTTCAAAATTATTTTAATCACATAAATGGGGGGATAGACCTAAGTTTTTCACGTTTAGCTGCAAGAGCTTCTATTATGAATGCATCCCACTTGTATCCTTGTGAAGATATTAGTCTATATTTCTCTGTCGGAGATTTTGTGTCTGTCTATGATGACAGCCTAGACAGTCTTTTGGGGCTTGACTTGACCCCGTGCACTAAATGATTCAATTTTGAATTTCAAGGTCATTTGATGTCACTGGAGATCATCATATTGCAAAGAGACATTAATATCAAAAGTAAGACCCCTTTGATATGCCACGTAAATTGCGTGGATAGCATGCTATAAAGAAGTCGGACACTGGAAATAGAAATAACAGGAAATGCATCACGTTCCTAAAGTAAACAGGACTCAGGTATTCCCCGGTGGAAATGCAGCGTAAATTGCGTGGGTGGGATGCTAGAAGGAAGCGTGATCACATGCATTCTGTGGGTGGGATGCTGGAAGGAACCGTATAAGTAACAAATTGGGAGGAGAGGTGACCTAGAGAATTTGCGTGGGGGTCCGAAATATAATATAACCAAGGATATTTCGGAAGTAGAAAGGCAGAGAGGTTTCACAGAAGATCCGTGCCGTCCGCCTCTGTATGTACAAGCTCAGCCGTCTTCGACTCTCTCTCACTATTACATATCCGGTTTCGGTTTCTTTGTTTAGTGGCATATCAACCTTTGTTGGTTATTTAATGCTAAAGCCATTCTCCTAGAAGAACAGTATTGGGACTATCTAACCCATAGCCGGGGGGATAAGGGGGTTCAATACCTTTCCCAAGGGTATATGCCCAAAAGTGAACGTAATAGCGCGACTGGGGTACGAACTCGCTTACTACGATTCCGCAGTCCATCGCTTTAACCATTACACCACGAGGACACCCTCTATTACACATCTGTACATTTTGAGCAATAAAAGGAAAAGAAAAGAAGCAGATTATATTTTCATCTGCGTAAATATCTTTCTCAACTCTACAACAGTAGGACGGACTAGGCCCGTATCATGTTTTTCCCATGGCCAGCTCTGTGTTGAATGAGCATTTCTGAAAGAAGGAAGACAAGTATTGTTGTGTATATAGAGGTTTTCTGTAATTAGGTCGGATTTTTCTGTGTTAAAAACTTTTTCTTTTAAATTTTTGTATATGTTTATTTGATATTGATATTTCCATAAAGTCATGCGAAACTATGTACTAGAATTGTTTAATTCCATAAGAACAATCTCGCTAACCATTAATAATGTAGTAAGTTTGAACATTATTCGGCCCTTTAAACTTATAACCTTGTACCATACCAATATGTATAGTCAGGTGTTTGTGTTTTATGACATATCTACCCTTGTAGGTCATTTAGAGCCAAATCCGGTTCGCAAACAAACACAGATATACGCACGCACACACACATATATATTCACTACCTCGGGTGGTATAATGGTTAGCAAGATAGAATAGCAAAACAACATGAATGAGTGCAAGTCTCATTGGGAGCCCCATTCGTTAGGCATTGTGCTACATCTAAGCAAAAGGCTTAGTAAATTACTATATATATTTACTACACCCAAATCCTTAATGCAACATAGCTTCAGACGCCAGTGTTTATTATATTCCTGGTAGGAATTTTAAATTAAAATATATTGATGAAACACTCGCTTGAAAGAACACAAAAGAGACATTAGATTTGATAACCCTAATAATGCACTTCTTCAACACATTTCTCCATTTAATCATAACTTCGATTTAAATTCTGCAAAGATACTCGTTTACATTCACAACAACAGACTCAGACGAATTTTCGGGGCCGGTGCTAGTTCATTTTGTAATTCCTTAAACACTAATTCGTTTTTTTTTTTTTTAATAATATTTCTCTGTACCTGAGCAAATTTATTTTAAATTACTACAATATAATACATCTTTAGTTAACATTTTGCACATATATCATAATTTCCAACTTTTTTTTTTCTTTTTCTTTTCTTCCTCTTTTTGATTCGAATCTATCTCGATGAACAAATAGAACATATAATTTCTGTAAAGTAAAGTTTAGCGACCATAGTCGAAGGTAATCCGAAGGCTCCCTTTTCGATAGCTACTACATCAAGATGTAGGGGAGGGCGCTACTCCTTCCCTGGATGGCTCTACTTTACCCTTGATCCGCGCCTTATAATGCTGGGTGTTAAGCAAGGAGGCATCAAGTGCCATTTTTTGAGTCTTTGGTATGACTCGACCTGGGATTGAACCCAGGTCTCCCGGGCCATTGGCGAACACTGTAACCGCTAGGCCAATATCCCTATAAAAGTTAAATGACGTAAATTTTAAAAACAAACGCTGCTTTACTGATTAAACGGCTAAGTTTTTGTATTTTTTAAATATCCATCGTTGATTTAATATCACTAATATTATCCCCCACAGACCTGATGATGATTCAGTAGAATCGAAACGACTTCGTTTCTCAAATCTCTCTTTCTGCTTGGATTACATTATTATCAATTTTTTTAATCTTTTTATATATATTAAATATATACGAGTGCCTTCAATAAGTTTTCAGCCTTTTTTTCGTATGGGCACTTTTATTGATAGTACACACATGAAATTCTAGCCCCTTTCGAAGTAATCTCCTCCAGCTGCAATCGAGAGCATCGAGAACTGCGGGATCTGAATTGATCAGCTCGACCATCTCCCTGCTGTCATGACAATGTCTTTCTTTCTGATCTCTGAGCACCCTTGAGACAAACTTCGCGCAAATCTTCCGCATCTTCAGTTTCTCGTGAATAATTGTGTGTATAGTTCCCACACTGACATCAAACTACGCACTTATTGTCTCTATAGACACACGACAGTCCTTATCCATGAAATTCTTTATTTGGCCGATTAACTCTGGTGTTCTGACTTTCTTACTCCTTCCACACCTCTCATCATCTCTCACAGACTGTCTGCCTTCCTTGAATCTCGTATGCCACTCAAAACCTGATGCTCGATTTAGGCAAGATGTTCCAAAAGCAGTCTGAAGCATTCCATACGTTTCTGTGGCATTTTTTCCAAGTTTAAAACACAATTTTATTGCATATCGTTCTTCTAAAGTGTCCTCACTTACAGATCGCATTTTTGAAATTCACCAGCTGTGACAATCAGGCTTTAGTAGGGTGTATTCCAATTGCTGCTGTAGCTGCTAATTTGAACCTGAAATCATAAAAATTGGCCAGTCATCTCATCAGATGTATAGCAATAACATATTGAATTTTCAAGAGTCTACAACAATTTTAAATGCCTGTACAAAAAAGTCAGGAAACTTATTGAAGGCACCACGTTGTCGGCGTATTTTTAAGCCCTAGTCAACAGAGCGGAAGTAGATATAGTCATAATTTTTCTTCGTCTCCATCTATGTTGGAAATTTATATCGTTAGGAAAAGTATCATACAAGAATATGAATGTACTGATAGCTAAAGGGATCGGAAAGTTACATTATTAGAATCTCCACCACGTCAGATGTGTTATGAAGTCCATTGTTCTAAAGCCGATTTTTTCCGAGATCAAACACAAAATGTAGGTTTTAAAGGCAAAGTTGCGGTCTGGCCTGTTAGGTTAATGGATTGAATGATAGAGGGTTGAGTATTTGTAAATATGTCTTCAATCAATGGAGCAAGTCCTCTCCAGAACGGGCAGCTCTTTGCATAATTATTTCCGTCAAATATTGACGCGTGGAGAATGGGAGGCAGCTTGAAAATATCCCGTACGAACAGCGAGAACATCAGGTAAGTCAGTCACCTGTTTATCACTATTAAGCATGATGATGTGAGAAATATGAAAGTTTGCAAAACATGATCAAATGTGTATCATATGCGCAAACAAACGGTAGTTATCTCACTCGTGGGATGTTTGATTTGAATAACGATTTTTAATTTCTAGTGTTATTCATTATATATATATATATATATTATCACAGACCCAAATCCTGGAATTAAAAAGAATCACACCCAATCAAAATAACTATCACTTTAAAAGGTAGAAACAAAGAACGTCCCGGACAAGATCATAAAGTCTGAAACGTGTAAAGTACAAATATATGAAATAACTATAGAACTAAGTGCTTTAATGTGCAGAATAAACAACGATAATAACAACACTTACCGGTGCAGGAGTCCCAACTAGCGTTTGGCAGACAAAAATGAAACGGACTGTAACTCAATACAGTCCCCGTGAAGAGCTCACTTGTAACTCGACTAAGTGCAGGCTTATATTTACCAAACTCAACGATTTCGATAATAACAAAAACCTAAACACCAAATTCAGATTCATTGTAATATATATATATATATATATATACGTGTGTGTGTGTGTGTGTGTGTGTGTGTATGTATAAGCAATCGTTTTGTGTATAACATTTTGTTTCTCTTTTCGTGTCCATTTTTCTTGTTGGTTGGGGGAAGGAGATCAAGATGGTGTCTGGAGTTTGGCGTCGGAAGTTTTGGTCCCTACTTGGTCGGTAGTGAAACACCTCTCATCCAGTTGGGTCGTCGCTAGTCTTTCTTTCTTTCTTTTTTTCTTTTCTTCCTCCTAATTGTGTCACTCAAGATGTATGAAGAATGGGATGATCCCGTTTATGTCAAGCAGAGGTGTACAAAAATTGTTTTTATTTATCATTTCATTTGAAGGTTATTATTTACTAAACTTAGTTGGGGCCCAAGGCCGACTGTATAGGGCACTCAATGAGACCCGAACTCTCTTGTCTAGATTGCTAACCATTACTTTACTTGAGGTATCCTGCTGATTGACTAAGCTTAGCTTAGTTGTTGCGTAGTTTCATTGTTTGATGGTATATCGACCTTTGTGGGTTATTTAATGCAAAAACAATCCTTGTAAAAGAACATCAGTGATATTTTTAACCCATAAGGATAAGGGGGTTCATTCTTTTCCCAAGGGTATTAGTGCGAAAGGGGGCGAAACAGCGTAACTGAAGTTCGAACTCGCTTATTTCGAAGTTGTCGACTAGCTCTTCAACCATTACACCACGTGGGCTAACCCTTCGTTCTGCTACAAGGCTGGCAGAAATGGACATCAAGTGATAGCTGTAGCGGGTCTTCTCCTGGAACTCTGTACTTCTTTATACAGACGATATGCAGCTTTCAAACTAGGTACTATCCAATCAAAACATAACCTCACCAAACAATATTTGCATTGTCAAGCAGATTTAATAACATTTCATTGGATATTCCTGCTTCAAATTTCCACGGCAGACTTTCTGGAAATTAAAATTTATGTTTCTAACAATTCCCGAGAATATTTTAACAGTTATGACAAAAATGGCGGGAACCGTGGAATGTACTTACATATAAAAACAAACAAACAAACAAACAAAGGAAAAAAAAGAAAACAAAAAAAGACAACAAAACACACACACACACACACACACACACACACACACACACACACACACACACACACACACACACACAACGAAAATAAACACAAAAGATTATAAGAGAATTGAATAAGGGTACTTAAATATTAGAAGTTTTGCAAACGTTCTGGTTTTAAGTTAGAGGAATATAAGACCAAATGTTCCATTCTTTTTTTCTTTTTAATTTGACAACAAATCTGCATATGCCAGCAAGTTTTTAGAAAGCTTTTATTCACAAAATGTTGAAAAATATCTTGAATACACAGGATTTTAGGATAAATATTCACGAAGTATCGGTCACTATGCAGAAGAATTAATCGCGTCATAATCTAGTAAAACATACTACTATCCCGTAGGTTCGCTCCTTTAGAAATAACAAAAACCTTTACAATAAAAGGGGGTGTCCTCATGGTGTAATGGTTAAAGCGATGGACTGCGAAAATATAGTAAGCGAGTTCGCGCTAATACGTTCACTTTCGGACAAATACCCTTGGGAAAGGTGTGGATCCCCTTATCCTCCCAGCTATGGGTTAAATAGTACCACTACTGTTCTTCTAGGAGAATAGCTATGGTTGATATGCTATTAAACAAAGAAACCATCTCTTTATTGCAAATAAATAGACATATAAAAATAAGATAGAATAAATAACTAACCTTGATAATTATTTATTGATTAATTAATAACCTAACGGATGATTTAATTTTATACATACTTGATTATTATTTTTCAAAATTTATTTATGGCATATGTTAGTCTGGCGAGAGCTGCAACCTCATCGCTGCACAGGTCTGGGTAATGGTGTATGGAAGACCTGGATTTTTTCATGCAACCGTTCTTCCTCTTCATAAGACTGTTGCTGTTCAAAAACAAATATTTCACTGATATAGCCTCAAAACAAATATTTCTGCAAGATTAAAATAATTTTTGCTATAAACCAATTTCAAACAATGCAGATTTTTTATTTATAGAAAAAATTTCTGCAAGACTGGTTTTTTTCAAAAGACTGGTTTTTTTTTTCATTTAATGGCCCTCATATATAATAATAATAATAATAATAATAATAATAATAATAATAATGAATAAATATATATTAGATATATATATTTAATGCCATGGAATTTTGACTACGACCCTTGGGTTTCATTGAGTTTTTTTCCAAAACAACAATCATCAGGCAGTTAACATTTTGTTAACTGCCTGATGATTGGAGGCCCGCTTCATTCGTCCACTAGTGATCGGCGTTCAATCACCAGAGTCTCGCTTAATTCCTACATGACACCCACACATGTATAAATATGGCTTTTCTATCTTCGATCTGATTAAGCCTTTGTATGTATCATTCAATTTCTGACCAATTGTAACTCTGCAGAGATAGTTCACCAACCTGACAATTGCTCCATCTCGCAATACCACAACACACATGGGGGTGTCCTTGTTGTATGATGGTTAAATCGCTGGACCTTAGAATTGTAGTTAGCGAGTTCGAACTGTAGTCGCGCTATTACGTTTACTTTCTAACAAATACCGTTGGAAAAGGTGTAAAGCTCCTTATCCTCCCAGCTATGGGTTAAATAGTACCACTGCAGTCCTTTTAGAATGGTGGATTTGGCATTAAATAACCCAAGAAGGTTGATAAGCCATTAAACAACAAACAAACAAACACAACACGCATTCTTGCGCTACTTCTAAATAAACAAATATTCAAAGTCAAATTACCTCCATATTAGAACAAGAAAAAAACAACAAACAAACAACAAAAACAAAAAAACAAAAGAAAAATAGCAACTGAAAACGCAAACAAAATTTCCAAATCCTTGATCCTCTATCTATAAAGATTAAATAAATTCCTTAAATAAGATCACCTTTGAATATATCAGCCAAGCTTGAAAATGCTTATTACACATATACCACCGATTCTTCCTAGTTCCTTAATAATATTTTTTTCTTGCGTATATTCCCCTCCTACTTGTTCTTTCTCCTACTCTCTATATGAATATACATGGCTCGTCATTAATCATTTCCCTGAAGATGGTTCCTGTTCGAGCTGCAAGTACTTGGGAAACATACAAGGCTTTTCTGGATTCGTTTCATTAAAAAATCAAATTACTCATTCGAAGACTTGAACGGATCAAAGATAGAATAGACAGACACGAAGTGTGTGTCTTATTTAATCACACACACACACACACACACACACACATATATATATTCTTTCTTACCTGCTATAAAAATTTCAGGTCTAAGGATACGCCGATTGTATCCTCTGCAAAGAGGTAAGACTTATCCTAAAAGGAGTATTCTGAACTGTATTCGATGGTGAGGCTTCAGTTTAGGAGCTTTGGGTAGTGTGGAGTATCCCTTCATTGTCATAAGTCCTTGGTTCAATCCACTCTAATCATTTATGGATCAAATAGATCGTATTCTATAAGATCGAGTAAAAAAAAAACAAAAAAACAAACAAAAAACATTAAGAAACAACTGCACAAAATATAAATATGAACGTACAAACTCGAGGCATAAATAACCCTAGAGGGGTTGACATTCCGTTAAAATGTATGAATCTTTAATAACCTAACGTTTTTCTGATGTAGTTTAAAATTTTCTCTCTCTTTCTCTCTCTCTCTTTCTTCCCAGTCACCCTATTGCGTTCCCTTTCAGACTAATACCATTGGGCAAGGTATGAATTTCCTTATTCCACAGCTATGGTTTAAATAATACCACTACTATTTTTGTTCAAGGATAGTTTTGGCTTTAAATAACCCATGAAGGTTGATAAGCCATCAAACATAGAAACCAAACTAAATCGAACCCATAGATGGAACTCTAAAAGGTGCTACCATTCCAGGTAAGAGTGGACTTGGAAGTAATGGCAAGAAAGAGGAGACTTTACACACCTCAAAGCTCCAGAACTGGAGTCTCACCAACTGATGCAGTTTAGTGCTACACTCAAGCTACTCTTTTTTGTGGTATGGAGAACTTATTTTTCCGCAGTGTGCAGTTGGCGTGTTCTAAGCTTAATTTATCCCCGTCAAGCAACATCAGATATTACTGGTGTGAAAATGCATTTGATAGAATTTTATATTTGCAGTGAAGTTGCAAGCAACAACAACAGGAATAAGAATAACTCAAGTTTCACTGAAAACATTGCTTCCCGCCAGATCTCCGAAGTTAAGTAGCGATTATCCTCTTTAGTACTTAAGTGGGTCACCCCTTACTAACAACAGGCGCCGTAAGCAACCTGAGACCTGTGTGCCAGACTAAGTAAAGCTTCGTAAATAACAACAATAATAAAAATATTTATCCACAGGTAACTGTGCAAATAAAAGATTTCACTTAACAAATCAATCGTATACGTACAAACCAGAATCTGTTTTGAAGAATAAAAACCCAATAATGCTTTTGAATATTAAAATTCAAACTGATTGCCAGTTTAATCCAGAAGATCAGGTTTAGTTAACGAGAAGAGTACAAACTGAAATTTCACCGTACTATTAAAAGGCATTCAAAACGAGACATGACTGGGCGGAAAATATAATGTACTAGGAATTGTGCAAGAGACTAAAATTTGACTTGACTAACAAATAGTCTCTGCACAAGCCAGAATCTGTCGTAGAAAATGAAATGCATAAAATTCACAGGGATTTTGAGATACAAACGGATCACCCATTCCCGACCAGAAGACCAGACACAGTTTTAATAAACAAAAAGAAAAGAATCTGTCCTACAGTGGACTTTACTGCGCAAGCAAACCTCAGTGTGAAAGTGAAAAAAAGAGCTGAAAAATCTTAGGTGCATGAAGGTGACAGAGATACCAATTGTGGTTGGAATCCTAGGAACACTCCTTAAAATCCCAGACTCGATAAACAAGAGATAAGAGAAGGAATTGAAACCATTCAAACTTTAGCATTATTAAAATCGGCTTTGATACTCAGAAGAGTCCTGGAGATTCGAGGAGATTTGCTGTCACTAAGACTTCAGTGAAAATCAAGTTACAGCTGATGTGAAAATTTTGTCAGGAATGAAAAGATAATAATTATGATGATCATATATATGATTTTCGTATATTACCGTAACAAGATACATATGGAACCTTGTAGCAAAATTTGTGCTAGAGCAACAGCGTAAGATTTTTTTTACATTAGAGAATAAATAAATTTTCAATCTGATTTATAACTAAATGATAGTGTGGTGTCTGAGTTCGCGCACACCTTGATCCTTATAATTGTTCATGGGAGATCATCAGATGTTTATTATAGAGTATTTCCTTATTTATTTTTTATCTTTGTCTTATAACAGCTTCTACATTTTTATATAAATTCCATACATTTAATATAAGAAATATTACGAGTCAGAGGGAGTATTCGTTGATTTTTAATTACTTATAGGAAGCACTTGTGGCGTAACGGTTATCGTGTAGGAAGCGGACTCGACTACCTGAGTTTAATTCTTGCACGAAGCTGTTTGCATTTCTCATAGCGCTAATAAATCTGGGAAAGGTACGATGTTATGAATACCTAGACAAGATAAGAATAAAGGCAACAGAAAAGAAAACAGGAGACAAGGCTTTTAACAAAACAGTGCATTAACAAGACATGTCAACATTTGCAATAAACGTGGTGTAAATTGTAAAACGTAGTGTTGGTAGTAATGTAATAGTTATTGATAATAGCATTTAGGTTGGTTGGTTGGTTGGGTTTATGGCATATCAACTTTTGTAGGTTATTTGGCCCAGCTGGGGCTGCAGAATACATCGACTACTCTCTGCAGAGGGGTAAGACTTCCCTAATGAGTATCCAAGATATGACACTAAACAATCTGATGGTGAATTTTTAGTAATACTGGACTTTTAGGGAATGTGGAGCACCCCTTCATTGACACCACTCCCAGATCGATTCTCAACCGGTTGGTTGGTTGTTTGGGTTTTATGGCATATCAACCTTTGTAGGTTAGTTAATGCCAAATCCATTTTTATACAAATTATGAGTTCTATTTCAAATAAGTCAAGTGGACCTGGGAACGATGGAAATGAAGCGGTACTCCGTATTCCCCAAAAGCTCCAGCATTACTGGAACCTCACCATCAGATTGTTTAGTGTCATATCCAGGACACTTGTTAGGGTAGTTTTACCTATCAGCAGAGAAGCGGCCGGTGTATTCTACAGTCCCAGAGAGCGTATAGGTAGCATTAAAAGAATTATCAATAAGTAATGTGTAGGTAGCAATAACGAACAAGTCCTGGAGCCAGCACCCAACAAAGCAGCAGCTGCACGGGCACCTACCACCCATCTCAAAAACTATCCAAGTTAGACGAACCAGACATGTGGCACACTGCTGGAGAAGTAGGAACGAACTCATAAGTGACGTACTCCTATGGACCCCTTCACATAGACGAGCAAAGGCACGACGACCAGCTAGAACTGACATACAGCAGCTATGTGCCGATACGGGATGTAGCCCCGAAGACCTACCGGAAGCAATGAACGATAGAGAAGGATAGCAAGAAAATGTTAGGGATATCCGTGCTGATGGCGCGACATCATGATGATGATAGGCAGCAGAATAAAGTCTATTAATAAGTACTAAAAGGTTGCAAAATAATTGTCCTTGTGTAACTTATCTTGTCACTCGTGCTGTGTTCTGCCCACAAGTAATTTCGACTTTAACATAGTCAACAGCTCCGAAGTAGCTGGCTTCTTGAATATGTCTTGTCGGACAGTTGCAGTAAAAGAGGGTGAGAGCTCTATGAAATTGAATGAATACTCAAAAACTAAGCCCCATATGTATGTCTTGTGTGTTCTGATTAGTCGCCAACAATGGCCATAACCAATCACTCAAGCTCTCTTATCAAGTGATGGTTTAAGGGTCGTAACTTGAATTAATCTTTTAATGAATCCAACTATTTCCCTCCAGTTATTGGTAAATAATGGAGCAGATTGAATCTTTAAATTTGTCATGGAAAACTTTGATTTCAAACAAGACTTGGAAAGGGATGGGCCCCACTGAGCTATTCGTTCCCAAGATACGCTACTAAACCAGGTTTCAGGATGATTTTTAAAAATAACTATAGGTTCTATGGATAAAATGAAACTCTTCCTCGATTTACAAGCCCCCGAAGGTGTTCTTTATGTGACTACTACTGATAATAATGATATCTTCTTGTAGGCTTCTTAATGAAAGTCACAGAGACGGAAAACTTGGAAAATACCTGAGGACATAAACAATTGAGGGATATGAATATTTAAATCAGTTGCAAAAGTCATAGAAAAAATTAAAAAGGAAATAGTATCAATTGAAAATACTAGTATTGGAAAGACTTGTCACTTGATCTTTATATAGAGCTATCGGATGCTTATCATCAAGTCGTGCTAATAGCATGATTTCCTTTGACTCTGTCTCTGTCTCTCTTTTTCTCTGAACATCTGTCTCTGTCGCCCATCTCTCTAAGCAGTTCCTTTAGACGGCAGTGTCTGCACAGAGCTGATAAATATAGGTCTTTGCTAGCAACCTAACACTGTTGTGTCTGCGAGTGGGAGCCAACAAAAGAACTTCGCAGATGACTTCCTCCCTGCTTCTTTATCAGTACCCAGCATGTCTTGTTTGTCATACTTGTACGGTTTGTGAGATGGGAGGTAAGTGACCGTACAGCTGCTGTTTTGTGGGGTGCTGCTTCCATTACGAGTTCAAAAAATCTTTTAGCATCCTACTGCAGTTTCAATCTAGCTTTTCCTCCGAGCGTTTTATTAAAGTCCAGGTAGTGCAACCATATAATAGTACTGACACGGCAATAGTTTTGAAGAAATCATTTTTGATTTTATCAGGGAGCTTGGGTTTCCAGATGGCCGATAATCTTTTGGTAACAGTCTAAGCATTCTCTACGCGTATGTTGACATCGCTTTCAGAAGATGAGATATTGCTGCCGAGGTATGTTTACAAGTCTTCTAATTTTAGAAGCTTGTCGTTTGATATTGAGATGGCTCCATCAGATGCTACCGAAGTGAAAATCAAGACTATATAATTGTGGTTGAAATAGTTGCATGAAGCATTTTTATAGTAGTGAGTACATAAAGATGATGCTTGTGTCTAAATTTGGAGAGAAATTTTGGAATGAAAAAGAAGGAGGAAGAGTATAAGTAGATGCTCAGAACTTAAGAAAAGAAAAAAGAAAAAGAAGAAATTTGAAAATATAACGAACGTCACGAGATAAAGAGAGATTGGTGGGTTGACGTTTAACAGAATATCAACTCTTGTAGGTTATTTGATACCAAATCTTATATATATATATATATATATATATATATATGTGTGTGTGTGTGTGTGTGTGTGTGTGTGTGTGCGTTCGTTGTATAATTGTTACCATCACTGGAAATGGACATGGCTACCCCGGTTCAAATCTCGGACGAGGTTGTATGCACATCACATAGTGCTAATACCCTTGGGAAATGTATGAATCAAAGTATTCTCTCTCCAGCAATGAGTAAATAACTGGGAAGTCTGTGTTCTTACTAAATATTACTTGTTAGTACAACGGTTATCGTAGTATTTTAGATTTAATCATTATGAAATATCTATTGGCAATAGTTAAAAATGGTCAAAAATTGAATATTATTCTAAACCCCTAATCTCTCTCTCTCTCTCTCTCTCTCTCTCACACACACACACACACATACACACACTCTCTCTCTCTTTATATATATATATATATATATATATATATATATAATTTGGGCTGCTAGCTGAAACCTAAGATACTTACATATTTCTCGATAATCGATATATGAGTCTGGTTAAAAGCCAAAACTTAAATGCTGCTTTTCGCGGCAAGGAGGATTTCTTTATAAGAAGATTGATGCAGAACATTTAGCCAAACGCCTATATCAGCAAGGTACATGTATCTGCTAAGTAAATCTTCAAGAACCACAATATTTTTTATTTATTATACTAAACACAAGTCTTCCTGAGTCACATAAATACAAATTTAACCTCAAACCTTGTTAAACTTTTGATTCATCAAAGTGAGCCCTTTTGGCTTCTATCACTGCTTCATAGATTCTCGGCATTCTTTCCACCGAAGACTGGATGTAGACTGAAGATAATACTGCTCAGCTTTCCTGCAAGAGTTGCCAGAATTTCCTTAAATGGTTTGAATCATTATGAGTACAAATCCTTGACCCACAAGCCCCGTTCCAGACGGCATCGTGTGATGGTTCAGTATGCTCTGATAGCCGGTCTGATTCAATTTGCCCTTCACCTGGTGGAAATCCACGACTTTGAAATTGGCAAAAGACCCCCGACACCATAAGGGAGCCTACTTTATGCTTGACGGTTGGTGTGATACAGGGGATTGCAGCTCTTTCATCAACTCTTTACTGTACATAGACCCTCCTATTTAACCCAAAGATTTCGAACTTTAATTCGTCAGTAAAAAAGGACTTTATTCCACTGCTTTATTGTCCAGTCTTTGTACGCCTTGACTCACTTGGGCCTTTTGACTTTGTTCTGTTTCCTCAACAGTGGTTTCATGACAGTAATTTTGCCATATAGGCCAGCTCCACAGAGCCTTCTTACAGTCGATGTTGACACATTTTTTACGACATTTGCTCAGTTGTGCAGTGATATTTGGAGCAATCAGCCTTCTATTTCAAAAGCTGGTAGTCGATGAAATTGTCTTCTGCTCTCGCTGCTTTTGGTCTACCAGCTCCAGTTTTAAACTTGTTTTGTCTAGGTTTCCTGATGACTCCTAACAGTATGATCCATTGTAGTTCTGGGATTTAGAAAAAATTTCTCTGCTTGAATATTTGTCTTTTTTTTTAAAGTAATGACCTCTTATCTTTGTTCAAGTATCTGGTTATACAAAGGTCAAAGTTACTGAGTAAGATTTGTAAGTAAGTAAAGTTGGCGCCCTTAGTAGAGGGTGACATGAAGGCTCCTTTTTCAATAGCTACTACACCGAGGCTTAGGGAAAGGCGCAACTCCATTCCCTGGATTGCTCCACTTTACTCTTGGTCCTCACCTTATGTATGACTCGACTTGGGATTGAACAATGATCTCCCAGACCACAGGCGAACACTCTACGTATTAGGCCAATAGCCTGGTACAAGTAAGATTTGTATCTAGTATAATAAATAAAAACATTGTGGATGTTAACTTGTTTCATTGAAAATAACACTTTTAGGGTGAGAAATGAAATTTTCTAGGGCAGTCAAATACTTTTGACTGGTTATATATATATATATATATATATATATATGTGTGTGTGTGTGTGTGTGTGTGTGTGAACACATTGCGATAGATAGATAGATATAAAAAACAATATAAACTTTCTGACCATTACACCATAACCAGGCGATCCCAATGCTTATCAAATTATCACAAAGTGCACACAGTAAGGATCAAACTCATTAAATAATAATAATGGTCTGAAAGAATAATTTAGTAAAGATTGCACTATGTTTGGTTGGTTGTGTTTAATGAGATATCAATCTTCTTAGATTATTTAGTGCCATATCCTGTATATACATATATATTAATCAAATATATATTGTATATTAATAAATCGTTGGTTGATAACATTATTTTAAAACAAGTCAAAGCTCATTTGTTTGCACACCGTTAAATGGTTAGAAGCATTGCTATGTAATACTAATAATTCAATTTAAAACCAGTCATTTGTTTGCACACAGTTAAATGGTTTCCTGTACAGTAAGTGATAGAATACTGCTATTTGACCAATAGATAGGATCCTAACTGGTACTACATATCTGAGTAAGAGTGGACATGGGAATAATGGTCATGAAGGGATACTCCATATTCATCAAAACTCTAGGACTGGTTCCACAGCACCAGATGCTGTTTTGTGTCCTGTCTAGGAAACTTGTTGGATGGTGGGTCTTACCCTTCTGCAGAGACGGAGTTGGTGTATTCAACGACCCCCACCCCAGCTGACTGGGCTGTTTACAAAAGGACTGATGCCTTGGAGAAATGAAATTGTAAAGGAGAATAAGTTACTAAAGAAATGTCGGGCTAGAATTTAAGCTAAAATAAAACGTTAAAAAAAAAAGAGAAAAAAAAGGTGAACAGAACGATAACTTTGCTTATTTAGAGACAAATGTGTTAATATATTGTACGTGTGATAAAATGCCAGCTAAAATGATTTATTTTAAAGGAGACAAGTTGATTTTATGTTTGTTATTAAATTGTGTATAGAATGGCATTTTTAAACATGCGACCAACACACTTCCTTCTTGAAGTGATGCAAGTCATATGTTATGTGAATACAGCTTGCTTAAACGGTTCACACATTAAAAATAAACTTCGTAATCAGCTTACAAGTGTTTCTCTCTTTCTTTCTTTCTTTCTTTCTTTCTAGTTCAGGCAATATTTTCGCGCCAGAAATACGAACGCCGTTTTAATAGCGTGAATGTTTCTAGATTGTTTTGATTTACTTGGCTAAACTTAGTTTTAGCACTAGATCACAATTATGTGAGGATCCAGTGAGGATCGAACTTACCAATTAGTAGTAATGGTCTGCGAGACCACCACCCAGGCCATTTCACTCCAAGGTGGCGTTCAGGGTTTTGAATTTAAAGTTGAAAAAATTTCGATTTTGTATATAATTTTTTATTAATCATCGATTACGTCACAACCCCAAAATATAATCAGCCAATGAGAAAATCTTCTTTTCGGTGATTTTTTTAGATTAATTTTTTAGATATTCATTTACGTGTCCGGCTTAATTTTCTTGATATTTACGAATTTGTGAAACATTTAGTTTACTTTGAGTAAAGCTAGAATTTATTGATTGATTTTAAAACATCCCGTCTTGAGTTAGGCACTATTTTCGATTTATACTCGTTGGAAAGGTATGAACCCCCATTATCTCCCAGCTATGAAGTTAAACAGTACCACTTCTGTTCTGCCAGGATGGTTTCAGTCCAGTCAGTTGGAGTAGTTGAATACAACGGCTGAGTTACTGCAGAAGAGTAAGACGACCCCCCACGAACGAGTGTCCTTTATATGACACTAAACTGCACCTAATGGTGAGACTCTCGTTCTGGAGTATTGAAGAGTATGGAGTACCCCTTAATTTCCCTTATTTTCGGGTCCACTCTGACTTGGAGTGAAAGTACCTATTAGGGTCCCATCAATCGGGAGTCAACTGGAAATGTGTAAACATTTTCTTAACTTCAAGCCAATTTACTGCGCACAAACAAATTAATGATGTTAAATTGAATTATTAATATTACATAACAAATGTTGGAAACATTTAACCGTGTACAAATGAAATTACAAGATTTGGTTTGGTTTCTTTGTTTAATGGCATATCAACCTTTGTCGGTAATTTAATGCCGAAGCTATTCTCCTCGAAGAACAGTAGTGATACTATTTAACCAATAGCTGGGAAGATAAGGGGGTTCATACCTTTCCCAAGGGTATTTGCCCGAAAGTAATCGTAATAGCGCAACTGGAGTACGAACTCGCTTACTACGATTCCGCAATCTATCGCTTTAACCATTACACTACGAAGACACCCCGAATACTTAAACCGTTTAACTGTGTGCAAATAAATGAGCTCTGGCTCGTATAAAAGTAATGTTACCAACAAATCATATTCAATTAGTTGATGTAAACTGGATTTGGCATTAAATAACCGACAAGAGTTAACATGCAATAAAACACAGCCGACAAACCAAGGATGGTTTTGGCAATAAATAAATTAAATGATATGGCCTTAAATAAAGAAACCAAACCAAACCAATATTGAATAGGTCACCAAAATATTGGTATTAGTAAGAAATGTTGGTTGTGACCTTCTGAGCAAACATTGCATCACGAATAGTAAAGCAGGCTGTTCCTTCCATTTGATACTTTATAGTAAATGTTTTGTACTAACTCGACGTTTTGCTTCGGAGGAATGTTTTGCAACTTAAAATGTCAACCTGTATGTAGCGATTAATGGTATTTTCTTCAGACCTTTTTGTTTTTTTTAAGATAGTTATTCTTCTTGTTACCTCTTTGTTGATGACGAAGACGAATAAAACCGTTAGATTTTCTGTGTTTTTCATTTCTTTTTTTTATCAAACTAAAAAAAATATAAACTGTTTGAAGCAGCCAGTAAACATTTTTGAAACTTCTCCCATAACCCCTTTCTCTACCCAAACATCTTTATTGACATCTCGTCATTCGTTTTCCTTTTTTCTTGTCTCTTTTTCCTCTTCTGTTTCACACACCATCACTTGTTTTCTTCTTCTTTATTTTCTTCTACCTCTTTTTTTCTCACGTCATTAATTTCCTTCTTCTCTCATCTCATTTTTCTCTTTCTTTTTATACCTATTTCTTTATATCTTGTCATTCTTTTTCCTCTTCTTTTTTTTTCTTCTTTCTCTTCCGTTTCACGCACCATCATTCGTTTTCCTCTTTTTTCTTTTTATCTTTCTTTTCTTCTACCTCTTTTCTATCACGTCATTAATTTCCTTCTTCTCTCATCTTTTCTTTATCTTCTTTCTTATACTTCTTTCTTTGTATTTGAGTTTGATTTTCTATAAGAATTAGTTGTTCTATAAGAAGTGCTTGCATTTTGTTACTGCAAAAATGTTCGGTTATGTCTACTTTCTGAATGAGGCTGAAAACTTTTTGAACTACCTTTGGTTTGGTTCGGTTTGGTTGGTTTTTATTGCATATCAACCATTGTAGGTAATTTAACGCCAAATCCAGTTTATACATATATATTAAATATATATATATATATATGATTTGTAAACCTATTTATAAATAACATTCTAAAACGACCCTGAACTCTTCTTTTGCACTGTTAAATGGTTTCCAGTATTGCTATAGAATAGTCACAATTTAGCATCAGTCATTTGTTTGCACACATTTTGTTCTGTTTGACACATATATAGGAACCTATCAGGTGCTACCACTCCGGGTCAGAGTAGACCTGGGAGCAATGACAATGACGGGGTACTCCACATTCCCTAAATTTCCATGGCTGGAACCTTGCCATCCGATGGTTAAATGTTATATCCAGGACACTCATTGGTGGGGTCTTAATCCTCTGCAGAGATGCAGTCGGTGTATTCTAAAGCCCAAGCCGATTGGTCTTTGAACGATCTTTGGATTTAGAAGAATCCTGGAGACCTGAAGAGATTTGCTCTCTCTTAGACTTTAGTGAAAACTGGTTTGAAAAACTCGTATAGAGAGAAAATAATAACAGTGCGGGTTTATGGTTGGTTAAGTTTCTTTGTTTAATTGGCATATAAACTTACGTGAGTTATTTAATGCCAAAGCCATCCTTGTTAGAGAATAGCTGTGATACTATTGAATCCATTGCTAGGCGGCGGGGGGGGGGTCATACCTTTCACAAGGGTATTAGTCCGAAATTAAACATAATCATGCGACTGGAGCTTGAACTCGCTTACTTCAAGGCAGCAGTGCAACACTTTAGCCACCACGCTACGGAGACTTCTTTCCTACAATAGTGGTTTTATGTTTGTAATCATTATTTTTCAAGGGACATAAATATTAAATGCTAATTATAGATTACTTCTCATACACTGGCAGATAAGGATAATGTACGTTTATAAAGAGAACGTATGAACTTATTTTAAGGGCAAATTTGAAGTAGAAATAGATTTAATAATTCAAAGTAAATAACGCCGACAGTAAAAGAAGGCTCATTAAAATTGTCATATATGAAATACTCCTTTTGAAATTGTCATATATGAACCTTTTAAAATTGTCATAGATGAAATGATCCTTTTAAAATTGTCATATATGAACCTTTTAAAATTGTCAAATATGAACCTTTTAAAATTGTCATATATGAAATAATCCTTTTAAAATTGTCATATATGAACCTTTTAAAATTGTCATAGATGAAATGATCCTTTTAAAATTGTCATATATGAACCTTTTAAAATTGTCATATATGAAATAATCCTTTTAAAATTGTCATATATGAACCTTTTAAAATTGTCATATATGAAATGATCCTTTTAAAATTGTCATATATGAACCTTTTAAAATTGTCATATATGAACCTTTTAAAATTGTCAAATATGAAATGATCCTTTTGAAATTGTCACATATGAACCTTTTAAAATTGTCATATATGAAATACTCCTTTTGAAATTGTCATATATGAACCTTTTAAAATTGTCATAGATGAAATGATCCTTTTAAAATTGTCATATATGAACCTTTTAAAATTGTCATATATGAAATAATCCTTTTAAAATTGTCATATATGAACCTTTTAAAATTGTCATATATGAAATGATCCTTTTAAAATTGTCATATATGAGCCTTTTAAAATTGTCATATATGAAATGATCCTTTTAAAATTGTCATATATGAACCTTTTAAAATTGTCATATATGAAATGATCCTTTTGAAATTGTCATATATGAACCTTTTAAAATTGTCAAATATGAAATGATCCTTTTGAAATTGTCACATATGAACCTTTTAAAATTGTCAAATATGAAATACTCCTTTTGAAATTGTCATATATGAGCCTTTTGAAATTGTCATATATGAAATGATCCTTTTAAAATTGTCATATATGAACCTTTTAAAATTGTCATATATGAAATGATCCTTTTAAAATTGTCATATATGAACCTTTTAAAATTGTCAAATATGAAATGATCCTTTTGAAATTGTCATATATGAACCTTTTAAAATTGTCATATATGAAATAATCCTTTTGAAATTGTCATATATGAACCTTTTAAAATTGTCATATATGAAATGATCCTTTTAAAATTGTCATATAATCATTTCTTCAAACTGAATGCCCTTAGAATACCCTCCCACTATTTCCCCTGACACCCAATAATGTATTCTCACTTCGACTATCATCGGTGAAAACCATACATAAAGCAGTCACGTTTGATTAATGATAGAGTTTTGATGGACTTACCACGGGAACTAGATGATCGCATAGGGTTTCCTTTTAGCCTTCGGCCTGCCCTTACAGAGTGCGTCGTTAGAGCTATAGCTTCCAAAGATCTTTACATAATTTTCGTCAAATCTTCCTCTTTCTTCGTCTCCTCCGTGTAGAATATCTGCTTCTTTGTTGGCCGTGTCAGACTATTCAACATCGAAACTCATGTCAAGTTTACGAGTGACATACAGTTTCGGGTGGTCTCTGGGGGCCATTAAGAAATCCTTTGTCGTATAAAAGGCCGACTTTCACGTTGATGGGAAGCACAGGTTATTCTTTACCAGCAAGCTAGTCACGTGATGAAAATAACCCTTCCTCTTATCCTTGTTTATTGCTGCCCGGTCTGCAGGGTTTAGAATACGCTCACTGTATTTCCTGTACGGTGGGTAAGACCCCCTCCAAAAAGAAGTGGGTGTTCTGGTTATGACACAATACTGCGTCCGGTGGTGAGGGAGCCATCTATAGGTCAAATAAATCTGCTTGTTGATTGTTTATATTAAATATAAATACTTGAAATCATATACCTGTGTGCGAATTATTTGCCTTAGAAAGAATTAATTGATATTATGTAACGGTGTGCAAAAATCTTAGAAACTATACTAAAATATGGTTTGGTTTGGTTTGGTTATATGGCATAACAAAAATTGTTGGTTATTTAATGTCAAATCCTCTTTATACATATATATTAAATATATCATTTGTAAACACATTTTGTGGATAACATTTTTAAATGAGCTTGAGCACATTTTTCTGCACACAGGTAATTGGTTTGAAGTATTTCTATCTAAAATGAACAATTCTAATTTCTTGTAATCATTTGTTTGGGCACATTTAAATGGATATGTTATATATGATTTGTTGGTAATTTCATGAATTAGAACTAATTTGTTTGCACACTAGTATTGCGATTGTTTTTACAGTTAAATGGTTTCAATTATTGCTGTTTAGCACTAAAATTCTATTCAATATTAATCATTTGTTTCTGTTGCATACACCTTATTCTTTTTCATATACTCATCTATCTGGCCGGAATCTACGAGACTTTTCCGGGTGGCCTTGGATTTATCTCGGTATCTGAGTCAACTTCTGTCCTTATAAAAAGACATAAAGACTTTATTTGATTTTCGACGTCTTTATTTAACCAATTTCCTGCGTCAACCGTGCGGCTGGAGAAATAGCTATTTTAGGCGTCCGTTCGTTATGGTGCCTGGACTACCTAACTGATCCGTTCTTACGACTGAATCAACTATCAGAGAACTGTTAAAAGGTCAGGCAAGGATCAAGTCTTGTCTATCATAACACTGGTTATTTTCCATGACCCTTCTTCTAACGAACTACTAGTTAAGTTTTGCATTCATATATTTTGAATTCTACACTTTCTTTACTAAATCAATCAGCGACATATTCATTATTTAACAGTTTGCACACAGAGAAGTGGTTACAGGTATTGTTATTTAAGAATAATTATTCTATTCAACTTTACTCATTCGTTTGCACTGTGTTAAATGTTTCCAAATATTGCTATGTATCACAAACGATTCAATTAAACATCAGTCATTTATTTAAGCAAAGTTAAATGATCAGTGGTATTTCTAACTATTCAATTTAGCCTAAGTTGTTTGTTTAAATGTCAAACAGTTCTATTTGACCCATAGATATCAGGTGCTACCACTCTGGACCATAATGGACCTGGGAGCGATGGTAATAAAGGGGCACTCCACATTCCCCAGAGCTACAGAATTATTGAAGCTTCACCACCAGATTGTTTAGTGTAATTTCCTGAACACTCATTGGTGGTTAGGTCTTACCTTTCTGCAGAGCAACAGTCGGTGTATTTTACGCCACCAGCCGATTGGGCTCCCAGAAATGCAAATATGAACGTAAAATGTACATATATGTAAATGTACTTCTAGGTAGAAATATGTACAGACTAACATGCCCTTAAATAAATCAATCGATCGATCAATCGACCAAAATTAGAAACCAAGAAATAGAGTTCTTTATATATTTATAGAAACGAACATCAATCGGTCCTGAAAAACCTATTCTTCTCTCTATATAGAAAATTCAATGTTTTTCTTTCGACAAGTTAGTTATTGGAGTTTAAAAAACAAATTTATTACAAGAGTCCAAAATAATTAAGCGAGGCGGGGGTCCTCGTGGTGTAATGGTTAAAGCGATGGACGGCGGAATCGTAGAAAGCGAGTTCGTACCCCAGTCGTGCTATTACGTTCACTTTCGGGCAAATGCCCTTGGGAAAGGTATGAACCCTCTTATCCTTCCAGCTATGGGTTAAATAGTACCGGGGGGGGGTGTCCTCGTGGTGTAATGGTTAAAGCGATGGACTGCGGAATCGTAGTACGCGAGTTCGTACTCCAGTCGCGCTATTACGTTCACTTTTGGGCAAATACCCTTGGGAAAGGTATGAACCCCCTTATCCTCCCAGCTATGGGTTAAATAGTACCACTACTGTTCTTCTAGGAGAATAGCATTGGCATTAAATAACCTACAAAGGTAAAATTCAAAAGGAATGCATTATTAAATATTATAAGGATCTGGGAAAAATTTCATTACGCATTTCAGCGTTAAGCAACTGGTTAGTTTAATCGACGCGTTTGAAGAGTACATAACTAAGCATTAATAAACTTGCTTCGAAACAATATCATTTCTTGTTGAAAATGCAATGTAGCAAGCGATCATGGAACTGGAATGAAAAGAGCTTCCACATACAGATAGACATGGTTTGGGAGCTAAACATCATGACATATGTGCATATATATGTACACTTTATTATATTTTGATATAATTATCAGATAGAGGATATAGGCTCTCTATATATTAATAAACATAAATTTACACAGTAAATCTACAACAGAAAATTTAATATATATTTCATAGGTATACGAATAGGTTATAAATATTTCAATTGTTACATTATTATTGTAAATATTTGAATCGATTCATTTTAGATAATACATCTATATCTCTCAACTCCTGCACACACACACACACACACACACACACACACACACACACACACACACACATATGTATATATACGCATATATACAAAAATGTAAGGTACATATACAACAACACAAAAATTAATGGATCACATGTGTATTTTATAGATATATTACTTAAGTATAGATATACGAAATGCTACAGAGTAATTTCCATATATATATATATATATATATATATATAAATTGTTGGTACATACAACATATATATATATTTCTTTAGTAATAGTATTAATGTATATATATATATATATATATATATATATATATATATATTATACTCAATGTTTTTCTCTTTTTCATTTTCTCTTTTTTCCTTTTCTTTTTTCCCTTTTTCCTTTTTCTTTTCCATTTTTCTTTTTTCATTTTCTTTTTTTACACTTTTCTTTTTCTCTTTTTTTCTTTTTCTTATTTAAAAAAAATCCTTTTACCCATTTTCCTTGGTTTGAATTCAGATTTTTCCTTCACATCAATTAATCGCCCAACCAAGGCTAAATGACCCGTTCCCCTCTACTGTTCCGCTATTTATCCACAGCTTGGAGGACGATATATGAATTCGGGTCTTTCCAAAGTAAAAAAAAAACAACAACCTGAGAATTAATTAACATAAAAACTACCAAGCTTTTTGTCCTCAGCTTGGTAGTTTTTATGTTTTTTCTTCTTTCACTACGTTTCGGCCAAATTTCACCTCTGGCCTTCTTCAGGTGATTTTTACCGCGACCTCGGATAGGAATGCTGAGTCTTGTAACCGTATCCCCAGTAATTACTACCTTCCATAGTTGTTGTCTTATCGCACCACGTTTTTAACCAAGTAAACCTCTCGCCGGCTTGAGTAGGATTTGAAACTGCTATCTTCTGACAATGCTCACCTCAAGTCGCCCATAAAACATAAAAACTACCAAGATGAGGACGAAAAGGCCGCAATAAATAAAAATTCATTCTCAGATTAAGAAACCTCATCTCAAAATGATTCCAATTAAAGAAAATTACAAAAACAGCCTGGTCCAGGATTTGAACTCGGGCGTATAACGATAACCGTTACGCTAAGTGCATCGTTTAGAGGAAGAAATGAATAAGATAAAAGCTTGAGCTGCACTAATGTTTCAAGTATTGCGGCCTGATCTTCTAGTGTGACCATGCGTACTTGTCTATACTCGGAGAGTTTGTGAGAAGAGAGAGAAGAGGCGATACAACTGCAATTTTGTGGGATGCTGCTCCTAGATTTTGTTTAGCTTACCACGTAGCATCATTGAGTAGTTTTCCTCTAGATTTTTTTCCCTAGCGTTTTGTTGGAGTCCAAGTGGTGCATCCATACAATAGTACTGACTCGGCTACAACTTGGAAGAATTCCAATTTTATCTTATTATAGAGATCAGATTTTCATGTGATCGTTAATCTGTCCAGAGCAGTTCATTCTTTATTTATGTGTATGTAGACATCACTTTCTGTTGATGAAATATGGCTACCGAGGTATCTGAATTGTTCTACTAATTTTAGAGGTTTGTCATTTTATAAGCAGATTTAAGTTCACGTAGTAACAAATGTCTTAAGCTGTTTGTTCCTGGCTATGCATAAGTAGAGAGATATTTAAAAGTTGGCGATCGTAGTCTAGGGCGACCAGAAGGCTCCCTTTTCAATAGCTACTACATCGAGGTGTAGGGGAGAGTGCTACTCAATTCTCTGGATTGCTCCACTTTACCCTTGATCTTTACCTTATGGTGCTGAGTGCTAAGCAAGGCGGCATCAAGTACCATTTTTTGAGTCTTTGGTATGACTCGACCTGGGATTGAACCCCAGTCTCCCGGACCATTGGCGAACACTCTACTCATTAAACCAATATTACTATTTTACGTCTATTAAATGCCAGAAAAATGTTTTCTTCCAAATAGATTCCTTAAACAATGATCAAATTTTCCTACCCTTTTAAAGCGTTTTTTTTTTGCTTTTTAAGCACTAAGTGACTTTTTACTTGAATCTTCTACCGATGTTTTAAGCGACATATGATAGAATCATTAAGATGAAAATACAACTGTCTTGAAGAAACTTTGAATTTGAGAGAGAAGGATTTTGCTTGTAGTACTAACGTTTATTAAGAATGGTTGATATTTTATGGGGCCCCTGGGATGTGGTTGCTGACGAGGGTCGATAGTAGAGAGCTGTATGTGCCTCACTAGATCTAGTCCGTTTTGACAGCGCACGGGGAATCAACTGTTTTCTTTACGAGTGAAGTCCTGCTTAGATTCCTACGCTCAGCTGCGCAAAGGGTGCTTGAGGACAAGTTTTGGGCATCACAGGAAGTGTGCGTCAGAATTAAAGTGAAATAGGCACCAGGTGGCGCTAATTGGCCAGAAGTGTGTGTGTGTGTGTGTGAGAGAGAGAGAGCAGATAAAATTATAGAATAAAGATAAAAGTCTAAGAATTACGGCAGAAATAATGAAAAATTAGAAACACGGCCACTCACTCTCTTTATATATATATATATATATATATGAACAAAACTGATAAGATAACGAGGAATATTTCTTTTATGTGGTTTATTTTTTGATTGTTCTCAATTCCTTTTGACCTTAGGTCGGTCATTGCCAGGAGAAAAGTTTTCGTAGAAAATGTTTTTTTTTTAAGATTAGAATTTCTTTTATAAAAGAGAGCTGTGTAAAATATACTAGTTGCGTAGTATATCCATTGGCCAAATGAAAATATTTTTCATTCCGTTAGTGTCTATGCTATGCCACTTGTATATATCATCATCATGTCGTGCTGGTAGCACTGATATCCCTGACCCTCTCTCGCCACTTTTCCCTGTCGTTCATCGCCTCAGGCAGGTCTTCTGGACAACATCCTGTACCCTCACATAGTTGCTGAATGTATGTTCGTGCTGGTCGTCCTGCTTTTGCACGGCCTTGTGTGGGGGTCCATAAGAATACATCACTTATGAGTTCGTCCCTGCTTCTCCAGTAGTGTCCTGCATGTCTGGTTCGTCTAACTTGAATAGTTTTCGTGATAGGAGGCAGGTGGCCGTACAGTTGGTGTCTTGTGGGGTGTTGCCGCCCGGACTTGTTCAAGATTGCACGCAGCATTCTTGTATAATTGCCGTCTGGCTTCTTCTCCAGCCGTTTTGTAAGAGTCCATGTAGTGCATCCATATAGCAGTATCGATGCGACCGCTGCCTGGAAGAAACTGCGTTTTATTTTATCGGTTAGGTCTGATTTCCATATAATCGATAGCCTATTGATAGCTGTCCATGCCTTCGTTAATCTCGTGTCGATGTCTATTTCGGTTGATGGGACACTGCTTCCTAGGTAAGTGAATTTGTCTACTAGTTTAAGAGGGGTTCCGTCCAGAGTTGAGATGTCCCCCGTTTGATTATAGCACATATATTCCGTTTTGTGTGCATTGACATAGAGGCCTATGCCTGCAGCTGCTCGTTCCAAACTATAAAACTTGTATATATATATATATATATATAATTCTTTTTTCAAAATTTTTTTCCCATAAATGTAAACTCAGCAATTGGTTGGAATTGATCTTTAGCAAAAACAATTTTAATCTCTGAAAAATATTTGTTTTAAGGCTATTCAAAATGTCGGCAAATCTAATAGAGTGTTCCAGGCTGTTATCAAATTTTTAATAGCTGATAAGAGCAAAACATGTGAAATTACAGAAGCATGCGTCATATGTACGGAGAAGCCTGTTTTAGTAAAATAAATGTGTACAAATGGGCTAAACATGGGTCACTAAGAGTCAGAGTAAAAAAGACATTCTATCCAGGGAAAACACATTGACTTTCTGTCTAAGGAAAAGTTTCGGGCGCAGTGGTCAGTCAAGATAGTCTAATGACCTATCACTATTGATTTCTTTGTAAAAGATGCAAATGTAGACAGTGTTTCCAATTTCAAATCTTTAGACAATATTCACCTTTTCTATTCAATGACATTCTTATTTACAACGTTTAGATTAGGCGCCAGGCTACAAGTGAGAATCAAATTCCTTACAATGGTAAGCGTTGCTGGAAAAAAAAGACGCTCCTCTCTAAGGGTGAGTAACTGAAGAAACCGCTCGCATATAGAAATCTTAACCGGCTACCTAACAACGGTAACAGTAAATTGGCATTAAATGCATAGTCGGATTTGACTAGGTACCTCCTCATATATATATATATATACAGGATGCGGAGGACGATAATAATAAGAATAATTTTTAAAACATTTTTTTTGGTCTGATTAGTCCAATTTAAAAAAAAACGTTAAAAATCTAAATTTTCATGATTAGCTCTATTATTCAAGCATCTTTTTCGTTAAAATTCACCTCAATATGAGCGAGCAAGAAAATAATCGACAAAAAATCTATGACTTGCTTAAGGCCGAAACCAAGCCCCCCAAAATTTCCGAAATAATTGGAGTTTCTTTATGGCCCCCGACTACGCTATATGGGGCGTTTTAGAAAATAAAACAAACGCAACTTGCCATCCAAATATTGGTTTGCATAAGATTTTTACTGAGGAGGAATGGAATAAAATATCTGAAGAATTTATTTTGAAGGCATGTAAATCGTTTCGAAGGCATTATGATACAATAATTGAAAAAAAAAATGGCGACCATATTGAGCAAATTTACTGTTTGTGTCTATCTCCTTATTTTGTTGTTTATTTTTTAAATTAAAGATTAATCTTGTTTTATAATAGAGTTATTATTTATTATACTCAAATATTCCTGATTTTGCTTCCGCATCCTGTATATATAGGTATATATATATATATATATATATATATATATATATATATATATATATATATGTATATATATATATATATATATATATATATTTAAAAGTTTCTTCTGATGATTGCAATTTTAAATGAAGTAAAAGTATTTCTTTCACACATAGCGAATAATTATATTTCGATACCATCGCCTTCCAGGACAGTGAACTTAATTCGTGCAGATCGAATAATATTCAGTGAAAATTACAGTTCAATATCTTTGACACATACTGATATCTATCTATCTATCTATCTATCTATCTATCTATCTATCTATCTATCTATCACTCTGTCGGATGTGTTTGTTGATTATGCCTCGCAATTAATGTCCTATTATGACATTAATCTGCATCTGATGGTGAGACTTTAGTTCTGGCTGGTTGGTTGGTTGGTTTGTTTTACAAGGTATCAACCTTCAATAATAAAATTTCAAGCAATTCAGTTTAGTAAAATAAAATTTCAAGCAATTCAGTTTAGTATAAGTATAGTTTTAGTTTATAAATAGTAAAGTGTCAAAACAGTTCTATTTCAAACAATTCAGTTTAGCATAGGGACACTGTTTAGTTCTATTAGACCCATAGATAGGACCCTATAAGATGCAATCACTCCGGACCAGAGTGGACCTCGGAGGGATGGCAATGAAGAGTTACTCCGCATTCCCCAAAGCTTCAGCATTACTGGAGACTCACCATCAGATTGTTTAGTGTCATATTAAGGACACTCGTTCGGGAAGGGGTCTTACCCCTCAACAGAGAAGCAGTCAGTGTATTCTACAGCCCCAGCCGACAGGGCAATTTAATTCTGGAATGTGAACTAACTCTTTATTGTCGTTGCTCTCAGGTTCACGTTGACCCGGATTGGTAGTACCTGTCAGGGTCTGATTTATAGGTCAAATAGATCTGTACAACCATTTACAAAGGATTATTATTATTATTATTATTATTAGTAGTAGTAGTAGTAGTAGTAATTTGAAACCATACAGCTGAATCCAAATTGTTCGTATTCGATAAGAATACTTGATGAATAGAATAACTAATGCACAATGAAATACTTGAAACCATTTAACTGTCTTTAAACAAATGATAAATACCAAATAAAACTTGACAAATAGAATTACTAATGTTAGATTGTAATACTTGAAAACATTGAACTGTCTGCAAATGAATGATAAATATCAAATAAAACTATTAGTGTTACCAATACACGAAAACATTTAACTGTATACAAAGGAATGAGTTCTATCAACTAGTTTGAAAATAAAGTTACCCCCAACTCTCTCTCTCTCTCTCTCTCTCTCTCTCTCTCTCTCTCTCTGTATATATATATATGTATCATAGGTGTTCATGTCTTCAAGAAGTGACTTAATTTTGTCGACGTACCTATGTTTGTGCATGATTACAATGCCACCACTTTTGTCGGGGGCGGGGGAAGAGATGATTTTCGAGTTAATCTTTAATGAAACCTGATACATTTGACTTTAAGTCCCTTCCAGCTTATCTGCTACAAATATATCTCCTCCACCATCTTATCATTTCTCCTCACATGCTTCTAGATAGAAAAAACTCAGAAATATATATATATATATATATATATATATATATATATATAGCATTAAATAACCCGAAAGGATTGTTATGTAAAAATCCAACCAACCAGCCAACCAACCATCCAACCAACCAACCTTCTTGTTCATAATTATCTCTTTATCTAGCTAGCTAGATGTTACTGTTATCCTATATTATCAAAGTGTTTTATAAACATTTTGGTGATAAATATCAAGTCACCAAAAAAACGTTCCCTTCTTTATTTATTGCCTCAGTTCATTGTATCATCATCATCATCATCATTATGTCATGCTATCAGCACGGATATTGCTGACCCTCTCACGCCACACCTCCCAATCGTCCATTGTTTCCGGCAGGTCCTCAAGGTTACATCCCATATCAGCACAGAGCTGCTGTATGAAGGTTCGAGCTGGACATTCTGCTTTTGCTCGCCCATGTGAAGAGGTCTATAGAAGTACATCCCTTATGAGCTCGTCCCTACTTCTCCAGCAGTGTCCCGCATGTCTCGTTAACCTAATTTTGATTGTTTTCGTGAGTGGTGGTCGGTGGCCGTACAGCTGCTGCTTTGTGGGGTGCTGTCTCCAGGATTTGTTCAATATTGCTCGCAGCATTCTTGTGTAGTTGCTGTCAAGCTTTTTCTCCATACATTTTGTTAGCGTCAATGTGGTGCATCCATATAGCAGTATCGAAACGACCGCTGCTTGGAAGAAACTGCGTTTCATTTTATCGGTCAGGTCTGACTTCTATATGACCGATAGCCTATTGATATCTGTCCATGCCTTTGCTAATTGGGTGTCGATGTCTGTCTCGGTTGATGAGATACTGCTCTCTAGATAGGTCAACTAGTTTCAGAGCGCTTCCGTTTAGTGTGGAGATGTCGCCTGTTTGATTAAAGAAATTTCTTTTTTGAGCTGCAGACACATGTAGAGATTTATAAGTTCTGTCAAATTTTCAGGCAAACATCTGAACACATTTGAAGTGGACTAAGCTGGTTAGCAAACTACTTTCATTGATCAATAATACTAGACCGAGTTCAATCTTCCGTAAATACCCAACCGTCTTTCATAAGCAAGTTGAACCTAGATCCTCAGTTCCTCATCATCGACGTTTATCAACCGTCTGCTTTGACACACACACACACACACACACACACACACACACACACACACACACACAAAAACAACAAAAAACTCTTGAATTACTTTTGAGCAAGGTAGACATATCGAACTATCATCTTTTAAAAAGACGCCTCGTTAATCTCACTCATTACAATTGTAGGTTTGCACTTTTCGAAAACTAATTGGAGGTAAATAATGTATTTACGTTTCATATTACAGAAAATGTGTATGGTCTGTTGACTTTTGAAGGGTTTATCTTTTTTAAGCTGATAATAGGTAAACAAGATAAAGAAGATCGGAAATTTCAGGAATTTTTTTTGTTCACCTGATGCTATTAATAAACAAGGTGTGTATAGTATACACACTATTTATTGACATATATATATATATATATATATATATATATATATATATATATATATATGCATGCTTCTGTGAAGAAATAAAAAAGAAAATAAAAAAGAGAAAAGAATTCATATATACAGTTACTCCCACACAAGAATGTACAGACTATTTGTTAATAACATACAAGAAGGTAAACGATTCCCTTTGATAATATTTACCATGTAGATCTTAGTCTGGCAAAAGGTCAAATAAAAAAAAATGTAAACTGTCTTTCACCTTGAGAGGATAAGTCGTGTTCTGTACGAAAATTGCACGGAAGACTCGTGAGAATTTGTTCCAAGAGCTGTCTCCACTAACTTTCTCTCTCTCTCTCTCTCTCTCTCTCTCTCTCTCTCTCTCTCTCTCTGTATATATATATATATTTCGTTTGACAACTGTATTTTTTCAAATACAACTTTTAATAATGAAGTCAACATGTGAATGCGAGATAACATTCTGTATTAGGTTTTATTCTACTCTAATTTACCAGTATCTGAGTACTCTTGTTGATTAAAGAAAATCCTTTTCAAATATGTATATACATGAGTTTCATTTAAAAAGTTCCGATCCTCGCCCAGATATTTTATTTGTCCTACACCTCTCACCTTTGTATGAGCCTCACCGACACACAATTTAAAACAGAAATCCGAATTAGATTAGTTTTTTTAAGGAGTGGTTGTGTGTTACCACGACAAAAATGTTCCACGATGGCTCTTTTTTGAGTGAAGCTTTGAAATTTTGAACGAGTCACGTATGTATATATATATATATATATATAACATTTTGTGTGTGTAAAAGATATTAGTGTGAGTATGTCACTATGTAGGAGAGATAGTATATTTATGCGCTAATATGTGAGCGAATGCATCTGAAATATTCATCTGCTGACAGAGACTGTAGAGGTTGTATAAGCATATCTAAGTAAACAAAATATTTTCGTTTAGTTGAAAATAATTTAGTGATGATGAAATTAAATGTGTACATGAAAAAACAGAATGTTAGATTTCAACTGTTACGTGTACCCTCCTTTTCCGATAATCCAGACAGAAAACTGGATGTAATACAGACGTGAATTGAAGTCATAGCAAGTGCAAACGACCTGGAAGCCGCACAGCGATTTGTTGGTACTGATTACGTGATATGGTTGACTGTTGCTGGGCGCGAAAAATTAAGAGTTTCAAAACACAGACGGACGAGAACCCAGCGTGAACAGACGTCTGTCATGTTCGCTCCGAAAATACGATGCCTAAGTTAAAGGATTTAAGGTCTTGACTGAAACTTGCAGCCTTCAACAAAGACTGATGAAATGCAATCAGATTCCAAAAACAAATCCGTAAACTGGTCGACGTCAAAGCGAAGAAAAGAAAGGACCGAAAAAAGTTAATTACATTATGATTCTTATTCTCTCTAAGCTCTGTCTGTCTGTCTGTCCGTTTGTCTGTCTCATTGCATTGTTGATATTTGAAATGAAATTTTGATGTGAATATTTTATTAACTTGCTTTCTCCTGTCACAAAGAAAAGAAAGAAAGGAATTGTGAAGAGAAAATAAATTTAAAAAAGAACCAAATAAGAAATAATTGATATAAATCAAATTAAACAATTCTTATTTGATACATGTGCCCTTCCCTCATCGTTGATTTAAAATTGACTTCCGTATTCTTCTTTGTTTTTGCTTTCTTTACCCTTTAATTCGAATTTTGGAAAAAATTGTTATTTTGTTATAACGACTTGCGTCGTTCATTTCGCCCTCTGTTTACGCAAATGCTTAAATGAATCCCTTGCATGTATTTTTAAAAAAATTTTTGATTAGTCAATCAGATAACATCTCGTGGTAAATTTGAATTCTATTCGAATTTACATATCTGGTAGAATCGTTGTTACTATTTACCAACCCCTCTGCTCGGGCAGGATATGACACAAGGTCGATTTTTAAGCGGAGTTTAACAGGTTTGAATTCAGAGTTTTCCTTCTCCTAGACTACACATTTACATATCTGGTAGAATCGTTGTTGCTCGATATAGATTATCGTGTTTCCAGCGAGTGACTTCACCCAAAGAAATCAAGTCGAAAGTTTTGAGTAGATTTACAGAATGAATCATTAAATCTACAAATGACTTATTCGTTTCATCGCTTAATTATAAGATTGAGGCAGGCTGTAAATTAGATGAGAAAAGTTAATGATTAATTTGTAATTCTTATTGTTTGAAAAAATATTTTTTACAATCTCGGTGGAGAAAAATTTCTTTCAATATTTTGGGTTTTGTTCCTTCAAATTTTGATCGTTTAGTCAAATATTCTGTCTATGAAATCTCTAAGAAATTTTAAAAGGAGCGCCGAATCGCCGATTGGTCAATAAAGGCAAAAATACTGACACGAAATTTACAGTTTCTCTCGCCTATTTTTTAGTTTAGAAATCAGTTAATTTTTCACATACATAAGAAAAGGTGTGAAAATTTGCGGATATGTAAATATAAATATAAATATGGAGAAATGGTAGATTTAGTAAATTCGACAAAATGAGAAAAAATAAGTGGAAAAATGGATAAACCAAAGCACTGATAACCGATTCAAAAATGATATTTCATCTTTATTTCACCTTCTGATGAAGTCTTTCTGAAATAAAGACAAAATATCATTTTTGAACCCGTTGTCAGTGTTTCGGTATAGCCCCTTTTTCACTTACTTTTTCTCATACATACATACATACATACATATATATATATATATATATATATATATATATATATATACGGATGCTGCTGCTACATAATACCTTATAATTTCCTAAGCCAACGTGGTACGCTTGTTGGCCGAGCGGTCTGATACTAAGTTTAACGTAAAGTTGGACGGGTCTCGATCCCGGCTTCAAGCGTGCTACACTGAAGAGTTCTGATAGAACGAAACAGTCAGTCTGTAGATGATATATATATATATATATATATATATATTGTCATATATATATATATATATATATATATATATTGTCATCTACAGACAGACTGTTTCGTTCTATCAGAACTCTTCAGTATGGCTTTACGTTAGACTTAGTGTCATACCGCTCAGCCCCAAGCGAACCACGTCAGCTCGGGAATTATAAGGCATTGTGTAGTAGCTCTCGTTTGTTTTACATTTTTGCCTTACCGGATACCAGAGTACTCAATTCATTCGAAGAGCTTTGCATTATGTAAGTGGTAGCCGTAAATTGCTTTGCCAGAGTGCTCAACTCCCGTGGGGAAGCATATATATATCTATAGATAGATAGATGTTTTTGTATGCATGCCTGTGTATGTAGGTATGTAAATAGATTTTACAAGGTAAAGTTGATAGTCTCATGTTGACCAACTTTTGAATTAAGAGTTGTCTTTCTCCTCGTCTGTTAACCAATTAAGGATTTTAAGATGCAGTCTGTCATATTATTTTACCCATGACTAAAGGAACATATGGGTTCAGGCGAAAGAGAATTACTACGAAATGAAAGCCAGGGTTTCTTAAAAAAGAAGTTAAACTTAGTTTGCCGTTTTCCTTGCAGGCCACTCACAAAAAATAGATATATGAATAAATAAAACATTTGAAAAATAAAAAGGATGTCGTGTACTAACTTTTTCATGCCTTGTAGGTTTGCATATTTAATTCTGAGAACTTTAAACACTTTTAATAGTCTATTGGTACTACTACTATTGATTCATTTGGTTTATTCGTTTACCGTCATACCTATTACTTATGGGTAAATCAATATCGAAATTTGATTAATTGCTAAATGTTTGAGTATAATAATAACTATTTTCAGTGTTCCATTTCACTTTTTTTCTATTACTATTTTTTTGCATACTAATGATCAAAAGTATTCCCATCAAATATCAATAATTATAAACAAATGATAAAGTATCTATTACTATTTAATAATGATTATTCGTTTGAACATGGAGTATTCCTATTAAACAGAAATAATTTTCAAATTTTAATTAACTAATTATAACAATCGTTAGTACAGCGTTATTGTAGCGGTCTGTATTTCTGAGATGAGACGTTATTATTATTTTCTATGAAGAAAGCCGGAAGCGACCGAAGCGTTATTGATATAGCAGCCAAGAGGAATATAGCAGAGGGCAATTTGTAGAGAATCATCATCATTAAGTCATGCTGATTGCTCGTATTCCCTTGAATGCCTCCCCACCCTACTTCTCGCTCTCGCCATCCGCCTCCTTAACACGGCATACATGTCATATACATATAAGTCTTTGCTGGTCTGCCAAGATTGGTGTGTCCATTTGTAGGAGTCCATAGGAAAACTTCGCTGTTGAGTTTGTCTTTGCTTTTCCGGTTGTATCCAACACGTCTTGTTAGTCTTCCTTACATGGTTTATGTGATGGGTGGTAAGTAGCCGTATAACTACTGTTTTGTGGAATGCTGTTTCCTGGAATTGGTCAGAATGGCACTTTGTGTAATTCCCATGAAACTTTTTCTCAAAGCGTTTCGTTAAAGTCCATTTGATGTAACCGTACAGTCGAACTGATACGGCTACAGGTTGAAAGAATTCCTATTTGATTATTTTTTTCAGAGACATCGGGTCAAAGTAGACATGGGAGTAATGGCAATAAAGGAGTACTTCATACTTCTCGTTTCCGTGGAACTGGAACTTCACCATCAGATACATTTTAGAGTCTTATTATTTTAGACTATTATTATTATCATCATTATTCTTAGTGAGTTTTTACACACCAGCGTTAGTTGATGGACGTTTACTGGAGTCTGAGTGACACCAATCTCTTCAGGTCTCCAGGACTCTTCTCAGTCTTCTGACCGACCTCAGCAGTGCTGTAGTTTGGAATGTCTCTACTTGTCCTTCGATTTCCAACTCCTCCAAGTCTTTTACTAAGCCTTTGGGGATCGTTCCAAGTGAACCAATTACTATTGGGATCACCTTCACTTTTCTTCGATTTTCAGTTTGTGATTTGCCGGGACAACGAAGTCTAATATTCGGCGAGTTGTCTTTTTTTGTTAACTATTACTAGGTCTGGTCTTCTTGCCGAGATTAGATGATCTGCTTGTATCACAAAATCCTAGAGAATTTTATGCATCTCATTCTCCAGAACAGATTCTGGTTTGTGCATATACCATCTGTCAGTATGGTCAAATTTAAATTTCTTGTATAATTCCCAGTGGATCCCTTTCCTCACTCAGTCATGTCTAGTGTTGTATTCTTTTTGTGCTAGTTTGCTGCATTCGCTAATAATGTGATTAGTCATTTCGTCTCTATCATCATATAACTTACACTTGCTTTCTTTTGCGTCTTATCTATTTTATTCTAATATAATTGGTCCGTGTGCCTTTATTTTGTGCTTATATTAGAATAGATTTAGTTTATCTCTTAAAGTTTCCTTTCCGTAGCCATGTCCAAGACTTTTCATGTGCGATTTCATCAGTTTGTCGCTTGAAATATCAATACAGTTGTTTTTCTTCCCATTTCTGTTTCCTAGTCGTTGTTCTGTTGATCACTGTGCTGTCTGTGCTGTTTCTCGTCGCTATAATGAGTTTTTCTTTGCTCTTTTTTATGTTGTCTTGGAGTCCTCGTATTGATGCATCGAAGCTATCTTCAATGTTGGTGAGTCCTTTTCCTCCCTTTTTTTTGACATATATAGTCTAGCTGTGTCATATTATTATTATTATTATTATTATTATTATTTACTCATTTAGAGTTTTTCACATCAGTGTCAACTGATGGTTTTTCACTGGAGTTTGAGTGACAGCAAGTCTCCTCAAGTCTCCGGAAACCGTCTCAGGATTCTGGCCGTTCTTAGCAATGTGGTCGTTTGGATAGTCTCTACCCGTCCGCCAACTTCAAAGTCGTCCAGGTCCTTTTAATAATCCTTTAGTTATTGTGCCTAACGCACTAATCACAATTGGCACAATCGTTACTTTCATGTTCCACAGCTTTGTCAATTCTCTAGCAAGATCGAGGTACTTATCCTTCTTTTCTTTTATTCCTTCTTTTCACTTTCCTTCAGATTTATTCTGTGGTCTGCTGGGACAGCAAAGTCGACAATTTTGCTAATTCTCTTTTTTTGTTGTTGATTATTATAAGGTCCCTGTCTTCTGGCCGGGATTAAGTGATCCGTTTGTATGTTAAAGTCCCATAGGAGTTTATGCGTGGCATTTTCTTGGACAGGTGCTAGGTTGTGCATATACCATTTGTTAGTATGGTCAAATTTCAGTTTCTTGCACATTTCCCTGTGAATCACCTTGCCGACCCAGTCGTGTCTCGTCTTATACTCTCTCTGTGCTAATTTGCTGCATTCGCTTGTCATGTGATTGATGGTTTCATCTCTGTCACCACATAGCCTGCATTTGCTATTTTGTTGAGTCTTATCTATTCTCGCTTTGATTATTATTATTTTACTTGTTTGAGAGTTCTTCACATCAGTTAACGCTGATGGTTTTCCACTGGGGTCTGAGAGACAGCAAGTCTCGTCTAGTCTTCAGGACTCTTCTTAACATTCTGGCCGTTCTCAATAATGCTGCAGTCTGGTTTGTCTCGATTCGTCCTTCGATTTTCAACTCCTCCAGCTCCCTTTCCAAGCTTTTGGGGACCGTTCCAAGCGCCCCAATTTGCATCGCTATTACTATCATGTTCCACAGCTTTTTAGTTCTCCGGCACGGTCCAAGTATTTGTTTCTCTTTTCGCTTTCTTTTATTTTCACTCTGTTTTCCGCCAGATCTATTTCAAAATCCCAGAGACATTGGTGTGTTTCATTCTCTAGGAGGGATTCTAGTTTTTGCACATGCCCTTTGGTAGTATGAACGAATTTCAATTTCTTGCACAATTTCCAGTGGATCACCTTCCACATACTGTCGTGTCTATTCATTTCCTTTGTGCTATTTTGTGACGTTCGCTTTTTATGTGATTATTGTTTCGTCTCTATCACCACATAATCTACTTTTGCTATTCTACTGTAGATTATCTATTTTTGCTTGAACATATTTGGTTCTTATGGCCGATTAAATAATGTTGTAGTCTGGATAGTCTCCATCTATACTATGATTTCAAAGTCTTCCGGTCCCTTTGTACCATAGCCAGATACGGATATGCGAAATGGACATAAAATATTCATATATATATATATATATAACATAGAACATAGGAATCTCGAAACACGAAAAACACTTACGACTTCTTAGTTCAGGTACGAAACTTTTTATTACCTTTGAGTTTAAAGGTTCTTCGACATAAGGAGAGAGATACACATTCTTTCTATTTTGGCTTTTTTATCTGCCCCCGCCCCCCATCTCGTGCGACACCTGCCCAAGGCCTCCGCGAGCAAGCGAAAGTCAACCGTCTTCTCCCGAGGCAGGTCTCAACTCAACTAACCGACTTTTTTAAAATTCCCCAAATCCCCCGCGCGCTTCTGCTGCGTGACGTCATTCGCACTTGCTAGCCCCGTTTCCCATCTGGGCTATTGTGACATCTCTGAGTGACACGTTCGCTCCGCCCGCGCGTGAGTGAACAACTACGTTTATGTTGCACCTAAGTAACCCATGCACTGAGCCGAAAGGTCCCCAGCCTAACTAAACCCAAAAGCATAAAACGAAATCCCTCGGCCATTATATTACACCTTTACCAAGCCTTTGGGGATTCTTCGAAAAGTACCAATTATGATTGGCAACACCGTCACTTTTCTTTATTATTATTATTATTATTATTATTATTATTATTTACTCCTCGAAAGTTTTTCATATCAGTGTTTGCTGATGGTCTTTCACAGAAGTTTGAGTGATAGCAAGTCTCTTCAAGTCTCCAGGACGTTTCTCAGTATTCTGTCCGCTCCCAATAATGTTGTAGTTTGGATGGTCTCCACTCATTCTCTTATTTCCAAGTCCTCCAGTCCCTTTAATAATCCTGCGGTAACTATACCAAGAGCACCAATTACAATATATATAAACGTCACTTTCATGTTCCACAGTTTTTCAATTCCCTAGCAAGGTCGAGGTACTTATCCTTCTTTTCACTTTCTTTCTATTATTATTATTATTATTATTATTATTCATTTGCACGTTTTGTTTTAAATATTACAGTGGTAGCTATAAGTATACATAATTCTGACACATTACCTAAGACTAGTCTTTTTTTTTTTGCTTTTTATTTTGTTTTATTTTTATCTTATTAATTTTTTTTACCTCCTCTTCGTTACATCTTTTTTTCCTCTTCCCTTCAAAATTCTTCACTTTCTTCTAACGTTTTCACTGTTTAATCATTTTTACTTCTTTCTTTCTTTCTTTCTTTCTTTCACATATTTCTTTCTTTCTTTGAGAGCTTATGTGATAAACAACTTATGATCTGATGCGTTTCCATTTTCTTTTAGTATCATCTTCTCTTAGAAACCATTAAATCAAAAGATCTCGATTACAAAAGAGATACCACTGATGTTTAAATAACTGCAATTCTTTATTACCTTGTTTCAGGAGAATCATACGTTGGAACATCAATAAATCTATAACCTAATGAAGAAAACAAACGTCTTCAAGATGATGAATATTTATATCAACGTAATGTGCATAGTAAGTGCATTTAAAACAGTGATGAATATCAATTCCATAGATCGAACATGAGCCAAAATTTCAAATTAAATTTCAGCCAGTACATTATTAACGAACCCACGTTTATATATATATATATATATATATATATATATATATGTTGAACTGTCTCATCAAGAATGATGGATGAGGGTTCAGGAACTTCATCTGTCATGCGCTTTTCCATGAGGATTATATATATATGTCGGACAACAAGTGACTATATTATGAAGTGGAACGCAATAATCGATAATAGAACACTAAGAATTTTATATTATTTCGTTTAATTTTTTTGAAAATATGTTTCGGCTGAAGCATTTAACATCTGCTATTTATCACCCTGATAATGGTTTAACAAATAACCGAAACAAATGTGGCTCATTATCATTCATGAAGAATACATCCTTTGAATATTTTGTTATATATATATATATATATATATATATATGATGACTGCCTTGACAAATGATAGCCGCCTTTACCGCCAAATTTACAACTCCAACATCCTGATTAATAGTTGAACTAGGTAAAAAGATGCGTGAAGGAAGTAAGACATCTGTACATCATTGGATTTTTGTGACATAGGCTTGTACGACATTTATACCACTCTTTGTTTCTACATACCTACAGCTCAGAAAAAAAAAGCAGAGCAAGATAACTGATGACTATGCAAACAGACGGTTTTATTTTAGATTACATTCACATAGAATTTCCCGTCAAAGGATACTTACAAGTCAACAGAGTATCCTTCTCAAGTTTTAGTCTTCAAGTTAATTTCTCCTATAAGGGTGCCCTGAATATGACACTAAACAATCTGATGGTGAGATTCCGTGATGCTGGAGCTTTGAGGAATGCAGAGCACCCCTACATTGCCATCGCTCCCAGTTCCACTCTGGTCTGGAGTGGTAGCATCTGATAGGGCTCTATCTATGGGTTAAATAGAACTAAACTGCATACTTATGCTAAACTGAATTGTTTGAATTAGAACCGTTTGACTAAAATAAATAGTTTGAAATAGAAATGTTTTCTGATGATAAAACTGTGTACTTATATTTAAACTGCGTACATTGAGTTGAAAAAATATTGGTTTGGTGTGGTTTCATGGTATATCAACAATTGTCGGTTATTTAATGCCAAATCCTCTATACATATATGTAATATAATTGCGGAGGGATTTATTTTTATTTATCTTGCCTTTCGGTTTAGTTAGGCTGAGAACCTTTCGCTTAGTACATGGGTTAGTTAGGTGCACACATTGAGTGCATGTGTTTACGCGCACGCAAGTGGACGTGACAATCAGAGATGTCACAATAAAAAACCCAGATGGGGAATGGACCGGGGACGTGAATGACGTCATGCCCTGAAGCGCTGAGGATTTTGGAATTTGAAAAAAAAAACCAGTTAGTTGAGATTTAATCTCCGAACGAGTGAGTTGAGATTCGAGTCTAGAGGAAGGTAGTCGATTTTTGGTCCCGCCTCGGCGAGACCAGTTGGGAGTCTACGAAATATGCCGCGCGTTTGTTGAAGAAATTGTGTCTCTCTCTCCTCATATCGAAAAACCTGAAACTCAAAAAGGTGAATAAAAGTTTCATATCTGAACCAATTTCGTGTTTTTCGGATTCCTATATTTATGAAGATTTGTGAACGTTTTCCGTATCCGTATGAATATGTCTATTTCACGTATTCATATCTTGGTTGTATTTTTGGACCTATTAATATTACATATATATTAGATATAAAAGGTTTGTAAACATAAGCTAAATAGTTAAATAGTTCCAAGTATTTCAGAATATCACTTACAATTTAATTAAACAGCAGTCATTTATTTAAACCCAGTTAAATAATCAAACATTGCTATTTCAAACAATTCAATTTAACATAAGTCATTTGTTTGTATTCTGTTCAAACGTCAAACAGTTTTATTTGACCCATAGACAGAACCTTATCAGGTTCTGCCACTTTGGGCCAGAGTGGATCTGGGAGCGATGGCAAGGAATGGGTGGGTACTTCGCATTCCCCAAAGTTCGAGCATTACTGAAGCCTAATCATTTGATTGCTTGATGCCATATCCAGGACAATCGTTGGAAGGGTCTTACCTCTCTGCAGAGATGCAGTCGGTGTATGCTACAGCACAAGCCAAATGGACTTTTGAAAAAATAGGAATAAATAAATACGCAAAACCATTTTTTCTCCAGACGATGGGTGACCTAAGGTCGAAATTAATTTAATATAATAAAAAATAAATAGCAAAAGTAATATTCCTATTTTTCTAATCAATTTTGTTCATTTTATATATATCTATATATAGATATTAGAGAGAGAGAGAGAGAGAGAGAGAGAGAGAGAGAGAGAGATCAGGACAAGTGTCTGATGATCGACTCAAAAAGCTTAAAACTCTCAGAGAGGCGTGTGTTGTCTTACCGGTTTCGTACACTATTTTCATTTTTAAAAATGATTTTAATGACAGTCTTTTCATGTGGCTCTCTCCTTGATAGTTGGAGATACAAAGTAAGCCGAGGTTATTTTCGTGACTTCTTATTTATTTTGCACTGCAAATATCACACACACACACACACACACGCACACGCACATATTTATATATATATATAACCTAAAATAAACGTAGTTGACTCGGCTCTCTTTAATTGCCCCATTACTACCAGTTTCACACACACACACACACACACACACACATATATATATATATATATATATATATATATATATATATATATTAGTGATATGAGGAAATCGTTATGAAAGTGCTTTTCCAAAATTAAAAAGTGCTCAAATACTGACCAGCAGAACAGGAAAAATCTTCAAATTGAAAGTTTTTTCACTTTGTCATATCGGTCTTATAAACTTTATATTAAAGAAAAAAAAAACATAAATTTCACATGAAATTATATTTATGTATGTATAATTTCATCAAAAGGTCATATATATAAATGAGATGAACAAAAGTGATGAGACAAATAGTAATATTTTTTCTTTTTTTCACATTTTGATTATTCTTTCTCATCTCTCTCTGTCTCACCTCTCTGTCTCTGTCTTAATATATATATATATATATAACGTATACTCCAAAAAAACACAGATTTTTGTCAGATATAAATAGAAAAAAATTAAAGTGTGTATATATATATATATATATATATATATATATATATCGACCTTAGTGTATTTTCAGAGTATACTAAGACTTTATATACTTTGAGAACGATTGATAAGTTATACTGAGATGAAATATCTTACTTTTAACCATAAAACCAAACGTGACAATCTTTGCCAAAGATATTGTTAACCTGTGTTGCTTCAAATCTATCAACGATATTCTTGTAATCATCTCCGACTTCTTCATACGGAAATATCGCCTAGCACCGATAGGTAATTCAAATTATTTGATGTGCTGATCCTTACTCTAATACACAGGGGTATCTGTTCGGTACCCCTCTTATTTCAAGGATATTTTTGCACCGTCTGCAGGCACACCGGGTGTTGCACAGGCAAGGATTTCACTTTGGGTGCCATCCGATACTTCTGACATCCTAAGACAATATCTTTCTCATACGTTCCTCTAATTTTACAAGGATTTCTCTAAGGTTACTGGCTCATTGAATTGCCTATTATCAATGCACCTTGTTCGTACTTGAAGAACGAAACCCCAGGATCCTGGCGAAGAAGATAAAACTTTTAAATGGATAGCGTTTTAAACCGAATGAAAATGCCAGTTCAAAGTAAGAACCCAAATATAAATTTGACTGCCGTTATTGAACTCTGGACTCCACATAGAGGAGCTATCTCTATGACTACTTATTTTTTGTTGTTTGTAAAATATGCAAGACAGGGATGTATTCGCTTAGTCCTCTGCCTTATCACGATGATCATCAAGACATGCTGACAGGATGGATTCTTTTGACTCTTTCTCGCCTTACATCCCTATCGGTCATATGTTGATATATGGGAGTCCATAGGAGAACGCTACTTATGAGTTCTTTCTTCCTTATTCATTAATGTCCAGCAGGTTTTAACTTGGATGGGCTGTGCGATGGATCGTAACTAGCCGTTTAGCAGCAGTTTTAAAACATACTTAATGCAACTAAGATACACTTCTATAATATAAAGTATTCTTATCTAATACAAATAATTTGCTCATAGTTTTATTGGTTTCAAATAACTATATATAAAACTTCTAATTATATGGTTTCAAGTAATTATTTCTTTTTAATAAAATTCATTCGTTTGCACAGTTATATGGTTTCAAGTAACTAATAAAAATCCTTAACAATTATCATATTTCCCAACCCCTCCGCTCGGGCAGGATATGACACAGGGTCAATTTTTAAGCGGAGTTTAACAGGTTTGAATTTAGAGTTTTCCTTCTCCTAGACTAGTTGCCTAACCAAGGCTGAAGAACCCAGTCTGTCCTACTATTTATCTATAGAGAGAGAGTAATTGGATTCATACCTTTCCCTAGGGTATTAGTGCTATGTGAAATGACACCAGTCTCGTCCAGGATTTGAACTCGTGTCGCCGTGTCCATTTCCTACAGCGATAACCATTATACCACGGGCACCTCCAAATCCTTAACAATTATAGCTTCAAGTAACTATTTGTTGTGGCCTTGAAGGGCTAGAAATGAATAACACAAAGAGATGTCAGGTTTACAGCAGTATATATTTACGGAAATATAGATAGTAATGGTGGCTGATATCTGTCTAGACTCACTTGACTCATTTATCGAGTAAGTTACTTTTTATATTGTCGGGGAGGGTACATGCAGTGACGTCATGGGGTATATCACCATAACACTATTCTTAATACTATTAATTTATAGTTAAATGGCTTCAACTATTTCTATCAAATACGAATAATCCTCAAACTGGTATTTTTAAAGAGCAGATGTGACCCTAACAGGTTCTTCCACTCCTGGTCAGCGTGGAATTTGGAATAATGACAGTGAATGGGTTTACTATACACTCCTCAGATCTCCCCCAAGGGAATCTTTTTTTTGGAGGTCTTACCCCTCTGTAAGGGATAAAGTCAGTAAATTCTAAGCCCTGCAATCAGGCGGAAGTGTTTTGGTGATGTTAAAAGAAATCAGTCTCATAAGTGGACATAGGTACACTTGGCTTTCTTTTTTTTTTTTGATTTCCAAGAAATAATTGAATTATCAACCAATAATCTAAAGGAATATCCTCTTATACTTCGTCGATCTTATGGATTAGTTAATTTTACACAACGTATTTTCGCTATTGTTGATTTAAAATATATATATATATACTAAATAAGCTGGGCCGCTTTTATGGTACTATTTATCAACCCCTCCGCTCGGGCAGGATATGACACAAGGTCAATTTTTAAGCGGAGTTTAACAGGTTTGAATTCAGAGTTATCCTTCTCCTAGACTAGTTGCCTACCCAAGGCTGAAGAACCTAGTCTGTCCTACTATTTACCCATAGCTGGAGGGAGAATAATTGGGTTAATACCTTTCCCAAGGGTATTAGTGCTGTGTGAAATGCAATCAGTCTCGTCCAGGATTTGATCTCGTATCGCCGTGTTCATTTCCTACGGCGATAACGACTACACCACGGGCACCTCCACGGGCCGCTTTTATGGTAGCCTTCAAATGTGTCCATGTTCATCCGTGCCTCCCATCCAGCAGGATTTGACTCAAGGTCTTTTTTGTAGTGTGGATTAGAGAGGAGGAGTTCGCGCACGAGCCGAGACTCACGCGTTTCTTGTCAATTCTGATCATAGGTTCACTTGATGCAATGAGAACTATGTTAGTCATTGTTAAGTCTCCCAGTACATATCCAGGTGACCCGGCTGGTCTTAGATTAACTAGATCCGGAGGTCAAGGGCAATGTGAATATCCTTCAAATATGCCTTAATCGCTTCGGGCATCCATTTTTGTATGTGTGCATAGCAAATCGTTTAAAAATATGCAAACATTTCGTATGCTGCTTTGTCAACGCGTTTTTCAGACATCAATTTAGTGTGTAGGCAGTTGCCATTAGTCCTTAAGATTTTGGGTTACTTTGATTGTTTGAGTAACCACTACGCCATTAAAAAAAGGGCTCTTCATTGAGATGCAGTAAATAAAAAGCTGATTTTCGTCTTTTATCTGATTATTATTAAGGAAATTTTCGAACTTTTCAGCCGTGAATTCTGATTCATTATCACTACGGATGCATTTTAGCCGCCCGTACAGGTCAATATCTGCAAGAAAATTTTTAATTGATCGAACCAATCACAAGCTGTACATTTTTTATTTTTAAGTTGAAGAATTATATTGTGAATCGAATTACCATGACCAGAAAATCCGGCGAACACCTATGTACGACATACGAAAACACTGGACTGCTGTTTCGACCTTATTAGGTCTCATCAGCAGTGTATACCGTGATCTCTACCACTGGAGATCAAATCAGCGACAACAGATTGCAGAGCCGAAACTTTACAACTGAGCCAATAGTCCATATCGCACACAAGTGACGCCAAATCAACTAGTCATGGTAATTGCGCGGCCAATTAACCTGAATGTGTTTTGCAAGTTACATCCGTACTCTTACAGAGGACACGATTACCTCCAGGGCCACGTCTTCCCAAGAGGATTATAAATACGCATCCGCGTAATTATTATGACCTCAAGAGCAAGGATAAACAGGGTGGAACGATAATGATGTCGTCCTAAAGAAAACAACACTACAGCTTTATTTTAAAACTTTTATTGAAAAAATCAATTCAGGTAACTTGATTATGTAGTATAGCTGACATCTATTCAATGTAGCCGCCTTCAGCCTCAATCACCGTCTCGATACGGATCCTGAACTGGGGGCATGCTTTTCCACAAGCGCCGGCAGGAACTTGGCGAATACTCGGCAGATGGCAGCGATCAGGATGGCTTTGATGTTGTGGGAGGTCATGTTGGTGATATTCTAAACGTATGATCAAACGAAGTAGTCCAGCGAGTTCAGGTCGGGGGAGGAGGGGAGGAAGCCAAGCCTGGGTCTCTTTGGACTTGTTGGCCGGTGCCAAATCCTGCTGCTACACCCAGGGCCTGCCACCGACCACCTGATGGCACCAGGGGATCACCACACTCTTCAGCACATCCAGGTACACTTTGGTGTTGACTTTCAAGCCGACTTTGAAGATGTGAGGTGACATGATGTGGCCCTCATTTGAAGCCACACCAAAGATCATAACCGTAGCCGGAAACTTTGTTTTCATCACCCTGGGCACGTCCCTGTTATTCGTGGCAATCCAGATTTACATTTTGAGGGTGCTGGTAATAGTCCTGTTGTCATGAGTTGTACAGCAGCGTGAGTAGTACAGCGGCGCATCTCCGATCTCGTTCGTTGAACATTGTGTCACTTTCAGACATGATAGAAGGCTCCTATCGCTCTTGTGATTTGTACACAACTGGCCAACTAGTAGATGGTCTGCAAGAAAAAAAAAAAAAAAAAAGAAAAAAAAAAGAAAAAAGAAAACCGGTTTTCATTAAACGGAAATGGAATCATGTCGTCTTTTCTAGGGCTACAATTTTATCGTTCCACCCTGTAGATGTACAGTTTTCTTTTTTTAAGTGGAGGAATTATATTGTGAATTGTGGTGTTCGCCAGATTTTCTGGTCATGTTAATTCAATTCAAAATCACAAGTTTTCCTTTAACACAATATAACTTTGATACACAGCAAAAGTATTCAGTTTCAAAATTATTATGGAACACTTAAAAAAAGAAAAATATTTAGACAGTCATGAATATTTAAAGTACGCATTTTTATTTCAAATTCAGCGTGTATATTCCTCACCGAAAGAAAAGAGAAGATATAACAATAAATTTAATGTGCTGGTTCTTTAAAAGAATAAATTAAATAAAACAGTTATAATAACTGCATAAAGAAACATATCCCTATTGATATCACATCATGAAAATTTGTCACGAAGAAAAGTTACTACATCCACGCTTTTGGCTTAAAACATGGAGATGAAAGATAACATTACAGTTCTAAGCGCAGAAAAACAAAATCTCTTTTTAAGTACTTATTCTCTTTGGAAGTCATGGAAACCTGTCTCCCAGTAATATTTCTTACTGGCGGATCTTTTCAAAATTGTATCAACACAAAAATACTTTGGCAAACAAATCTTCAGTTACTAACCTGCCTAAGCCGCCGATGCAACAATAGCTTTTTTCACCTCATTGTGACAATATGCCCGACACGGCCGGTTCCCACTATCTCAACTTCTTAAATCATCTCATGGCCGTTCGATAGTCTTGTGGTTTCTCTCATCTCCGACCAGGGGCATTTCACATGTTTTAGAAATATGCAGCAGATATAACATATATAACCGAGAGTAAAACAAAGAAGAACAAATAAGCACAGACTTGGGTTAGCCCAAAGCGTAAGAAGGGAGAAGTTTTTGGCACTTTTCTGGCATTTCTGTGCGTCTCTGGCTATCGCGAGCGTGTATCCGAGCGAAATTCCCACACAGTTACCAGGGACGCTGACTCATCTTCTCGCACTGACCGACCCGGCCTCTGGCTCCACAAGTCCCAACTCCTCCTTCAGCAGCTGTCTCTTTCTGACCGTCGCCCTTTCCCGACTGTCGCTAACTCGCCTCTGTTCACTGCTCTGGGACCTTGCCTTTCCTTGTCTTTTTCCGGTCTCGCAGGAAATCTCGCGTGCAAGCACTTTGTGTGGGTTGCGCGCCAAAACAGACAAAGGAATCCTCTGACTGGTGCACACCAACACCACACCCACACCCACACCCACAGAATGAATGCCTACCATCGTGCCACAGCATTATTAACTTTGTTTATGTCGAATATATATATTCGCCTTTTCACAAAATGTTATTTTTGTGCATTTCATATATGCCAAGTTTGCCATAAAATTTTGGAACGCTACAGGTGATCTAAATTTGTTGGAAATGTGATCCAAGGAAACATGAACATTTTCCCAGTGCAATCACCTGTTGTGATAAAACATTGACCTTTTCAAAGTCGTGAAGAGATGAATTCCTTTCAATTCGTCTCGATTAATTCGTCAATCTTTTTCACTCTAGTCTATGCAGCACCAATTTTTGAACCCTTTCTTTGCATATTGAGGCCGAACCCAGTCCTAAGCAGAATTACGCTACCTGAAACTTCCAGCATGGCCATGAATTCTACTCATGTTGACGGAGTTACAGTATTTGTAACTATGAGTTTCGAAGTCGAGTAGACAAGTAAAGAAATCGAAAGGTATGAAAGTGTACTAAGGGAAAAAATCAATCGTGGTACGTCGGTGGGTTTGCAGTTGGGTTTATGGAAGGGTTGTTATCTTTTCGACCCTTTCAGTTTGACGATCGCCAGCTGGAGAAAAAATGGCCGGGGATGCGCAGGAGTGTTTTTTTTTTCTCGTAGCATTTTTTCCGATCAGTGAATTAGTCTTTCTGTTATATTACTGAGTGGGGTGCATCCTAATGATGACTTTATTTTTTCAATTATATTTTATCTTCATTTATTTGTATTTCGTTGGGGATTTTTTAAAATGAAATTACTGTTTAAAAAAAGTAAAGTTGGCGACTTAAGTCGGGGGTGACCCGAAGGCTCCCTTTTTAATAGCTACCACACCGAGGTGTAGGGGATGACGCTACTCCATTCCCTGGATTGCTCCACTTCTTACCTTATAATGCTGAGCGTTAAGCAAGGCCGCATCAAGCACCATTTTTTGAGTCTTTGGTATGACTCGACCTGGGATTGAACCCAGGTCTCCCGGACTATTGGCGAACACTCTACTGATTGGGCTAATTTTTTAAAAGTACAATTACTCTTTTATAATTCATATGAATAGGCGATTAGTTTAGACACTGATGGAGTAACTGGTTGGTTTTGGTGATTGTAGTGCAGAATATTTTTGAATAAAAGTGATGTTATGTTGAAAAGATTTTTATTGTATGTTTTGTAACTGTAAATGAAACTAGTTAAGTAAAAGATAGGATAGTGATGGCTAACCGTTGTGACCTTGAGCCAAATTTTGTATATATGTTTTAAACGATAAATATTTACATCAAAGGAGTAATCCAACATATATTCAGCATGAAAATAAATAGGGGATGTGCGCACAAAAGAAATGTCTTCATTATTCATTGGAGCAGTTAAAAAACTTGGGACAGCTTGGAGCAATGAAAGATGGCGGCGATGAAAGATGACCGACTAGCCGCGTAACGACAAGCTGACGATGTAATACTATGAAATGTATCTTTTTGTTGGTCTTATAACACTGGCGTGTCCATTTGTAAGGATCCATAAGAAAACGTTGCTAATGTGTTCATCCTTACTTCTCCATTAGTACTCATCATAATTTTCTTGTCTTATTTGGATGCTTTGAGAGATGCGAGGTAAGTGTCTGTACAACTGTTGTCTTCCAGTTGTTGTTCAAAACATCGCGTAGCATCTAACTTTTTCTCCAAACATTCCGTTAACGTCCAAGTGGTGCATCTAAAACACAACATCTGTTCATGCTTCTTAGTTTAATGGCATATTAACCATCGTGGGTTATTTAATGCCAAAGCCATCGCTGGAGACGGTCTGTTGTAGTACTATTTAACCCTTAGCTGGAGAGATTAGGGGAATTATACCTTTCCACAGAGTAGTAGTACGAAAGTAAACGTAATAGCGGGACTGGATTTAGTTATTTTTGGTTTAATGGCATTTCAACAATTTTAGGTTATTTAATGCCAAATCCTCTTTATACGTTTATATTAAATATATATAATTTGGTTGGGTTGGGTTTTATGGCATATCAACAATTTTAGGTTATTTAATGCCAAACCCTCTTTATACGTATATATTAAATATATAGGATTTGGTTGGGTTGGGTTTTATGGCATATCAACAATTTTAGGTTATTTAATGCCAAATCCTCTTTATACGTTTATATCAAATATATAGGATTTGGTTGGGTTGGGTTTTATGGCATATCAACAATTTTAGGTTATTTAATGCCAAACCCTCTTTATACGTATATATTAAATATATAGGATTTGGTTGGGTTGGGTTTTATGGCATATCAACAATTTTAGGTTATTTAATGCCAAATCCTCTTTATACGTTTATATTAAATATATAGGATTTGGTTGGGTCGGGTTTTATGGCATATCAACAATTTTAGGTTATTTAATGCCAAACCCTCTTTATACGTTTATATTAAATATATAGGATTTGGTTGGGTCGGGTTTTATGGCATATCAACAATTTTTGGTTATTTAATGCCAAATCCTCTTTAAACGTTTATATTAAATATATATGATTTGGTTGGGTCGGGTTTTATGGCATATCAACAATTTTAGGTTATTTAATGCCAAACCCTTTTTATACGTTTATATTAAATATATAGGATTTGGTTGGGTTGGGTTTTATGGCATATCAACAATTTTAGGTTATTTTATGCCAAATCCTCTTTATACGTATATATTAAATATATAGGATTTGGTTGGGTTGGGTTTTATGGCATATCAACCATTGTAGGTTATTTAATGCCAAATCCTCTTTATACGTATATATTAAATATATATGATCTGGTTGGGTCGGGTTTTATGGCATATCAACCATTGTAGGTTATTTAATGCCAAATCCTCTTTATACGTATATATTAAATATATATGATCTGGTTGGGTCGGGTTTTATGGCATATCATCTGTTGTAGGTTATTTAATTCCAAATCCTCTTCATGCATATATATTGAATATATATGATTTTTAAACACATTTTGTTGATAACGTTTTTAAAAGAGCCCAAGCTCATTCTTTTGTTCACAGTTAAATGATTCTATGTATTGGTATGTATCGCCAACAATTCAATTAAACAGCTGTCATTTATTTACACACTGTTAAATGAACAAACAGTTCTTATTCTCACAATTCAATTTAGCATAAGTCGTTTGTACTCAGTTTAAATGTCAAACAGTTCTATTTGACGCATAGAAAGTGCCCTTTTAGGTGCAACCACTTCAGGCCAGAGTGAATCTGGGAGCTATGGCAATGAAGGGGTACTCCGCATTCCCCAATGCAAGAGCATTACTGGAGCCTCACCGTCATATTGTTTAATGACATATCTAGAACACTCGTTTGGAAAGGGATCTTGCAGTCGGTGTATTCTACAGCTTCAGCCAACTGCGCTGAGCATGAATGGAGTTCGAACTCGCATACGACGATGTCACTGTCCAGCACTCTAGCCTCTACATCACAGGGACTCCTTCCATACAATAGTATTCAGGTGGCTACAGCTTAGAAGAATTCTAGTTTTATTTTATCAGAAAGATCAGATTTCCATGTGGTCGTCAAGCTGTCAATTGCAGTTCATGCCTTTCCTCTGCATATAATGACATCACTTTCAGAAGATGATATATTGCTATCGAGGTTTGTGAGTAAGATATAGATTTTGTTATAATTGTTTTGATTCATTTTTAGTTATGGCTACTAATGTTTGATTGTGTTTTACTTATGAATTAAACTTCATAATAGTCCTGCGTGTATAAGAAAAAATATTGTACACATTGTGTTACGTTCTATTCACGATTCGGGGCATCTATAGCTTTCACGGACAAGTTGAATCACTGTAATAGTTATGGGATTATTTTAATATTTCTCTTTCTTGAAGTATATTTAGCGCTTGATTTACGAACACGACACCACGAGACATTGCATGATATCGGGGAAATAAAGACGAACAGTAACGTAAATGCCATTCAAATACGAGGCGTTGTTTTGTATTTGGTGCGTTTTTTTTACAGTCATATGGAAAAAATTTGTAGCTGTGACGATAGAGAGACGTTTTGTGTAGCGCGGTGGCTTGAATTGCTATCTAGCCAATCAGATGTCACGGAATGATGCAGCTAACAATTATGGTGTATCGTCTGTCAAAAGAGGAAGTTGACTAAGCTACCTTGGTAAAGTGATATCTATCTATCTATCTATCTATCTATGCTAGAATTATAGTTATATACTATCTATCTAATTATACTAGAATTATACATCTATCTATCTATCTATCTATCTATCCTAGAATTAGTTAAACCAGTTTAACCAATTCTAGTATAATTTTGATTTATCTCAGAACATTTTGTCGCCGTAGATAGATAGATAGGAAGAGTTCAGATAGAGCTAAATCTATTGAATAAGATGGATGGAGTTGCAATTCAAAGCCATAGTTGATTGTTTCAGCAACTGCAACCAGAGCAGAGTGATGGGGTGCATAATCCTGGAGCAAGAGAACACCAACTCTCACCTTCCCTCGGCACTTTGATTTTATTTCATCCTTCATTCATCTTAATTTCGATGCATTGTACTGTCCATTAATAGTTTTTTCCATTTTCCTGCTAGTCTATCATGATAACGACTTTAAGAAAAAAAAAAAAGTGAAAAACAATAAACAAAAGCAAAAACCAAAAAAGGAACAAGTAACAAAACAGTACCCATCACTTTGCTAAAAGAAACTGCCTGCTTGAACTTCTCCGGTGGTGGAGAACCATTGTATTTCCAATGAACGGTTTGAATACTTGATTCAGATTCGAAGTGGTGAACCCCAGTTTCATGTTGAGTTAGCAACCGGCCGTGGAAATTCTTAGCGTTAGTCTGGAAGTGAGCCAGAAATATCCTGAAAATGTCATTATTTGTACTCTGGCGTCAGAATTCTTGGGATCCATTTTAAAGACAGCTTGCTTGTCCCTAAAATCTCAGTTAAAACAAAGTGAACCGAACCAGAACCAATACCTATGGACTTTCCTATCTGCTGGACAGTGAAACGTCTGTCATCCAGAACCATACAGTGAATGACATACGTCAGTCGTGGAGGTTTTGGGACGACCTGACCTAGGGTCATCTTTTGTGCGGTCGCTTCTCCACTAAATTCCGCAGCCCGCTTCTAAACATTTTATTGGAAAGGAAGTCCACATTATATATTTGTCCTCGTTGATTTCTGCGGGTGTCATATTTTTCTTTTGCAGGTAATTTGTAACTTCTCGGGCTGTAGTTTTATCCATTTTTAGATTTGTCACTCATCTACAGAGAAATTAAGACAGAAATCTGAATTAGTTTTTCTTCTTTTATAAGAAGTGGTAGTGTATTGCCACATTAGAAATGTTCAGTTATAGCTCTTTTGTCTTTGTGAGGCTAAGAACTTTTTGAAGGACTCTCGTATATGTTAAATCCAGGAAGCAATTTTTAGTACAGTCAACATGACGAGGCATTTTTGAGTGTACATTAATATATATGTAAGTCTACATACAGTCATATCTAAAATATGAATGTATAATCCACCGTAAAAAATAGTTCCCGTTTATGTTTTAATTAAAAGTTGGCTCATTAGTTGTATTTTATTGCATATCAACTCTTGTAGGTTATTTAATATTAAATTTGGTTTTTATATATATATATGTATACATATATATGTGGGTGTGTGTGTATACGAGGTGCATACGATAAGTTCCAGGACTTCTTTCGTATAGGCATTTAATATTGTCGTAGACCCTTGAAAATTCAGTTGGTTTTTGCTATACATCGTATGAGATGACTGACCAATTCTTATGATTTTAGGTTCAAATGAACAGCTACAGCAGCAATTGGAACACACCCTTCTTAAGCCTGATTATCACAGCTGGTGAATTTCAAAAATGCAATCTGACACTTTAGAAGAACGATATGCAATAAAAATCTGTTAAACTTGGAAAAAATGCCACAGAAATGTATGGAATGCTTTAGACCGCTTTTGGAGCATCTTGCATGAATCGAGCATCAGTTTTTGAGTGGCATAAGAGATTCAAGGAAGACAAGGAGTCTGTGAGGGATGATGAGAGGTGTAGGAGGAGTAAGGAAGTCAATAAACCACAGTTGATTGGCCAAAGGGTTAGGGTTACTATGTTGTGGTTTTAAAGGAGTTCAGGAAGAGATTCCGTCGGAAGAGACCAACACTCATCAAATCGGGTCAGGGGCATTTCCACCAGGATAATACACCAGTCCACAACTCCATCCTTGTCACAGACTATTTGAGCAAGATGGGCATCAAGACAGTTCCTCAGCCTCCCTATAGTACAGAACTTGGTCCCTGTGACTTTTGGTTATTCCCTAAGCTCAGAGGCTGACGTTATAAGACAATTGAGGAGATGAAAGAGGCTGTGACGAAGGTCATTGACACGCTCACAAGAGGACTTCCATGGGGCCTTCCAGAAGTTGTTGGAACGGTACAATAAGTGCATTGCAGCTGGAGGAGATTACTTCGAAGGGGACTAGAGTTTCACGTGTGTACTATCAATAAAAGTGCCCATACAAAAAAAAAGTCTGGAAACATCGTATGCACCTCGTATATATTAAACGACGTCACCTGACCTATTAGAAACGTTGTGCAGAATCCACGTTCGATACATTTATCGAGAAAGATTTCGAATCATTCCTTGTTTTCAACGAAATTCAAATTCATTTAGTCTGTTTTTTTTTCAAACGTATATGCCTAGGAAAATCCCAAAACACGAATATAAGCCTCAAGGCACAGACTTATGTAATCCAGGAAAATATTGGGATGGACAAGGAACGCTGTACATGCTGGTAGATATGATTTTTTTCTTGTATATAGTTGGTTATATATAATCTGTTAACGAATAATTTGCAAGTAACATTTTTAGACGAGCAAGAGCTCATTTGTTTCCTCACAGTTAAACGGTTTCAAGTATTGCTTTCTGACACTAATAGTTTTACGTGAACACCACTAAATGTTTTCAAGTACTAATATCTAACACTAATAATTCCATTCAATATTATTCATTCATTTGTACATAGTTAAATGGTTTCATATATTTCTATATAATATTAGTCATTTTATTTATCAAGCCTTCTCCGTCTAAGTTTATACTAATCGTTTGTTTGCTCAGTTAAATGCGTTCAAGCTTTGCTATCTAACACAAATAATTCTATTCAGCATTATTTATTCGTTTGCACATAGTTAAATGATTCCATGTATTGCTATGTAATACAAATAATTAAATTTAACATCAATTACTTGTTTGGTAGATTCATGCCAAAGACTAAAAAAAATGGTACTTAAAGCCACCTTACTTAACACTCAGCATTATAAGGTGGGGATCAAGGGTAAAGTAGAGCAATCCAGGGAATAGAGTAGCGCCCTCCCCTACACCTCGGCGTGGTAGCTATTGAAAAGGGAGCTTTCGGGTCATCCTCGACTAAGGTCGCCAACTTTACTTACTTGTTTGTATATAGTTAAATGGTTTCAAGTATAATAAATGATTAAATAGTTTTATTTGACCCATAAATGGAACTCTAACAGGTTTTCCGGGTCATACTAGACCCGGAGGCAATGGCAATGAAGGAGTACTTCCTATTCCCCACAGTTCAAGTACTATAGCCTTACAATCAGATGTAGGTTAGTGTCATATCCAGAGAACTATTTCTATTTGACCCATAGATGAGACCCCTACACCGGGTCAGAGTGAACCTGAGAGTAATGGCAACGTGGGGGGTACTCCACTTTCCCCAAAGCTACTGGATTAGATCTTTATCACACTGTCAAACTGTGGATACTAGTTCTATTTGACCCATAGAGAGGACCCTAAAAAGTACAACCACTCCGGGTCAGAGTGGACCTGGAAGTAATGACAATGTGGGGGTACTCCACTTTCCCCTAAGCTACAAGATTATATCTTTATCAACATATTCAGTTCAGTGTCAAACTGTGGATACTAGTTCTATTTGACCCATAGAGAGGACCCTAACAAGTACAACCACTCCGGGTCAGAGTGGACCTGGGAGTAATGACAATGTGGGGGTACTCCACTTTCCCCAAAGTTACAGGATTATATCTTTATCAACAGATTCAGTTCAGTGTCAAACTGTGGATACTAGTTCTATTTGACCCATAGAGAGGACCCTAACAAGTACTACCACTCCGGGTCAGAGTGGACCTGGGAGTAATGACCATGTAGAGGCACTCCACAAGCTCCTAAGCTCCCGGTTTGAAGCTTCATCATCAGTTGATTTAGAGTCATATCCAGGACACCCGTTGTCAGTTGATACTTACCCCGCTGTAAAGATGCAGTAGTCGTATTCTACAACCCCAGGCTCCTGGGCTGGTTTATATTGAATTTCGTTCGATTCATCTATCGGTAAGTATATTCATATATTCAAACGCACACATCAAATGACGTTTCTAGTTTAAACGTATCAAAATGGCATTCATAATAGACGCAGGAAAGACCATTAATTTAACTTCAGAATAAAACATCAAGGCAGACAGAGATAACTTTTTCCAACAAAATGTCTCATTGACTTCCTCCAAAACAATAGAAACAGAGGAAATAAACGTAAATTTCAAGTGGGAAAAAGCTTGAATGAACAGGATGCCGTCTTTCTTTTTTAAATCAGAGGACAGGAATTACATAAAAATAAATAGAAAACACCAATTCTAAGATTTAAAAAAATAAATTTTAGAATGCATATACGCATACGATATCTCTCTCTCTCTCTCTCTCTCTCTCTCTCTCTCTCTCTTAATGACATATCAACCCTAGTGGCTTATTTAATACCAAAACCATTCTTTTAGAAGAACAGTACTGGTACTATTTAAGAGGATGAATTCAAAAGAATATTATATATATATATATATACGTATTTTGATTGAGATGTCATTTATGTTACCTGCTTGTAAACATACCTAGAATCAGCACTCACGTATAAAAAATATCATTTTCATTTCATAAGAATAGGTTATCTTATAGACGTATAACCCTATCTATCTATCTATCTATCTATCTATCTATTTCACTCGGTTCATATTTATGTTTAGGTTTGATGCTAGAGAGACGAATTAGTTGTATGAATTTCTGAGTCGAAGCTTGATGATTTTTCATAAAAGTAGTAATTCATAGTGATGTAAGGACATAAAGTTTATAAGCCCCCCCAAATCCACCCTGAATTGTCCATAACTGAAGACCAGCAGGACACATAGCGTAACGGCTATAGCCATTGGTTTCCTAAGTGATAATCATCTGGAGGTTGCGGGTTCAATCCTGACTGCAAGCGAGTAACAACACAGGAATTATTAACACTCGTACCCGGTTATGGGTAACGGAATCAGTGCAAGCGAACCCCATGGATTAAATTAAGGACGTGGCTCGAAGTTCCGTGTAGGCTCCCGAGAGCGACGAGAAACACCTGAAGAAGGCTGGAGAGCATATTGTCCGAAACGTTGTGCATATAACAATGAAGACAGTAGCCCAAAAACCCTGATTGAGAGATGTAGTTATGTTATCCTTCTGTAAACTGGGATAAAATCGAACTAAAATGGATGTTTTTTTAAGGTCGGCAGACAACAAACATACAAATCTGTCACTGCCCAAACCTATGATACTTGTAAAAACTATCATGCGTACATGATATAGTCACCCTGTCGGCGGGGTTTAGAGTATTCTAACTGCATTCCCTAACCGGACGTAAGACCCCCCCCATAAAAGGGTGTTCTGGATAAGAAACTAATCTGCACATAGTGGTGGGTCTTCTTTTATGGGGTTTTGGGGAGTATGGAATACTCTTCCATTGCCTTGAATCCCAGCTCCACCCGGGCTCGGAGAAGGAGTACCTATTAGGGTCCCATCTTTGGGTCAAATAGATGTTTAGAAATTATTCATATTCGATAGAATCCGTGCCTGTACCCTATAACCAAAAATGAAAAACATTCAAAGAAATAACATACCTCTTGGTATAAATTAACACGAGACGCGTTGCCATGTCGTTAAAATGATTCATTTAATTATCAATCAATTGAGTCGTTATTTCTACCATTAAGAAGAACGGTGTGTGATGTCATCATCATCATCATGTCATGCCGCCAGCACGGATATCCCTGACCCTCTCTCGGCATTTCTCCCTATTATTCATCGCCTCTGGCAGGTCTTCAGGGTTACATCCTGTGTCCTCACATAGCTGCTGTATGTATGTTCGAGCTGGTCGTCCTGCTTTTGCTTGGCCATATGTGGGGGTCCATAGGAGTACATCACTTATGAGCTCGTCCCTGCTTCTCCAGCAGTGTCCTGCGTGTCTGGTTCGTCTAACTTGTATAGTTTTCGTGATGGAAGGCAAGTGACCGTATAGTTGGTGTCTTTTGGGGTGTTGTCGCCAGGACTTGTTCAATATTTCTCTCAATATATTTGTGTAATTGCCGTCTAGTTCCTTCTCCAGCCGTTTAGTTAGCCTCCATGTAGTGCATCCATATAGCAGTATCGATACAACCGCTGCCTGGAAGAACCTGCGTAATTGAAAGCAAATGAATTAATAAAAGTTTTTTAACGAAATTACCACTTAAAGATAATAATAATAATAATAATAATAATAATAATAATAATAATTTGCAGAGGTAAAGATCCAAAGAGACATATTCCAGGGGGATGCACTATCACTATTACTATTTATGATAGCCATGATGTCACTCAACCACATCCTTCGGAAATGCACAGCCAGATACAAATTCAGTAAATCGCAGGAAAAGATCAACCACTTAATGTACATGGACGACATCAAACTTTTTGCTAAAAACGAAAAAGAATTGGAATCCTTAATACAAACTGTGAGAATATACAGTCAAGATATAGGAATGGAATTTGACATGGAAAAATGCGCCATGCTAGTAATGAAAAGTGGCAAACGACACATAACGGAAAGAGTCGAATTACCAAATCAAGTAGTCATCAGAACGCTCGGAGAAAAGGAAACCTACAAATACTTGGGGATATTGGATGCTGACACCATCAAACAACAGTAAATGAAAAAAAAAAAAATTAAAAAAGAGTAACTCAGAAGAGCCTGAAAATTACCCGAGACAAAACTCTAAAGCAGGAACCTTGTGAAAGGGATAATAACTGGGCTCTTCCCCTCGTAAGATACTGGGAACCATTCTTGAAGTGGACCAGAGAACTTAAACAAATGGACCAGAGAACAAGAAAGATAATGACCATGCGCAAGGCACTGCATCCAAGAGATGACGTTGACAGACAATATGTATCAAGAGGAGATGGAGGAAGAGGATGTGCCAGCATTGAAGACAGCGTGGACACATCGATACAACGACTCGAAGACTGCATACAAAAGCACGGAAGAAGACTGACTACGGACGCCAGAAACAATACTAACGACACGCGGACCAGCGGAACGACAATAACCAGAAAACAAAAGTGGGAAGAAAAACAACTCTATGGACGTTTTAAGCAACTAACAAGTGACATCTCACACGAGAAAACGTAGACGGGGCTAAGAAAAGGAAACCTTAAGAGGGAAACAGAATCTCTTCTAATAGCAGCACAAAACAACGCCACAAGGACTAACCATATCAAAGCGAGAATAGATAAGACGCAACAAAACAGCAGATGTTGGTTATGTAGTGTAAGAGACGAAACAATCAATCACATAATATGCGAATGTAGCAAATTAGTACTGAAAGAGTGGGTGGGCGTGGTGATCTACTGGGAATTGTGCCAGAAGTTAAAGTCTGATCATACGAACAAATGGTATATGCACAACCCAGAATCTGTCCTAGAGAATGAGACGCACAAACTCCTCTGGGGTTTCGAGACACTAACGATCACCAAATCTCGGCCAGACAAGCAGATCTTATAATTATAAAAAAAGAGAACTTGTAGAATTGTGGACTTAGCTGTTCCGGCGGACCACAGAGTGAAATTAAAAGAATGTAAAAAGAGGGATAAGTACCTGGACCTTGTGAGGGAATTGAAAAAACTGTAAAACATGAAAGTGACGATTATACCAATTGTAATTAGAGCTCTTAGTGCAGTCACCATAGGGTTAGTACAAGGACTTGAGGACTTGGAAATAGCAGGATAAGTGGAGTCCATCCAAACTCCTGCATTTTTGAGATCGGCTAGAATACTGAGAAGAGTCCTGGAGACTTGGGGTGACTTATTATCACTCAAACTCCAGTGAGTAACCATCAGCTAACGCTGGTGTGAAAAACTCTCAAAAGAGAACAACAAATAATAATAATGATAATAATAATTATGAATAGAAAGAACTGTGGAACATGGAAGTGACGGTTATACCAATTGTAATTGGTGCTCTTTGTACAGTCACTAAAAGACTGGTACAAGGACTGGAGGACTTGGAAATAAGAGAACAGTGTGAAGACCGTCCAAATTACAAAATTATTGAGATCGGTCAGAATACTGAGAGGAGTCCTGGAGACTTGTCACTCAAACTCCAGTGAGAAACCATCGGCTAACGAAAAACTCGAAAAGGAGTAACAATAATGATAATAAGCGAATGTAGCAAATTAGCCTAAAAGGAATATAAGTTTAGACACGACTGGGTGGGGAAGAAGATTAACTTGGAACTGTGCAAGAAATCGAAATCTGACCATACTACCAAATATTATAAGCACAAATCTGAGTCCGTTCTAGTTAATGAGTCGCATAAAATTCTCTAGTATTTTGAAATGCAAACAGATCATTTAATCTCGGCCAGAAAATCAGATCTAAGAATATACACAAAAAGAAAAGAAAAAAGTTAAAAAGAGAGAACCTGCCGTATAGTAGACTTTTTCGTCTCGACAGTCCACACAGTGAAAATCAAAAAAAGCGAAAAGAGAGACAAGTACTTTGACCTCGTCATAGAACTAAGAAAACTGCAGAACTTGAGGGTGGCCGTTTTAAACGTTACAATTACAATTGTTATTACCATACGTATTGTAATTGGTGCGCTTAAAACGGTCTTCAAAGGTTTGGAAAGGAGGTTGAAAGAATTGAATATTCGCGGACAAATCGAGACCATCCTAACTACTGCATTGTTGAGATCGGCTAATATACTGGAAAGAGTCCAGGAGATCTGAGGAGACTTGCTGTCATTCATACTTTTATGAAATTCCAACAGCGTAAGCTGGTGTGAAAAACTTACAAGAAGTAAAACAATAATTAATAAATTAGATTTGAAAAATGAAATTAAATAATTTATGGTTTTAATGCTACTCCTGCTTGGGAAGGAAGGAAATTTAAGAAGATTCGTCAATGAGTTCGCAGACTAATAAGGAAAAGCTGACTTACAGCCAAGTTTAGCAGTGATTAACCTGTCTATTTCTTAGATAGGTGAGCATTTTAGAAGAGCTTGTAGTGTAAGCAACTTGTGGTTCGAGTACCCATCAAAGCTACATTTAACAAATAAGAGTAAAAACGAATTTATTTTATACAAAAAAATTTAATTTTTCAACTTAAGCTCTTTCCTCGACAATGCCCTTATTTCAGTGATGAATATTAATATTATAAATCGATAATTTTAATGTGAAAATGTGAGATAAAAATTCATTTAATTATTGAATGTGTAACAACTGAGTTGTTCATCGACCCCTCGTAGCCAAGTGCTCATTTGCGGAAGACATTTACGAACTTGATATTTTTGTCAAGATATCGAGCAACGAGACAAAATACTGAAAACTTTGTTCATATTTATCTCAAGGATATTAGAGTAAATCAAACGCAAGCCGTCTTGGATTTGAACTTGTTTTTACTATTTTCTTTTCCAGTCTATTTGCCATTATCAACATTTTGCTTATCCACAGGGTGTCTCAATAAACATAGGGCCCATCTGACTGCTGATATATAGGGTGTCTCAATATACATGGTTATATAGGGTGTCTCAATAAACATAGGGTCCATCTGACTGCTGATATATAGGGTGTCTCAAGATACATGTTTATATAGGGTGTCTCAATATACATGGGACCCATGTGACTGCTGATATATAGGGTGTCTTAATATACATGGTTATATAGGGTATCACAATAAACATAGGACCCATGTGACTGCTGATATATAGGGTGTCTCAATATACATGTTTATATATGGTGTCTCAACATATATGGCACCCATGTGACTGCTGATATATTGGGTGTTTCAATATACATGTTTGTATAGGGTATCTCAATATACATGGGACCCATGTGACTGCTAATAACTCTACTGCTAATAATATTGTGTTCTTTTTTGTTTCATATTTATGTATACTACAATAACTATTAATACTCGATCACAATGCCTTGGACAAGAGAGGAAAAATATTTTGGGTCACTATTTATTTGGAAATAAAATTATTCAAAACTGTGTAGACAAAGTTTTGCAGGAAGTTTAACAATTATCCCCAGAAAAGCCACATTTATCGTTGGGTACGCAAATTTCAAGCTACAGGGTCAGTAAACTACCTCAACAAGAAGGCAGAAAATCCCAGGTCTGGCAGGAAGTTGACAACAAGTAATATTGATGCCGTGACAGATGCTGTCGGAAGGAGTCCGAAAAAGTCCCTCCAAAGACATTCCCAAGCACTGTAAGATAAAGTCAATCAATTTCTGCCCTTGTCATTTTGTTTGACCTTTCTGAAGTCAAATGATCGCTTTTTAATTCTCTGATGAAACATGACTTGATCCAATATGAATTATATTAATGGTTTGTATCTCTGATCAGATATATATATGATTCTCTTTTATAAAAACTATCATACAAAGATCCAGTGACATACCCAAAGAGTGTGAGTTCAATACCCGGTGAAGGCAGTGGAGAACTTTCAGAGGGGAAAATTAACTGGAGATAACTGAAAACTGACATCCATTAAACATGGCTGGTGTAGCTAGAACAGTCTACCCCGGTGAGCGAAATAAAAGGTTTAAGTTCGACATTCCAACCATCTGAAGAAGGCCGGAACGTACAACGGCCGAAACGTTGGGATAAAAATGGCGACAAAGATGAGGACAATAGTCCGAAAAATGTAAATAATGTACATAATATCTCATCTCAGAAATATAAACAGATATATCATCAACTACATAATACTTCATATATTCTTGTTTTTAAGAATTCTTTTTTTTTTTACGAATTCCCCTTTATAGAATTTTGTTCCCATCTGCTATTGTATATCTGAAATAAAGCTTTAATATCAGAATCAGGACACTCGTTGTTGGGATGTCTTTTCTCTCACCAGAGATGCAGTCGGCGTGTTCTTCAGTCTTAAACAACTGTGTGCACACAAATGACTGTAGAATTGAATTATTAGCATTACAAAACAAAACTTGGAAGCATTTAACTGTGTGCAATCGAATAAATAATTTTAAATAGAATTACTAGTGTTAAATAGCAATACTTGAAACCATGTAAGTTAGTGAAAACAAAACTGTTACTGTTTGATAGCAATGCTTGAAACCAATTAACTTTGTGCAAATAAAACTATAAGAGTTAGATAGAATTGCTTGAAACATTTGACTGTGTGCAAATAAAACTATTAGTGTTAGATAGAATTGCTTGAAACCATTTAACTGTGGGAAAATAAAACTATTAGTGTTAGATAGCAATGCTTGAAACCATCTAACTGTGTGAAAATAAAACTATTAGTGTTAGATAGCAATGCTTGAAATCATTTAACTGTGTGAAAATAAAACTATTAGTGTTAGATAGAAATGCTTGAAACTATTTAACTGTGTGAAAATAAAACTATTAGTGTTAGATAGCAATGCTTGAAACCATCTAACTGTGTGAAAATAAAACTATTAGTGTTAGATAGCAATGCTTGAAATCATTTAACTGTGTGAAAATAAAACTATTAGTGTTAGATAGAAATGCTTGAAACTATTTAACTGTGTGAAAATAAAACTATTAGTGTTAGATAGCAATGCTTGAAACCATCTAACTGTGTGAAAATAAAACTATTAGTGTTAGATAGCAATGCTTGAAATCATTTAACTGTGAGAAAATAAAACTATCAGTGTTAGATAGCAATGCTTGAAAACATTTGACTGTGTGAAAATAAAACTATTAGTGTTAGATAGCAATGCTTGAAACCATTTAATTAGATATATTCAAAATATATTTATAAACATGATTTGGCCTTAAATAACCTACAATGGTTGATATGCCGTAAAACCTAATCAACCAAACCAATCAAGTTCCATGGTGCTAGAATATGTCATAAGGTCAGTGGGTTTCTCTGCAGGAATCACGGCTCCCGAGGAGCTGGAACAAAAATATCTCATGTTTCATCGGCATTCCTCTTTAGGGGCACCACAAGAATTGGGCAAGAAACTCCTTTTAATTTAGGGGACAGGTGCTTCCAGAGAGGAAGACTCCAGGAACTGAATTCATTGATTTTTTGACCCCTTGGCATGAATGTCAGGCAGAAGGGTGAAAATTTCAAGGTTTATTTTCGTGAAAGTCTAGGGTATCGGAAATTCCATGAGCCAAGAATTCTGAATGGTTAACTATCCTTCCCGTAAAGAAAAACTGCTCAGTAATCAGATTTAAATATTTACATTTTCATAATGTCAATTCAAATACTGACAATAATTCTTATTTCATTCATAGTTAATTAACATTTGAATTATTCAAATGGTTATTAATTTGATGATGCTGGTTGGTGACTCTGAAAAAGAATATATGTAGGCTATTCGTTTTCTCGTTAAAACAGAGATGCAAATACCGCGACATTTTTGTCAAAATTTTAAAATGATCTTCCTCTCATCCCACCAAACCCCCCACCAAAACAAAACAAAACAAAAAAAAACAAAAAAACAAATAAAACAAAAGCAAAAACAAAATTAACTTAAATATTAGGTTGAAATAGAAAACGATTTAAATGGCTAAAATGTCTGAAGGAACAATTGCCTTACATAAAAATGAAAGAAGCAGATGATAAACAAAATGAAAGTTATCTGCTTAAATTATAGATTGACTTTCTGACGCTCAAGCTACAACAAGGACCAAGCAGCCATTGGATTTCAACCTGAATTTGCATGCTTAATATTACTGAGTTCTCTTTTACTATACATAGTGAGGGCCTTATTTTGGGCTCAGCTACTACTAATAAAAGTTTTGTCGTACTATTCCTTTATAGAGAGCTTTTTTAATGGAATGTATGGAATAAAATGTATGCGCTTTGGAGCAAGTCTTGAATATACTTTGTGTTAGATTGTAAGTTTAGGTTCAGGATATTGGAAACCGCAGAGGCTAAGAGTTCAAAGAGGTTCAGAAGAATATGCAGAAAATCTTTACTTGTATTATAACTTTTCACCTCTAACATAAAAGAGCAGAGTTCAATTGGTTTTGTGAATTTTGTGAGCTCAGTTTATGGGTTTCGGCAGCCCCATGGGCAAAGATTTCCCTGGGTTAAGAAGAATATGCGGCAAAATCTTCGGTTTTATTGAAAAAGCGAAGGTCGATTCATTATCAGTGAATGTACTATCAATTTTAATGACTAATTAATGTGTGAATATTAAATATTTTTCTCCATTGGCTTCGTTGTTTTCCACATCAGCGGTCAAAATACGCTTCCATGGCGTTTTCCTTCATATTGGCTCGAATCGCTTGATAATTTCATCTTCCCAACGTCGTGGGAAGGTCTTCTGAGTGGTTGTTTTTGGTTTTTTGTATTCTTTGCGGTAGCTTACGTATAACATCGCAGGCGCAACGGTGCTATTTTCACGTAGGATCTTTTCCAGCTTTGCCTTATGCACATCTTTTAATGGGAGTAATTGCCTTCCACTTTTAATCTCGCGAGAATTCTGCTTCCATCTCTCGGCAGATATACACTATCTGTCCAAAGTTGACATATGTTGTGTAATCAGCTGTGTCTTTATGAACAATGAGGAACACGTGTATATAAAAAAAAATCTCTCATTCTATTCTCGAAAAAGGGGCACACAGTTTGTTGTTAGATTGAGAGATAGATGGAGACACATATACTCAGAAATGGGACTTCTTCTTGTCTCATATCTTCTTCCGGGAGCCAGGGGGTGCCAACGCTTGCACCCCCTTGCAAGCCGTATCATCAGAGACGTCCTAGACGCTTCTGATCGGCTGCCTATCCCTTGCTCGACTCCTGATTCTCTGGACTATGTCTAAATCTGACTGCATGGTTCTCATATCACGTGGTCTCCTTCCGGTTACACACCCGCTCGACCGGCCTGCCTCGACGAACTGCCAACCCCCGTTAACTTATCATAACGTGACAGCTTGTGAAAGCACACGGGGTCACTAGGAATGAACCGAAAATCCTTGTCATATGTTATATAACACATACTCTTCCCGCCACTATACGTGGTTTCTTTCTTTGTTTAAGGGAATATAAACCTTTGTTGGTAATTTATATAAAAGCCATTCTTGTTGGAGGATAGTAGTAGTAGTAGTAGTAGTAGTAGTAGTAGTTGTATTTAACCTGTAGCTTTGAGGTTAATGGGTTTCATACCTTTCCTAAGAGTATTAGCCCGAAAGTGAATGTTATAGCACGACAGGAGAACGAACTCACTACTACATCACAAAGACTACTATACAGCCAACTATATCATCATCATCATTAAGTCGTGCTGATAGTATGGATCCCTTTGACTCTCTTTCACTATCCATCCCAATCGCCTATTGCTTTTGGCAGTTCCTTTGTACAGCATCTTATGTCCATACAGAGTTCTGGTCGGCCAAAACTGGTGTGTCCATGTCAAGGATCTCACAGAGCCCACAATGTTTTGTTTGTCTTGTTTGGATGGTTTGTGAAATGGGAGGCAAGTTGTCATACAACTAATATTTTATAGTTTCCTGTTTCCAGGATTTATTTAAAACAGCACGCATCATCCTTGTGTACAACCCACCTAAATAGTAGACTAGTTCGGTAGCAATATCTCATCTACTGAAAGCGAAGTCAGCATACGCATAAGAAAGGCATGCACCGCTAACGACAGGTTATCGACCATATGGAAACCAGTTCTATCTGATATTGTATATATTAAACTTAAATTCGAGATTACAATGCAAAATCGTGGTCGAAAGATTGTATTGTCCTAATCTCATGTCAGATTTTTTAGAAATCAGAATAAGAAAGCTTTTACCTAAATTCAAGCTACTGTGAAATATGCAGTTAATTATAACAATTATTTGTGTATAACAGGCACTCATGTATAACTGGGAAGTCCTCCGCGGAGTAATGGCAAGACTGCATGCTCAGTAGTAGTGTGGGTGCTCACAGCGTACTCTGGATGAGCTTCCCACACCCGCTGAGAAGGAGAAGTGCTAAGTGGGGTTTTGAAAATAACACAGCGTGCTATGGTCAAGAGAAGAAGAAGTTATGGGTCTGTTTTTGTCTCGTTACCTTCGTCTCTTTCACATACCACAGAAGCTTCAACCCTTTCGAGTATGAGATACATTCTTATAAATATGTGTAGTAGTCATTCTTCCTCCTCCGTGTATATTCATTCATTATGACTATACAACATCAGCAGTGTATACCGTGATGGGGGCAAATCATTGTATACATTGCTGATGAGACCTAATAAGGTCGAAACACTTGTCCAGTGGTTCCGCATGCTTGCTGGATTTTCTGGTTATGGTAATTCAAATTTATAAGAATTCTCGTATATAATACGCATTGACTTTTTCTTTCTTTCTTTGTTTAATGGCATATCAACTCTTTGTAGGTTATTTAATGCCAAAGCCATTCTCCTAGAAGAACAGTACTGGTACTATTTAACCCATAGCTGGGAGGATAAGGGGGCTCATACCTTTCCCAAGGGTATTTGTCCGAAAGTGAACGTAATAGCGCGACTGGAGTACGAACTCGCGTACTACGATTCCGTCCAACGCTTTAACCATTAGACCACGAGGACACCCCCGCGTTGACTTTTTAGAATCAGTAAACTAAATTTAGCATTTTTATTGTTGAATTTATATAGCTTCGATTATGTATTGAAATACCAAGTTTCCAGAATATTTAGAACAAACACACGAACATGTTCACATAGAAATGCCACAAACTTGCATATGACGGCCTCCTATGAATAATTTTAAGTGTTTCATATCTAATTTCATAAAGTCGTGATATTCTTAATAAAAAAAATTGTCCATTTTAAGGACAAATGGATGTAATCTCATTGATCTGCATTGATTATTTAATAACTTTTATATATTTTTCCTCACATCTCTTGAATCTGAAAGAATTGGATCTTTGCAAACAAAATAATTCCAAACCATTGGTCTACTATGAACGCAACTGAATTTTTTAAATTTTCTTATGTTGCAACTTTTCCATTCAAATCTTGCCTTAGAATACTTCGTCGGATATTTGTGAATATTCTTTAAAATTTTTTCTTGAACCCATTTTGAGGATGATTGGTTTGGTTTGGTTTGGTTTAATGGCACATCAACCATTGTTGGTTATTTAATGCCAAATCCATTTTTATACATATAAACAGTTCTATTGTAAACGATTCACTATAGCTGATGCACACAGTTTTGTTCTATTTGACCCATAGATAGGGAAGGAGTAGCGCCTTCCTCTACACCTCGGTATAGTAGCTAACGAAAAGGGATCCTACGGGTCGCCCTAAACTACGGTCGTTAACTTTACTTTATTAAAATATAAGTCCAATTAAGGTGAAGAGTCTTTTAGCCACAACTCTGCTCGTCTTTAACAACACCTTCAAACAATTTGAAAGAGTTAAAAGACTCTTTGCTGTTCCATCAAATACGTATATTCTGTAAACACTCCTCATTTTTCTGCATAGCATAGGTCTCCCCGACTCTCTATCTCTTAATACATTAAAAAATCAAAATGAAAACAATATGAATTTATACGTTATGCATGGAATATTGAAGTTCTTTTGTCAACGTGAGGAAAAAGGTTAGTTTGTTTGAAATTTAATTCAAATAAAAACTCTTGGAATTCTTAATTTTTCTCACTGTTTTCCTAAATTTGGGAGGGGCAGCTACTCCTCTGTTCTTCTGCCCCACCCTGTTTTGTAACCTTGTTGTACTATTATATCGAATTGAAAGAAAAGAAAATTAAGAAAAAAAAATTGAAAGAAAAGAAAAAGAAACAAAGAAAATATATAAAAACTAAAAAAAAACACTTCTTTAAAAATTATCATATCTATTTTTTAAGATGGTGATTTAGGAACAAATTTTCTGATTAAAATTATGAAATTGTTGATTTGGTTTGATTTCTCGGCATATTAACTTAAGTGAATAAATAAATGATAAAGGCATCCATGGAGAAGGATAGTAGTGGTACCTATACTCTTGCCAAGGGTATTAATTCAAAAGTGAACGTAATAACGCCAGTGGAGTTCGAACTCGCTTACTACAAAGTTGTAGTCAAATTCTTTAACCATTATACCACGGTGACACCGTTAAACCCCCGCCTAGAGTAAGATCTTTTTACAGGCCAAAAATTATTTTGTCTAACACCCTGAAAACTCTGTTAAATTAAACATTGAATTTTGCAACTTTTTAAAACCAAAATTTTGATTTTTTTGTTCTTTCTTTTTTTAATGGCATATCAACCTTCGTGGGTTGATTAGTGCCAAAGCCATCCTTGTAACAGAATAGTATTAGTAATATTTAACTCACAGCAGAGAGTATACGGGTTAAATTTGAGAAACTTTTGATTATATCATACCATAAAAATAATTGAAAAATAGACAGGAACTAAAGCAAGTATAACTGCCAGAATAGTACTATCAAATGCATTGCTAATGATTTCAATAAAGAAATGGATTGCAAATATTTTTTTATAGAAATAATAAATGATTTTACAAAGTAAGTTTATTTAAAATCAGAGTCCCATCTCTGGGTCAAGTAGAACTGTTTGACCATTTAACTGTGCAAACAAATAAATAATGTAAAATTGAATTGTTATTGTCACATAGCAATACTTGAAACCATTTAACTGTGTACAAATGAATTTGTAATGTTCAATAAAATTATTGGTATTACATAACAATACTTGGAACCATTTCACTATGTGTAAATAAAACTATCTCCGTGGAATACTTGAAAGCGTTTAACTGTGTGCAAAAATTGAATTATTGGTATTACACAGCAAATGATTAATATGAAATAGAATTATTATTGTTAGATAGCAATACTTGTAACAATTTAACTGTGCGTAAACAATAATAATATTTAGTTTGTGTATAAACAAATTAGCTCTAAATTCTTGAGAAATAAAAATTACCTAAACGCTATTCACTGGTAGGGAAAGGAAATTTCGTATTTTGGTTTGGCGCGCAATTTAATTCGACGCATAATTTCACCCAATCAGGATGACTTATACTATTCATACTGGATCTCATTTCAGGGCAGCAGAAATTGGATAAGCTGCCAAACACAGTCTCTTTGGCTGAACAACGCCGTTCAGTGCAGACGTCCCATTGGCCGTTCTTCAATAGCAGCAGCAGCATGGACACATGAGGGAACCTATCTAATTTATGGATTCCTTGCGTCTATCTCAGACCAAGGAATCCCAGTTGAATATGAGTTAGCTACATTCAATACGCCACCACAGGAACAACTTTATGTCACCCCCAAAATTGGCTATGTCGATGCGATGTCTTATTCCGCTCTCGACACCTTGCTCTCATTTCACCTCTGGGCCACTTTAATGGAGACAACGCACGCCTCTCCCCAAATCACCAGACACACAAAACTCTAGGTGACTCCAAAGTTTATTTCCTCCAACGGCAAACAAGACTTTCGCTAAACTGCGGCGAGCCCAATCCCTCGCACGTCCGACGATACGCGCTGCCTTCTCAACTTTCTCATAACTCCATTTCGCCTCTTTACTCACAACCTTCCTACGAGACTTGCAGCACAAACGCCAATTACATTTTCCATGCTGCAAATAAAAACTATTCCTAAAATCATTTCGACTTCGACATCTTGAACCTTTTCTCCTCGCCAAAAACACGCAACTAAAACCCTTACTTAAACACAACACTTTCCTTTTCGCTAACAATAACAAAAAAAAAAAAAAGACTAAACACTTACAAATCATATGTATATCCATTTAACAGTGTGCAAACAAATGACTGATGTTGAATTAAATTGTTAGTGCAACATAGCAATGCTTAAACCTATTTAACGATGTGCAAATAGTAAAAAAGATTATTGGTGTTAGATGGGAATTCTTGAAACTATTTAACTAAGTGCAAACTAATGAGCACTGGCTCGTGTAAAAATTGCTACCTAAAAACGATTCGTCTACAAATCCTATATATCTAATACATATATTGTCATCCACAGAGAGACTGTTTCGTTGTATCACAACTCTTCTGTGTGGCTAGACACGTAGGACGCTTGAAGCTGGGATCGAAACTGTTGGGTATCACTCACCTTTTTCCACACAATGAACTAGTCCATCTGCCATATATAGCAGTAGCTACTAATACCAGAGCAGACTAGAAGGTGAAGAGCAGCTTATAGGGATAGTATTAGAGCGTTGGAGACTGGAGATCGCACTAGATCACCTTACTTGCTACCGTAAATACGGAAGCCAATACTATCGTTGGACTATATCTTTATTCTGTATTCAGTAATCCTATGTTCTTTTCAACTAATAGTCCCTCTACTTTTTCCTGAGAATATATCTCTATTTCTTCTCATATCGTGGTTTGTCCTTTATTTAATATTACAACCAGAATGCAACAGAAACCCACCTAACTTTACGTTAGACTTAGTATCATACCGCTCAGATAACAAGTGTACCACATCAGCTCGGGAATTATAAGGTATTAAATAGTAGCGTTCGTTTGTTTAGATTTTATACCTTACCGGATACCAGAGTGCTAAATTCGTTTGAAGAGCTTTGTACTATGAGAGCGGCAGCTGTAAATTCCTTCGTCAAAGTGCTCAACCCCCATGGGGGAGCGTATATATCGTCATCCACATAAAGACTGTTTCCTTGTATCACAACTCTTCAGTGTGGCTAGACATGTAGGACGTAGGACATATATGTATAAACAGGAATTGGCATAAAATGACCTACAAGAGTTTATATGCCATAAAAACCAATCAACCAAATCTTGAAATCAGCAGAAAGACATTTTCAGTTTATAATGCAAAGTTAGCATTCAGAAAAGTAATAGGTCGATGGACAAAAGTAATAGGTCGATGGGCAAACCAATCAGATTGGATATTATGAAAAAACAGAGATAAATTCCAGTTTATAATGAAAAGTTAGTATACAGAAAAGTGCTGTTAAATATACATTTAACAGCACTTTTCTGTAAACAAAAGTAATAGATCGATGGACACAAGTAATAGGTCGATGGACAAACCAGTCAGATTGGATATAATGAAAAAACAGAGATAAATACGATTGGTTCAATCTTAGGTTTCTGGGTCCTGCTTCATGCAAATGTTAAATAAAATTATTGATCCAATGCTTCTTTCGTGATACATTTGAATAAACAAATACAATTAGTCAAGATTGTTTTATTAACTGTTATATCTCAGTTAGTAGAGCAACAGACTGAGAAGTTAAAAAAAAGTTTGCGTTTCGGCCTTTCGAAGTCTATTCAGAAAGTAATTAGATAAATAATAAAAACCTTCAACTTAATCATACTTTATTTTCTTAAAATAATTCCCTTGGTGAAAAACCACACCCGATAAACAGAAATAAAAGTTGGTAACAAACGCTTTTTTTTAAAAAAGTTGGTTCGTTACGACCTGTTTTATGTCCCCAATAGGTTTTCTTTTCGAGCTTGTCACACCTGTTTCAAATGATGGATTTTCACAAAAGTCTGAGTGACAACAAGTTTTCTCGGATCTTCAGGAAACTTCTATGTATTGGAGCTGATTTGTAACAGTGATGCAGTTTGGATGGTCTCCATTCTTCCTATGATCCGCCAGGCACTCCAGTTTTTTTTCTCTTGACATTTATAGACCGTTCCAAGTGCGCCAATTACAATTGGTATCACCGTCACCTTCATTTTTCACTGCTTTTTCAGGTCTCATGCAAGATCCAAGAATCTGAGTATCTTTTCGGTTTCTTTTATTTTAACTTTGTAGTCAGCTGGAAGGGCAAAATCCACTCGATGACAGGTTCTTTTCTTCTTGTTAAATAATAGTTTGTCAAGTCTTTTAAGAATAATCTTTAAATAGATCTATTTGACCGATAGATGGGAACCAGAAGACAATCTTACTCCCGGTCAAAATGTATCAGGTAGTAAATTTGGTTTGGTTTGGTTTGGATTGGTTCGATGGCATATCAATCATTACGAGGTGATTAAATGCCAAATTCCTTTTTATTCATAATTCTGTTTCAAACAATTCAGTTTAGCATAAGTACACAGTTTAAATGTCA
>OY757905.1:69134813-69222313 GCA_963585895.1 Sepioteuthis lessoniana | reverse complement strand
ACATGTAAGTACAATTCAATTGTGAAAAACATTTCTATTTCAAGCTATTCAGTTTAGTCAAGCAGTTCTAATTCAAACAATTCAGTTTAGCATAAGTATGCAGTTCCATTTAACCCATAGATAGGGCCCTATCAGGTGCTACCACTCCGGGCCAGAGTAGACCTGGGAGTGATGGCATTAAAGGAGTACTCTGCATTTCCCACAGCTCCAGCATAATTGGAACCTCACCATCAGATTGTTTAGTGTCATATCCGGGACACTCGTTGGGGAGTGGTCTCACCACTCTGCAGAGGCTCAGTCGGTGTATTCTACAGCCCCAACCGACTGGGCAAAACAGTGACAGGAAAAAACTCTTCTGCATCGATCATTAAGGGATACTCGTATTGAAAGTTTTTTTCGAGACGTCCAGCAGTAGGAAAAAGTGAAGGAAGAGATTTTTAAAAGAATATTTATAGAAAGTGAACAGAAATGTTTTGAACTGAGTTCGCTGACTTACAGTGAATGCTTACTTATAATTTGTTTGCACACAGTTATATGGTTTCAAGGTTTCGTTTGGTTTTGTTTGTTTGTTTAATGGTAGATCAACTTTCGTGGGTTATATAATTCCAAAGCTATCCTTATAGAAGAGCAGTCGACTGAATCTTCTGCAGAGTATTAAGACCCGCCCCCAGCAAAAGGAACCCTGAGTATAGCAGTAACCAGCGTTGTGAGAATCTTCATTGCTATTACTCCTGACAAGGAGTAGTAGCACCTATTAGGGTTCCATTTAAGGGTCGAGAAGATATGTCTAAAAACTATCAGAATTAGATAGGAATACTTGAAACCATGTAACAGTGCAAATTATTTGAATTAAGAATTCCCAGTATTGGTATCTTTTTTTAATGGCATATCAACCTTTGTGGGTTATTTAATGCCAAAGCCATCATTCTAAAAAAAATTGCTGTGACACTATCTAACCCAAGAGTGGGCAAACTGCGGCCCGCTGTACTGTTCTGTGAGGCCTGCAGGAGCCTCTAAAAAATGAAAAAAATAAACGCTTGCACTTAAATTGAGAATAAATTCTTTTGATTTTAAAAGATGCGTCCCTTTGATAATTCATAACCCAGTGATGCAGCCCTCCCACCAAAAAGTTTGCTCACCTGATCTAATCCATAGTGGAGGGGGGGGAAGGGCTTTATATTTTCCCAAGGTTATTAGTCCGAAAGTGAAAAGAGTACCGTGATTTGAGATCGAACTAGTTTACTTCGAAGCCGGAGTCTAGAACTTTAGCCATTACAGCACGAGGACTCACCTCTCTATAAAGAAAAGTTGAATTATTTAAAGGATTATTATTATTGGTTACTTGAATTATTTAAAGGATTATTATTATTGGTTACTTGAAGTCATATAAAAAATAGTTGGTGACCTTAGTCGAGGGTGACTCGAAGGCTCCCTTTTTAATGGCTACTACACCGAGGTATAGAGAAGGGCGCGATTCCATTCCCTTCATTGCTAGAATTTACCCTTGATCCTTACCTTATAATGCTGAGTGTTAAGCAAGGAGGCATCAAGTACCATTTTTGAGTCTTTGGTATGACTCGACCTAATTTTGAACCCCGGTCTCCCGGACTATTGGCGAACACTTAATTGCGAGAGAATTATTAGTTCTAGATAGGAATACTTGAAACTGCAGAGGATTCCCCGTGGTGTCGTGGCTAACTTGCTAGACTATGACATCAAGTTCGAGCTCTGCTTACACTAGTAAATCTACTTTCAGACTAATACCCTTGGGAAGGGCGTAGACCCTTCAGTTATGCATAAAAAAATATCACTACTGTTCTTCTATAAGGATAGCTTAGGAATTAAATAACCCACGAAAGTTGATATACCATTAAACAAAGAAACTAAACCAAATGAAACCTTGATACCATATAACTGTGTGCAAGCATATTATTATTGTGTCTTGATTATTAGTATTTGATTTTAAATCTTGACGCCATATAAATGAATGCAAATTATTTGTGCATTCAATATTATAAAAATCTCCAAAAAAATGATTATTGTCATAAAATAGTGAGATTTAAAAAAAAAACAACTGCTGTGGAACGTTAAAAATACAAACAGTTATGGTTGTAAGTAAATGTTTGCAAAGGAATCAAATGTCGGCTTTAGTTATCCATAAAGGGTTGATATGCCTTGTAAACAAATAAAACCAAAATAAAAGGTCCTGTGAAATGATTGACTGAATAAGTGTAACATGGACAATACGAAATGTAAAGTGACAGTTAATAATGAGGGTAGAAAGAGATCGCACTCTAAGCCATATGACATTTCACCCAGCGAATTTAGAATTAGGGAGTTTCTAAGAATTGTGTTTATTGGGAATCCTTTTGAGATGAGGCTTCTTAATCTGAGAATTAATTTTTTACGGTTCCAGGGGAGAATTGTCAGAATATAGCGGTTTCAATTCCTACCCAAGCCGGCCAGAGGTTTACTTGGTCAAAAACGTGGTGTGATAGACAACAACTATGGAAGGCAGTAATTACAGGGGATACAGTTATAAGACTCAGCATTCCTATCCGAGGTCGTGGTTTATCACCTGAAGAAGGCTAGAGGTGAAATTTGGCCGAAACGTAGCGAGAAGAAACAACCAAAAACTACCAAGATGAGGACCAAAAGTCCGCTATAAATTAAAAAATAAAACAAACTTAATTCTCTTTCTAAGAATTGTTTAAAAATTCATTATCTGTTGCTCGTCCCAATGGGCAAGAAACGCTTAAAAAGTTGTGGGCGCCCTTTTCGATAGCTACTACACCGAGGTGTAGGCGAGAGCGCTACTCCTTTCACTGGCTTCCTCCACTTTACCCTTGATCCCTACCTTATAATGCTGAGTGTTAAGCAAGGAGGCATCAAGTACCATTTTTGAGTCTTTGGTAATACTCGATCTGGGATTGAACCCAGGTCTCCCGGGCTATTGGCGAACACTCCAACCATTATGCCAATGTCTGGTAAAAGGAAGCACTTAAGATTACTGCTAATCTAATGGATTTTGATAATAGTTTTTAATTATTCAGACTGTGAGAAGGAAGCGGGGAAGAACGTAGTTTACGTCCCTGAAAACGAGGTGAGATGACGAACAACGAAGTTTAATGCAATTAATTAAGATGCAATTAGATATCGAAAATTTAGTCTTAATTGCAATCAAACATTTACAAATGATCCAAATTTCGGTATCAAATAACCTGTCGAGTATTGAGGAGGCTTGCTAGCACTTTATCACTTGTTAAAGTCACCAGATACGACTGGCAAATGGTCAACAAAGCTACTTTATTAATCACAGAGGCAAGGCATATACATCCCTGTAATACAGCCTAGTCGGATGGAGTTACTATATACACCGACAGCATCTGAGTGTCCTGGATATAACACTTAACCAACTGATGGTGAGAATCCAGTTCTAATGATCTAAAGAATATCAAATACCCCTTTATTGCCATTACTCCTTGGTCCCCTCAGAGTTGTAATACCTGATAGGGTCCCATAAATGGGTGAAACAGACTGTTTGACTATTTGTGGACAAACAAATGATACGTGGTGCCTTCAATAAGTTTCCAGACTTTTTTTGTATAGCTATTTAAAATTGTCGTAGACTCTTGAAAATTTAGCATGTTATTGCTATACATTTTATGAGATGACTGACCAATTTTTATGACTTCACGTTCAAATGAACAGCTACAGCAGCAATTGGAATACACCCTACGAAAGCCTGATTGTTACAGCTGGCGAATTTCAAAAATGCAATCTGGGCGTAAGGACACTTTAGAAGAACGATATGCAATAAAATTCTGTTTTAAACTTGGAAAAAATGCCGCAGTAACGTATGGAATGCTTCAGACTGCTTTTGGAGCATCTTGTATGAGTCGAGCAACAGTTTTTGAGTGGCATAAGAGATTCAAGGAAGGCAGGGAGTCTGTAAGGGATGATGAGAGGTGTGGGAGGAGTAAGGAAGTCAATACACCAGAGTTGATTGGCCAAAGGGTTAGGGTTAGGGTTATTATGTTGAGGTTTTAAGGGAGTTCAGCAAGAGATTCCGTCGAAGAGGCCAGCACTCTTCAAATCGGGTCACTGGCATTTCCACCAGGACAATGCATCAGTCCACAACTCCATCCTTGTCACAGACTATTTGACCAAGATGGGCATCAAGATAGTTCCTCATCCTCCCGATAGTCCAGACCTTGCTTCTTGTGACTTTTGCTTATTCCTTAAGCTCAGAGGCTGTCGTAATGAGACAATTGAGGAGATGAAAGAGGCTGTGACGAAGGTCATTGACATGGTCACACAAGAGGACTTCCATGGGACCTTTCAGAAGTTGCTGGAACGGTACAACAAGTGCATTGCAGCCGGAGGAGAATACTTCGAAGGGGAGTAGAGTTTCATGTGTGTACTATCAATAAAAGTGGCCATACGGAAAAAGTCTGGAAACTTATTTAATGATCCTCGTATCTCTCTCTCTCTCTCTCTCTCTATATATATATATATATATATATATATATATATATATATTATGTGTGTGTGTGTGGTGGATAAAGGAGAAAGTGAATGAATAAGTGCCCATATGAAAAATGTCTGGAAACTTATTTAATGATCCTCGTAAATCTTGAATTGTTAGTGTTATACAGAATTACTTGGAACCATTTAGCTGCGTGGATACAATTGCGATACATCTGTGCAAACAATTTTTCTCTAACTCATCTAAAAATGATATTACCTATAAACTATCAACTAATAGTTTGTAGAAAACATTTTAAACGAGCCAGAAATTATTTGCTGGCACGCGGTTAAATTTTTATACACATATTATTTTTAAGTTGATAGTTTATAGGAAATATTATTTTGAAACAATCAACGTAAAAATAGTATGTGTATAACAATTTAACTGCGTGCAAGAAAATGATTTCTGGTTCGTTTAAAATGTTTTCAACAAACTATTCGTTCACAAATTATATATATATATATATACATTGGCATAATGATTAGAGTGTTCGCCAATGGCCCAGGAGGCCTGGGTTCAATCTCAGGTCGAGTCATACCAAAGACTTTAAAAATGGTACTTGATGCCTCCTTGCTTAACACTCAGCATTATAAGGTATGGATCAAGCGTAAAGTGGAGAAACCCTGAGAAAGGAGTAGCACCCTTCCCTACACATTGGTGTAGTAGCTATCGAAAAGGGAGACTTTGGGTCACCTTCGACTATGGTCGCCAACTATACTTTATATATATATATATATATATATATATATATATATATATATATATATATATATATAAACTGGATTTGGCTTTAAATAACATAGAAGGGTTGATATGCTATAAAACCAACCACCCGACCAGCCAACCAACCAACACATGTAATACTTAAAAATGGAATATCAGAATTCTCCAAATTAAAACTGGAACCATTCTTTTGTGATGGAATACAAATTTTGTTCAAAGGAGACGTATTATTATATGTAACGTGTTGGGCTATCATTAGAAATCTTCGGGTCAAACCCGTGACCCGTGATGTCCAGGTGTTACCCGCATGTTGGCTTGATTATGAGCAGAAAGCGAATAAATATGACGTTTCAAGAATTCCATTCCGATTTGAACCTTTAAGGAACGGGCCCAATAAATATAACTATTGAATAATATGAATGATGTCATTCGGTCATGTCTCAACCAGACCTCGTAAGATAAATATGAATTAGATGATATTTTATCAGGACTTCTATATCTTCTGTATTCTGTCCTTCTCTAGAAGATCACCGTTTGTGGAAGATACATATCATCCAGTGATAGCGTGATTATCGTTAGATAATTATATTTGTTGGGCCCGTTCCTTCAAGACTCAACCTTAACTAGAATATCTTGAAACGGGATAATAGTTCCAAATTTTAAGAGAGGGCAGATGGTTTTTTGTTGTCTTCATGGTGACTGTTTCTCAACAAGCCCTTAAGCTCTGTTGTGTGTCGTCTTCCGTAACGACTTCAGTATCGCCCCCCCCCCACATTTTCTCCTCACAGTCAAACCGAAAACCATACCCGTACATCATGTAGAAACATTGGCTCGAATAATGAAATCCAGCATAGTGAATTATTGCGTGGCCTCCACAAGTGAATTTTTTTCTTTAAGATATCAAGAAAGAAGAAAGCATTTCGGTATTGTCCATATTATTCATCCATATTGTAGTACTGACTGTCACCGGCTGGAAGAAATTTACAGTAACTGTAAGAAAGAAATTTGATTCTCTTCAGGAGACATCTGAAAGATATACTCCGAATGATAAATATAAAAACTTTGTTACCACCCACATAGAAGCGGCACACGAGTGCTTACCAACAAAACCAAGAGCCTAATGTAGAGGGCTTGGGAGTCAACAGCAGTTAGAGAAAGAACATGAAAAAGGATTCTTACTTAATTCAAGAAATCCGACAAATGTCAGTGCGCAGAAAATTAAGAAAAACCAGACAGAACTAATACATATCACATTCGAGGCTAAATCAATAGAATCAGAAATTGAGCAAAAATTTGTCAATCACTATTATCATTGTGATAAATGAAGTGAGTGAAAGAAAAAGTAACTTGAGAGCAAATCTAAAAAGCTACCGGCCAAAACTTCACGAGTAGAACAAACATTTAAAAATTCTGCTAAAAACCCTGCTGAAATCACTGTAAAACTACTGAAAAAATAAATGGCCAACAATTCATCGAATTTGGCGATTGTAGATTATTTAATGCCAATTCTTATTTATACATTTATATTAAATACATACGAATTGTTTTGGTTGGGTTTTATGGCGTATCAACCATTATAGGTTATTTAATGCCAAATCCTATATACAAGGCTCATTAAATAAGTTTCCAGACTTTTTTCGTATGGGCACTTTTGAAAAGTTCCTGGAAGTAAAACTCCACAAAAACGCAGTTGTACAGCCACTTACCTCCCATCTCACAAACCATCCAAGTAAGACGAAAAATATGCTAGGCACTAATGGAGAAAGAAGGATGAACTTATAAGCAAGGCTGTAGAGGACCTCCAGGAGTGATGAATGATAAGGACGGAAAGCAAGAAAGTCAGGGAACTCTGTGCTATTAGCACGACTTGACGATGATGATAAAAGTTTCCTAATGCAATACTTTTATGTTCCCTTCGTCAGCCAAGACGGCTGGGGTTTTAGAACGTGCTGACTGCATCCCTGCAAAGGAGTACACCCCAACGATTGTCCTGGATATGACACAGAAGAATCTTATGGTGAGGCTCCAGTCCTGGTACTCAGGGGAATGTGGAGTACACTACCCCTGCCATTACTCCCAGGTGCTCTCTAACTCGGAGTGGTAGTACTTGATAGGGTCCCATCTGAGGTCAAATAAAACTGTTTGACCATTTAATCGTGTGCAAACAAATGACATATTTTATATTGAATTGTTTGTGTTACATAGTAATACTTGGAACCATTTAATTGTGTACAAACAAATGAGTTATGGCTCGTTTAAAAATGTTACCTACAAAGTATTTTTTCACAAATCATATATATATATAAAGGTATATATAAAGGTAATTGACATTAAAGGTTTGGTTTCTTTATTTAATGGCATATCAACCTTTGTAGGTTATTTAATGCCAAAGCTATTCTCCTAGAAGAACAGTAGTGGTACTATTTAAGCCATTGCTTGGAGGATAAGGGGGCTCATACCTTTCCCAAAGGTATTCGCCTGAAAGTGAACGTAATAGCGCGATTGGAGTACGAACTCGCGTACTACGATTCTGCAGTCCATCGCTTTAACCATTACACCATGAGGACACCCCACTTGACATTAAATTATCCGCAAGGGTTGATATGCCATAAACCAAACCAAGCCAAGGTTTTCTTTTTAAGCTAGAAGTAAAGACGCGATGTTTGTAATTTGCGTTCATTTTAGAAAATGTAAAGGATATAAAAACTCTCTTTAAATATAAGAATATTTTCTATAAGTTGTAAATTCTTTTTTGGTGCGGTGTTTTGACAATTCTGACGAACCTGAAATCAAAATTCTGATTGAATTAGATTCAAAGTTAAAAGTTTCGCAATATTCTGGTTTTTCTCGAGTGAATCCAGTTTCGTAATATTTTGGTTTTTCTTATGTGAGTCAAAAGTTTCGCAATATTTTGGTAACATGAGGCATAATTCGGCGGCTCCGAATGGTTTTGCCGAAGTCGTGAAAGTGACGAATCATACAGAACAGTGAGATGCTGATCTCACCTGATACTCTCCGAGTGCTACTCACCGGATTTGCTTCAGTAGTTTTGAGCACGACCTTGTAATTTATAATCTTAGGCCGACCTGCCCTTGCCTAATCGACGAGGTTCTTGCAACCCGAGCAAAATTTCTTAAACTATCTGATAACTGTAATTTTATCAACTCACAATTGTTTTTTGGTTGATTCTCCGGTGTTGTGACCCACTTCGAACTCGTAAAGCATAAGTTCCCGAATGGGGCTTCATTGCACATTCATCTGTTCAATGCACAACGCGTCAGCACACCACCTACGAAGATACTAACAACCACAGTCCATACTTTCCGCTGAATGAAGTGCTCTAATCATGTGATATACGCGCCGCAAACTGACATGTATGTAGATATTCCGAAACCTTTGCCTCACCTTTGTATATTGAATTCCTTTATTTTAACCGGGCCATTGGCCTAACGAGTAGACTCTTCGCCAATGATCCGGGAAACCGGGGTTCTAATCCCTGGTTGAGTCATACCAAAAACTCAAAAAATGGTACTTGATACCGCCCTGCTTAACACTCAGCATAATAAGGTATACATCAAGGGAATGGAGTAGCGTCTTCTTCTACCCCTTGGTGTAGTAGTTACTGAAGAGGGAGCCTTCGGGTCACCCTTGACTAAGATCGCCAACTTTACTTACTTATTTTATCCCTCATTTCACCCTTTGTTGCATAACTCTTTACTCTACGATCGTCCATTCTGTTATATGGATATTCTTTTATATTAATATTGTATATGATTTGCAAATATTTCAATATTTTTTTCAACAATGTTGTATGACGGATTCCACAGGTTTAAAAGGGTTTTTCGTTTATTTAAATATCTTTTTTAGGAAGATTCTCTGATAAGTGTGAGAAGAAAGAGGGTCTTAACGTTATATAAAAACTTTCTAAAAAAAAAATTTTCACACATTTTTTTCTTCTGACAATAATCTATGGTTTGGTCTAGTTTGGTTTTATGGGACATCAACCATTGTAGGTCATTTAATACCAAATCCTTTTTATACATATAAACAGTTCTATTTCAAACAATTCAGTTTAATATAAGTATAATTTCTTGTTTACACACAGTTAAATGTCAAAACTGTTGTATTTCAAACAATTCAGTTTAGTTTTACCTGATATATATATATATATATATATATATATATATATATATATATATATATATATACGCACACGAATATATATATATATACACGAATATTATTTTTCATTGGTTAATGTAAACTACATCATGATGAATATGATTATTTAAATAATGGGATTGAATATGTGACATTCGTTTGAATAATGGAAAATGTGACATTCATTTGAATAATAGAATATGTGACATTCGTTTGAATAATCCTTCTCCTAGATCGGTTGGCAAACCAGGGTTAAAGAATTCAAACTGCGCTACTATTTAACACTAGGTGACAAGAAAATAGTTGGATTCATTCCTTTTCCAAAGGTTTTAGCGCAATCCGAAATGCAATTTCGTCCAGAATTTTAATTTATATATATATATATATATATATGTGTGTGTGTGTGCGTGTGTGTGTGTGTGTATGTGTAACAAAACTCAAGCATGGTTAAATTGTCATTATAAATTTATTTCGGCGAAGAATATCATCATACTCTTCGTTTCATCAGAAGACACTTTAAATTTGAGATTGAAAAACAGCAAATATGGATCAGTCTAAATATATGTATGAAAAAAATATATATATAAGATTAAGATTCTCAGGCAAAAGTAAAAGGGGTTAAAACAATATAGCATTAAAAAAATTAAGAAACCAGGAACAGGGTGTTCTTGTAAAATAACCCATCTTAAATTGAACATATACATATACATATACACACATATACATACACACACACACACACACACATATATATATATATATATATATATGAAGAAAATAGAAGAACAAATTAATCGAATTGTGATGAATTTTTTATGATGGAAAGTAAATTGCATTAAAACCTCCAAAATATAAATGCAACTACAAGTTTCACAATGAATACAAATCCTTACGTTAAACATATAGTCGCAGTTATAGTTAGTTATATGGATGCACTACTTGGACGCTAACTAAACGGCTGGAAAAGAAACTAGACGGCAAATACACAAGAATGTTGAGAGCAATATTGAACAAGTCCTGGCGTCAACACCCCACAAGACACCAACTATACGGACACTTGCCTCCCATCACGAAAACTATACAAGTTAGACGAACCAGACACGCAGGACACTGCTGGAGAAGCAAGGACGAACTCATCAGTGATGTACTCTTATGGACCCCCGCATATGACCAAGCAAAAGCAGGACGACCAGCTCGGACATACATACAGCAGCTATGTGAGGATACGGGATGTAACCCTGAAGACACGCCAAAAGCGATGAATGATAAGGAGGAGTGGCGAGAGAAGGTCAGAGATATCCGTGCTGGAGGCATGATATGATGATGATGATGATATTTCAATATAATGGTACTTTATGAGTAGATCTATCGGCAGTTATCCAGAAATGTTGCTGAAAAGGTTACTTATCTATTTTAACGGGATGTTGTCCTGAAGACCTACCTAGGGCGATGAACGATAGGGAGGAGTGGCGAGAGAGGGTCAGGGATATCCGTGCTACCAGCGCGAGATGATGATGATGATGATGATGATGATGATCTATTTTAATATTTTAAGACTATTCTAACAAAGTATCAAATACTTCTGGTCTTGTCCCAGAAATAAGCTAAGCTTAGTAAAGTACTATAGTAAGGTATATATATATATATATATATATATATATATATATATATATATATATATATATACGTGCGTTTCTTCATATTTGTTTTTGTTTTGTTTTACCCTCTATTTCCGCATGCACGTATACAGACAAACAGACGGACACACACACGTGTATATATGACGATCACAAAAGTGAGAAACAAACAATCACTAAACGCTGTTGACTCTGTGTCTACTCTATTCAAATTAAGATTTATATATGCTCTATCACCGATATTGAACCCTTTATTCGTAAATATAGTGAACCAGATAACTATATATATATATATATATATATATATACGTACATATACACAAAAACATCCACACACAGACACACCCACCCGCACATACATACACAAACACACATATATATATGCATATATATATATATATATATGTAGAGAGAGAGAGAGAGAGAGAGAGAGAGAGAGAGAGAGAGTAAAGGGGCCAGTCAGACCGAGATCGAGATATGAACAAGCTGAAGTAGAAATACAAAGACGGGTATTGCTCTATGTAGGAACTGATATAGATATGTGTAGACTGAGATTGATCGGCATATATTTATATATAGAGATAGATAGATAGATAGAGAGAGAGAGAGCGGGTGAAAGAGAGAAAGAGGAAGATATGATAGAAAGATGTGGACCAAAATTAGATAAGTATTTCAATGTATGGCTTAAAATGATATTTTACTGCTTTTGTGGAGACGATATGAATTAGGATGTTGGCGGAAAGACGATAATGTTCACAGACGACCAGACGGCTATAGTGCAGGTATTTTGTAAAGGGAAGCCGAGAAGCGATGATATTTGATAGGATTTCAGCTGTGGTACTCGTCGGTAGACTTTTTTTTTCTTCAAATACGTGCTGCTAACACTTTTCAATAGAAAAAAGGCCACCTTTTTTCCTGCTGTTACTTGATATCATTTTTCAGAATTGACGTAAGGAAGAGGAAAATGTGCAGTGGGACACCCAAGATAACCGTGTTGTGCTTGGGTGGTGATTTTTTTTAGGGAAGAGAAAGAAAAAAGTGAGAAAGGAAGATAAGAAAGAGATGAAACAGTAGAAGACAAGAAGAGAGTCAAAAACGAGTCAAAAAGAGAGACTGAAAGAGAGAGAGAGAGAGAGAGAGAGAGAGAGAAGAAGAAGAAGAAGAAGAAGAAGAGGGAAAGAGTATCCATTGAAGATAGAAAGAAAGAAAAAAGAAAGAGAAAGAAAGAAAGAAAAAAAGAAACAAAGAAAGAAACAAAGAAAGAAAATGGAAACAGAAAATGGAAACAGAAAAAAAAAAATTGGGAAAAGAAAGAAAGAAAAGGTTAAAGAAAGAAAGAAAGAAAGAAAGAAAGAAAAATTAAAGAAAAAGAAAAAGAAAGAAAAAAGAAACAGAAATGAAAAAGAAAGAAGGAAAAGGAACGAAGGAAAAAAAAGGAAAAGTGAATTAAATATTAATAAGTGAAAAAGAGCAGGAAAAATTAAACAAATAAAAAGAAGAAATGTAGGAAAAAATATGGAACTGATTGAAGTGGCACAAGTGATGCAAAGAGAGAGGTGAAGAAAGAGAAAAAGAGGGAAATAATAAAAAGAGAAGAGTGAGGAGGAAGATCTAAAATAGTTAAAATAAAGAAAAGAAAAAGAAAAGGAAACGGAGGAAGAGAAAGGAAGAAGGCAAAACCAGCAATAAGTTTTACTGAAGAAAGAGAATGAAAAAAGAGAAAATAAAACAGGAAAGAGAGGAGGAGTAATAAGAGGAGGAGAGGGAGTTGAACACAAAAAAGAAGACGGTAACGTTGATAAGGATGTTAGTCGAAATCAGCTCACAAATAACAACGCTTTAAGTAAGTTAAAAGAGAAGTAAGCTACAAGCCTCTTCAGTCAGTAACGTATAAACGACTGTCTGATCCTGATAGAAGTAAGTTATTTTATTACGAGTGATAGGGACGCCATTTTGATTATCTATACAAGTGACATTTTAAAGACACAATAAGGCTTTTCAGCTGCTTTTTAAATTTTTTCTTTTTTTTTTTAAATTTTGTTAGTAGAAAAAAAGTAGTTGATTATTTAAACAGACAACTATTTTCTCGCTACGATAATCTTTTAGATGTTATTCATTTTTTAAAGTCTGTAGAAAGAATATGAAATGAGATTAGAGAATTTTATTGCAATTATCAACATCAAGATTGTCAAAAAAGCAATTTGGTATAAAATGATTCGATTTCAGTTTATTTTGTTTTATAAAGTAAAAAAAGGTAAATCTTCGCAAGATTTCTGTTAGCGCATCAACCTAAAAATGTTCTGATTGTGAGAATTGATCAATTTTCAATCCTACTTCTATTCCCATCCAATCATTTTTTTCAGTTCGCGACGGGACTCTGATCTTTCGCAAGCTTTATAAGACATGAGTGAGTAATGAGCCTTGTCCTGCTACGTTGGTTGATGACGTTGGCTAAGAGATTGATTTCAAGAATTTCTTTTTTTTTTCTCGATCAGTTATCCTGCTAAGGCCAGTGAGCACTGTTTGTTCAACTATTCACTCATAACTGGATGGAAACAATGGTTCTACGCTTTTCTCAGTCGCATTGGTGCGAATGGACGCAAATAAAGGTATTGTGTTCTTATTAAGAAAATAAAGCAATCTTCGATGCGATTTGCCGTCTTTGGGGTTCAATCCTAGGTCGAGTCATACCAAAGACTCAAAAATGGTACTTGATACCTCCTTGATACTTCCTTGCTTAACATTCAGTATTATAAGGTAAGGATCAAGGGTATAGTGGAGTAATCCAGGAAATGGAGTAGAGCCCTCACCTACACTACGGTGTAGTAGCTATTGAAAAGGAAGCCTTCGGTTCAACCTCGACTATGGTCGCCAACTTTATTTTACTTACTTTACAGACTGTTAAATAATAGATTATAATATTTACACACACACACAGAGAGAGAGAGAGAGAGAGAGAGAGAGAGAGAGAGAGAGAGAGAGATAGAGATTCTCCGTGGCATAATAATTAAAATTCTGGACCGCGAGATTACAGTATACGTGTTCGAACTCCAGTCGCACTATTACGTTCACTCTCAGACAAAAACTTTGTGGAGGGGGGAAATATGAACCTCTTATTACTCCAGCTATCGAGTAAACAGTACCACCTATGTTCTTCTACAAGGGTAGTTTTGGCACTAAATAAATCATGAAGGTTGATATGCCATTAAAACAAAGAAACGACATTTACATTTTCAGCAAGGAATCCTGAGTGGGGCGGGATCAAAAACGTGTTATTGGCTATGATCGGAATCCTAAGCCGTTATGCTTTGTGTTTCCAAACTTTTAGGATATGATGTAATTTTGGATTTTGATCTTTCAAAGTCTATTTTAGTCCATTCTTTATGTCAATGGTGTTATAGTTCTTTAAGTTTTGTGGGTTTTCTTTCATGCACAGCCCTCAACGGTTCTTTGATAAGGATATCGGGAAACTGATATGACCATTCTAATATTTTGAGTTTATCATTTTTTAACCAGTTTGAGTCGCTTCTGTCACATCATCTTTAAAGTTTTATAAAATTTGATGGAAAAGGGTTTGATATTTTCTGTCGTTTTCGTCAATGGTTGGTTGGAAACGATTTTGATAGGAAATTTGTTAGGAAATTTCGAGTTTGTCTTGGGTTGTTATAATGAGTTTTGATTTTTCATTATTTGCCTTGGAGTTAGTTTCTTTTAAATTTCTGATATGGCTATTTCCAAATATATCTATTCTAGGAATTGGCAGGCGAATCAGGGATTTGTGCAATCTTCCCTCTACAGTTTTTGATTCAGGTAGAGGTAGGAAGTCTTTTGAAGATATTTTATTTGCAGTGGTATGGGTGTTTGTTGAGGGTTCTTTTTGTTTAATTTGTATTTTTGTTTGGCAGATTTTAGCTCCAAGTATTCTAAATATTGTACAACCGGCCCATTGGCCTAGTGGATAGAGTGTTCGCCAATGGTCCGGGAGACCTGGGTTCAATCCCAGGTTGCGTCATACCAAAGACTTTAAAAATGGTACTTGATACTTGCTTGCTTAACACTCAGCAATATAAGGTACGTATCAAGGGTAAAGTGGAGCAATCCAGGGAAAGGAATAGCGCCACGCTGTAGTAGCTATTGAAAAAGGAGCCTTCTGATCGCCCTCGAGTACGGTCGCCAACTTTACTTATTCTAAATACTAATTATTCATACGCAATTCAACCTTCCCTCTTCTTCAAATCCATCTCTCTTGAAATGGTTCTTTAATGACGATGTTGTGGGGAGCGTACATTTGATGAAAAATTATGCATAAAGCAAGCTGAATGCTAATTATTGAAGCAATTAAGCCCTCCCAAATTTAATGACAGGCACAAAACAATCATTCAAGTCTCAGTTTACATCTATATCATTTGCCAAGATACAAAGGAGGTCTCGCCATAGAAAAATGGTTAGCAAGCTTATCTCTCAGACCATTGCATCAATTTGATACTCACTGGCAGACAAATGCAATATAAAATTTAAGAAATAGTCAAAACAGATCCTGGAGTAACAAAAGGTTTGTAAAAACTATCATTGACAATAATATATATACATAAACAAAAAACCCTAAATCAATAGAATTAATTTTGAAAATAGCGACAATGTTTTGAAAAGCTTTCAGAATTTTTTTTAATATTCCGTATTCCTAGATAGTATTCTATTTCTGTTGATAGCGTTCTGTTTTTTTAATTCATCAGCGACTGAGTTTTATCCAACTCTGCGTTTGCATATTTTTGTTATGTCATAAAAAAACCTTCAACACTCATTAAAAAAAAACAAAAAAAAAACACTCTTTACACATGCAAGCAACCCCTGATGATGGCCTGTGAAGTGTCCGAATTTTGGTAAATTCATCTACCAACACCAACCTGAAACCCAGACACTTATCAGGAAACTCGAAAGGATCATAATTAAATCATACAGACAAGATGTGTCTTTACTATTTAATGACACATGCTTAAATGAACGACTGCTGCCCAACTACACACACACACACACACACACACATATATATATATAATGAACACAAGAAGACTGTTACATAAATCTTCATGTAGTGTGCATATCATATGATATTTAAAGTAACGAATTTTTAGTATCTATCTATATATACATATATATCAATGAAAAAAGAGAAAGGATTGGTTTCTAAAACATTTTCTAACAACTGCACACACCTCTCTCAAATACATATAAGGGTAAACTGAAAAGTTCTTGGATTAACCAAGAGAAAAATGAGCTTTCTCTAAATGTTTTACGTGTTTTTGGAAAGGTTAAAAAAATGAAGCGTCAGATGTATTGAGCTGCAGAATGAATATGTGAAAGGACATGCTAGTTTAATTGCTCTAAAGTATTCCTTTCTTAGTTAGGCCAATAACCTTTCTGTTCAGCCACGTAGAAACTTAAAAAGAGAAGATTCGTTCAAAATGTGAACTCATTTCGATACTTTCGCAGAAGTAGGTGGGTCCAGGAATTCGATTAAAGCATAAAATATGTAAATACAATAGTCGCAAAGGCGTACCTGTCTTCATTATCAAAATTCGTGTGTGAGGAGAGAAGCAGGCATGAAAATGTTGGCCAAACACTTCACACAGCATACCTAGTGTGCTCAATGCATTAGAATATTAATAGCTAAGATAGAATCATGCATGTAGAACAAAGCACTTCATAGATGTTCCTTCAAAGATGTTCCTTCATATATATATGTATATTCAAGCAAGTTTTGTTAAAGACGGTGGAAAAAATAAAATAAAGAATAATAAACAGTGTTCCATCGTCTTTAATAAAACTTGCTTGAATAATAACTGGATGGATCATGTGATATTGATATGAATTGATATTGATATCATTTAATATTTAGTTTGTAAATGCTGTTTGTCTATAAATTAAATTGCTTGATTATTATTATTATTCATTAAAGTTTTTCACATCAGCTAACGCTGATGTTCTTTCACTGGAGTTTGAGTGACAGCAAGTCTCCGCAAGTCTCCAGGACTCTTCTCAGTATTCTGGCCGTTCTCAATAATGCTGTAGTTTGGATGGTCTATGTAGTTATCTCTGTTTGTGCTTTTCTTTCAGTTTTACCCTGTACTCATTCGTAACGGCGAAGTCCACTGTTCGGTAGGCTCTCTTTCTTTTGTTGACTATCACTAGGTCAAATTTAAACTTATTTGTACAATTCCCAGTGGATCACCTTCCCCACTCAGTCGTGTCTAGTCTTATATTATTATTGCTACTCATTAGAGTTTTTCACATCAGAGTAAGCTGATGGTATTTCACTGGAGATTGAGTGACAGCAAGTCTCCACAAGTCTCCGGGACTCTTCTCAGTGTTCTGGCCGTTTTCAATAATACTATTGTTTGGATGGTCTCCACTCGGCCGCCACCTTCTAAATCTTCCAGGCCCTTTAATAATCATTTAGTTACCGTGCCAAAAGCATTAATGACAATTGGTATAATTGTCACCTTCATATTCCATAGTTTTTTTCAATTCTCTAGCAAGGTCGAGGTACTTATCTCTCTTTTCACATTCTTTCAGTTTTATTCTGTGGTCTGCCGGGACAGCAAAGTCGATAATTTTGCAGATTTTCTTTTTTTTGTTGATTATTATTATTATTATTAAATCTTTACTTTTACTTTCAGTTTCTTGCAATAATTTTTGAACCGAAGACCTAAAGGTGAGGAAAAGTAATGATTATACATTTTATGTATTGATAGTTTGGGAGGCTCTTTTGTTGTTACTTTTCCTATCACAATTTTAGTAATATCTTAAAAAGATGAGCAGTTCCACAAAGTGCATTTTCTTTGTGTAGCTACCATTTCTTGGCATATCAACCTTTTTAGGTTATTTAATGCCAAAGCCATTCTCCTAGAAGAACAGTAGTGGTACTATTTAACCCATAGCTGGGAGGATAAGGGGGTTCATACCTTTCCCGAGGGTATTTGTCCGAAAGTGGACGTAATAGCGCGACTGGAGTACGAACTCGCTTACTACGATTCCGCAATCAATTGCTTTAACCATTACACCACGAGGACACCTCCTATGTAGCTACCAGGCATCTTATTAATTTGTTCACCTGTCCTTTTCTTTATCATACAAAAGGCTCTCACTATTATTGGCACGATGGTTGTTTTAAGGTGCCAATTTTTTTCAACTTCTATTCCCAGATCTTTATGATAACTTATTTCATTATATTGTTTGACTGATATATGATTATTTGTTGGCACTGACATATCAATTAGAAGGCATATTTTTTATAGTCCTTAAACACTATGACTGGTCTATTGCTCTTTATTTTACGATCAGTTTGGATAGCAAAGTCCCAAAGAATAGTAGCTCAATTGGCTTCTGTTATTGGTTCTGGTTGGTGTTTAAACCATTTTTCATCTTCCAATATTCAATAGAATTTACATATTCTCTAATGAAAATTATGTTATATTTTCTCATGCATTTCTTTTTATTCTATAGTTGTTAGGAAGCGAACACTTATAATCATTATTGTATTATTGTTTGGGGTTTTTTCACGCCATCATTAGCTGTTGGTCTTTTACTGGAGTTTAAATGATAGCAAATCTCCAGGACTTATCTCAGTATTCTGGCCAATTTTTACAATGATGTAGTTTGGATGGTCTTGGCTCGTCCTCTGATTTCCGACTCCTCCAGTCTTTTTACTAAGCTTTTGTGGATCATTCACCATCACTTTCATATTCCATAGCTTTTTTTAGTTCTCTGGCAAGGTTCAAGTACTTGACTCTTTTTCGTTTTCTTTGATTTTCTCTCTGTGGTATGTTGGTATGGGAAAGCCCTCTATTTGGTAGGGTTTCTGTTTCTTGATAATCATCACTTGGTCTGATTTTCTGCCCGGGAATAGGTATGTAAAAATCCCAGAGAACATTGTGCGTCTCTTTCCTCTCGACGGATTCTGATTTGTGCATATAACACTTGGTAGTGTGGTCAAATTTCCATTTCTTGTACAATTACCAATGGATCCCCTCCTTCCACTCAATTATATCTAGTTTTATATCCGTTTTGAGCTTATTTGCTTAAACCACTTCGTTGTATCTAGTTTTATACCTCTTTTGAGCTTGTTTGCTTATACCCCTTAGTTGTATCTAGTTTTATACCGCCTTTGAGCTTGTTTGCTTAAACCTCTTAGTTGTATCTAGTTTTATACCTCTTTTAAGTTTGTTTGCTTATACCCCTTAGTTATATCTAGTTTTATACCTATTTTGAGTTTGTTTGCTTATACCCCTTAGTTGTATCTAGTTTTATACCGCTTTTGAGCTTGTTTGCTTATACCCATTAGTTGTATCTAGTTTTATACTTCTTTTGAGTTTGTTTGCTTATACCCCTTAGTTGTATCTAGTTTTATACCTCTTTTGAGTTTGTTTGCTTATACCCCTTAGTTGTATCTAGTTTTATACCGCTTTTGAGCTTGTTTGCTTATACCCCTTAGTTGTATCTAGTTTTATACCTCTTTTGAGCTTGTTTGCTTATACCCCTTAGTTGTATCTAGTTTTATACCTCTTTTGAGTTTGTTTGCTCATACCCCTTAGTTGTATCTAGTTTTATACCGCTTTTGAGTTTGTTTGCTTATACCCCTTAGTTGTATCTAGTTTTATACCTCTTTTGAGCTTGTTTGCTTATACCCCTTAGTTGTATCTAGTTTTATACCTCTTTTGAGTTTGTTTGCTCATACCCCTTAGTTGTATCTAGTTTTATACCTCTTTTGAGTTTGTTTGCTTATACCCCTTAGTTGTATCTAGTTTTATACCTCTTTTGAGCTTATTATGTGATTAATCGTTTCGTCTCTATCACTTTATAAACTTCACTTGTTATTCTATTGCGTCCTATCTATTTCCCCTTTAACATAATTGGTCCTTATGGCATTGTTTTGAGCTGCTATAAGAAGAGACTCAGTTTCTCTCCTAAAGTTTCTTTTTCTTAGCCTTGTCCAGGCCTTCTCATGCGATATCTGGTCATTTTGTCTCTTGAAATATCCATACAGTTGTTTTTCCTCCTTTTTCTGTTTCCTCATTATTATAGTTCTATTAATCATCATGTTTTCTGTGCTATTTCAAGTCACTGTGATTAATCTTTCTTTGGTCTTTTTTTATGAAATCTCCGTATCATCGTTTTGATGCATCCACGCTATTCTTCAATGCTGGAGAGTTCTCGTTCTCCTTTTATTATTGACATATAGAATGTCTGTCTTCTCTAACGTGTAAGGCCTTTTGCACTATCATTAGCTTTCTTGTCCTCTGGTCTATTTGTTGAAGTTCTTCCTTCGTTCATTTCAAAAATGGTCCCAAGAATGAAGATCACAGTATATTTTAAATAGAAAAATGAGAGATAAAACAGAACAAAAAATGAGGACTCAGTGTTTCGCGTTATCGATTCTCAGGAGAGCTTGTATTCAACACATGAGTTTTTCCAACAAACACTAGTTCTCTCTCATACACACAACACATACACTATATATATATATATATATATATATATATATATATATGTATTGAGTGTGTATATATATATATATATATATATATTGAGTGTGTATGTATTCGTTTCAGATTACAGTACTTGAAGGTTGCTGTACCTATAGGGAGGTTGATATCTGGGACAAACGTATATAGGCAAACTATTGGTGAAACTTTTAGTGTGTAGGTGTGGTTTTAATTTTCATGATGCACTGCATATATATATATATATATATATGAAAATGAAACAAGAAATACGATAAATATGGTTGATGAAGAAACCCTATAGAATAGTTTGAAAAAAGAGAGAATAGCAGAAAATAACCTAACACACGCGCACACACATGCCTATAAAGCTACACACACTCACACGCACAAATGTTAATCGACGCCGCATACATACAAAGACACACACATACATACACACACACATACACACACACACACACACACACTCTTATATATATATATATAGTGAAAGTGAAAGATAGCGAAAGAGAGTTTGGGAGAAGACAATGGAGAGAAAATAAGAGAAAAAGAATTATGCCGAAACACAGAGATAAAGAGTAAGAAATAAGGGTAAAAAGAGAAGCAAAATAATACTATGAACAATGTCGCGATAGATTTTCCGGTGGAGATATAAGTAAAACTTTCAAAAAAGGTGTAAATTTCCTTATAAGTTTATATATGACTATAGTTAGAACTGATTGACTAATAACTTTATAGCTCTCCAATAATCTACGCTACACATCCGTGTTGAAACTGCGTCATTTAATCCATTCCATATCCCCCCCCACACACATATATATATATACATGTGTGTGTGTGTGTGTGTGTGTGTGTGTGTGACACTTGACTGCATTCTATATTACGAAAACTTGACTGCATTCCTTATAACAAAAACTTGACTGTATTCCATATAACAAAAACTTGACTGCATTCCATATAACGAAAACTTGACTGTATTCCATATAACGAAAACTTTACTGTATTCCATATAACAAAAACTTGACTGTATTCCATATAACAAAAACTTGACTGCATTCCATATAACAAATCTTGACTGTATGTATAACGAAAACTTGACTGTATTCCATATAACGAAAACTTGACGGTATTCCATATAACAAAAACTTGACTGTATACCATATAACGAAAACTTGACTGCATTCCATATAACAAAAACTTGACTGTATTCCATATAACGAAAACTTGACTGCATTCCATATAACGAAAACTTGACTGTATTCCATATAACGAAAACTCAGTCGGTTGGGACAGTAGAATACATCGACTGCATCTCTGCAAAGGGTTAAGTCCCATCTCAACGAGTGTCCTTGATATGATACTAAAATATTTGCTTGTGAAGCACCTGTCCTGATACTCTGGCGAATGTGGAGTACTCCTTCATTGCCATTACTCCCAGGCAAACCCTGTCCCGGAGTGGTAGACGTCTTAAGATCCCATGTATGAGTCAAATAGAACTGTTTGGCTATTCAATTGTGTATAAACAAATGAGTGATATCAAATTGCATTATTAGCGTTACATAGTAATAATTGAATGCAAAATAATGAGTAACGTTGAATAGAATTATTAGTGTTAAACAGCAATACTTAAAATCCTTAAACGGTGTGTAAAAAGGAATTAGTGTTATATAGCAATACTTGGAACTATTTGATGGTGCAATTTAATGAACTGCGAATCGAATTATTAGTGGTGGACGGCTATACTTGAAACCATTTAACTGTGTGCAAACAAATGAGCTCTGACTCGCGTAGATATTTTCTACAAAATATGGTTTTACAAATCATATATATGTAAAATATATGTATGAAAACGATTTGGCAGTTAATAACCCACAAAGGTCAATATACCATAAAAACCAACCAACCTACCAACTATATTACGATCAGTTGGTTTAATGGGTAGAGTATTCACCAATGGTCCGGAAGACCAGGGTTCAATCCCAGGTCGAGTCACACCAAAGTCTCAAAAATTGTACTTGATGCTGCCTTGCTTAACACTCAGCATTATAAGGTAGGGGTCAAGGATAAAGTGGAGCAATCCAGGGAAAGGAGTAGCGCCCCTCCTCTACACCTCGGTGTGGTAGCTATTAAAAAGGGAGCCTTCAGGTCACCCTCGACTAAGGTCGCCAACTTTATATATATATGTATATATTAGGATGGGTAGGTCCGCGATGAGATTTGTATTTTTTTAAAATTTATTTATTTTGTTCTTACATACGTGTTATATATGTGTATGTTTCCAGCTTGTTGCTTTCGTCAGAAAACATATGTGGGACAAGGCCTTGGTCATGTGTGTGTGTGTATATATATATATATATATGTGTGTGTGTGTGTGTGTGTGTGTGTATGTGTGTGAGTGTTTGCACATATATACATTCGATATAACGATCATACATATATAATTACATATGTGTGTGTGTGTGTGTGTGTGTGCGTGCGTGTGTTTGTGAATATGTATATATGATCGTTATATTAGTACGCAGAAGAATGTTATATATATATATATATATATATATATATATATAAACTGTCATTTACCAGTGATATACCTTTATATATATATATATATATATATATATATAGGTGAGTGTTTTTGCATGTATACATTCAATATAACGATTATACATATATAATTACATATGCGCGCGCGTGTGTGTGCGTGTGTATTTTTGAGTATGTATATACGATCGTTATATGGAATGCAGAAGAATGTTATATATATATATATATATATATATATATATAAGCTGTTATTTACACTAGTATGTTACTGTAATATATATGATAACATATCTCAGACTATACATGTCGATGGATACTGTACGAAGTGAAAAAAAAATCAATATGGTTATTATATACAACAAAGAATATTTTTGTTTATAAGTGAAAGGAAATTCTTTTTATTTTTTATTCGTCAAGTGGAATGTTTAAAAAATTAACCTACATTTTATTCTGTTTCTTTTTATAGTCCCCCAAGTTTCCTTCGCTTGTTGAGTGGTGGTAACGCGTTTTTCAAGCACACTGCGCACTTAAATAGCTAGAAAATAGATCCGCCTTTAAACCAGAGTCCCCCCCGTCGGTATCCAACTGGAGGCGTCGAGGAGAAAATTCGAACATCACTTGTGATTGACTGGAGTTTTGTCGACCTCAATAAGACTTTTATACTCTAGCGAATAAATCATATATCTAAACATGGGTCGAAAGGACTGTCCATAGAGTAGAAACACACTTACTCTACGGTAAAGGAAAAGCTCCTGACGCAGATGTCAGTAAAGAAGCTCATTTTGACAGTTTTCTGAGACATCAAAGGGCCCATCATTATTGATTTCCTTGAATAAAGGTAAAACTATAAACAGTATTATTACCCAATGTAAAATCCTTAAGCAATATTTCCACTTTTTTATTGAATGATCTTCGTAGCTGAGATTGGTGTCTGCTTAAATGTATAAGAAAAACAAAACAAACCAATTTTGAAGAATGTCCTAATTGATTGATTGATTAACGGGAAGTCAACCTAACAGGATACATTTCTTTGTTATATATAGAACACACACACACACATACACACGCGCGCGCATGCACACACACACACACACACACACACACACACACACATATATATATATATATTGATTAATTGATTTTAATGACATATCAATCTGTCTAGGGTTATTTTATACCAAGAGGTTAGGTAATTATATGCATTGTGTATTTGAGGATACATTTTTTGTGTATTTGTTTCTTTGAGTTTTTTTGCATATGATCCTATACGAATAATTTTTAAACAGATCTATTTGACCCATAGGTGGGACTGTAACAAGTTTAACCACTCCGGGTCAAAGTGGACCTGGGACTAATGGCATTGAAGGGCTACTCCAAACTCTCCTGGAGTCTCATCATTAGATGACGTTAAGTGTCATACTCAGGATCCACCCCCCTCTAGAGCACACAGTCTGGGCAACTGGGCGTAGAATGTCCTCAGTTTTAATTAATAAAATGTTATTTGCCTAGGGTCAAGTTTTCATGACTTCAGCATTTATGAATAGATAAACTTAAAGAGGTTTGATTCATTCATTTGCGTCTGGTTTCGCAATAAATTTGGTTTTATTTTCTTTTATCAATTAACTCAGTCGGCAGCGGATGTAGAATACACCGACAGTGTTCCTGCCGAAGAGTAAGACCCCTCCCCACAACGAGTGTCCTAGATGTCATGAAACCATCTGATGGAGAGGCCCCTTTATTGCCATCGCTCCCAGGTCTACTTTGGCTTGGAGTGGTAGCACCTAATAGGGTCCTATCTATGGGTGAAATAGAACTGTTTGACATTTAAGTCAAGTGACTGCAAATAAATGACTTATGCTAAATTGAAATTGTTAGAGATAGAACTGTTTGATCATTTAACTGTGTGCAAACAAATGACTGATGTTTAATTGAATTGATAGTGATACATAGCAATACTTGGAAAAATTTAACTTTGTTGACTTATGCTAAATTTATTTTTAGAAATAGTTCTTTTCGAATATCTAACTGTGTGGATGTATAAAATGTGTTTAAAAATCATTTTTAATATATATGAAAAAACAAAACAAAAAACAAAAACAAAACAAAACAAAAAAAAAAAACAGGATTTGGCATTAAGTAACAGAACAATGAATGATATGCTATAAAACCAAACCCGTTTATTAATTATTTCATTTTTTATTTGCCGAATTACCACTGACAAATGGTTTTAATCGACGTGAACGCAAATTATGTCTTGCTACCAAATGGCTTCCTGCCTGAACTCCTACTCCTAAAACTGTCAGAGACGCTGTATATCAGTGATAGAGAGTCCCTTTTTCTTTACTCTCTGAGATATTCTCTTCATAAAAAACCCTATCTGAATAAACAGATAAATTTCGTATCCTTGTCTTTTTTTTTACTACAACGTTTCAGCCGCGCACATTCTGAGCTTTCTTATGTGCCTTAAATCTTACTCTGGGGTGGGAGATATGATTCTCTCGTTTTCATCATCATCATCATCATGTTACACCGCCAGAACAGATCTCCCTGACCCTCTCTCGCCACCCGTCTCTATCCTCTATCGCTCCCGGTAGTTTTTCAAGGCTACATCCTATATCGGCACAGAGCTGTTGTATATAGGTTCTAGCTGGTCGTTCTGTCTTTGCTCGTCCATGTTAAGGGGTCCACAGGAGTACATCGCTTTCAAGTTTGTCCTTATCTCTCCAGCGGTTTCCCGCATGTCTAGTTTGTCTAACTTGGATAGTTTTCGTGATGGGTGGTAGGTGGCCGTACACCTGCTGCTTTGTCGGATGCTACCTCCATGACTTGTTCAATATCGCTCGCAGCATATTTATGTAATTGCTGTCAGCCTTTTTCTCCATACGTGTATTTAGCGTCCATGTAGTGCATCTGTATAGTAGTATCGACACGACCGCTGCTTGGAAAAAACTGCGTTTTATTTTATCGGTCAAGCCTGGATTCCATATGACCGATACCTATCGATATACTAGTCTTGTGTTGATGTCTGTCTCGGTTAATGAGACACTGCTTCCTTGGTAGGTGAACTTGTCCACTAGTTTCAGAGATCTACCATTTAGTGTGGAGATGTCGCCTCTTTGATTAAAGCACATGCATTTCGTTGACATGGAGGCCTATGCCAACAGCTTCTCGTTCAAGACTATGTAGCAGGGTTTCGGCTTGGGCGGGTGTATTTACCAGAAGCGCTATGTCATCGACATAGTCCACGTGCGTAATTGTTTGTGCAGGGTACCTTCTGCTTCTTTCCTTTGCCAGCTTGAAACCGTTATCTTTCATTTTATCAATAGACGTTCTAAGCACGTAGTCCAGGCAGATGATATCTCCCATTTACACTTCATCTAATTATTATTTATTTGAACTATTAGGATTGTCTTCAAGAGATGAAAAAGTACGGCATATAGTCAGGTTGTAATAATCAACACGCTCGCAATTATTAATTCGATTCTCATAGCCTGTCCCATATTTCTTGCTTTGTGCCAAAAATTGACATGATAAAATTTCTTCATCCATCGCATTAATTGTGCATATATATATATATATATATATATATGTGTGTGTGTGTGTGTGTGTGTGTGTGTGTGTGTGTGTGTGAAGCCAATCCTCTCTAGAAATAAACATAATCTGGTAGTGGCCGATTGACAAACACGTCGGGATTAACAAATATATATATATATATGTGTAATTCTTCTACCAACTTATATATATATAGAGAGAGAGACAGATGGAGATATTGTGTATGTGAGAGTGATGGAACGAGAGAGAGAGAGAGAGAGAGAGAGATAATATGTATATGTGTGTGAGAGAGAGAGAGAGAGGGGGAGAGAGAGAGAGAGAACGAGTGTGTGTGTGTGTGTGAAAGAGAGAGAGAGAGAGTGTGTGAGTCTGTGTGTATGAGTGATTGAAAGAAAGAGGGTCTGTGTGTGAGAGAGAGTGCATTTGTGTGTGTATGTGTGTGTGTGTGTGTGTGAGAGAGAGAGAGAGAGAGGGAGAAACTCTTTTGACGTCATTGCCAATACACGCAAAAAGATTTCGGAGAACAAGACGAGAGACATCTGACTATGAAGATGTTACTATTACGAAAAGATAAAATGTTTTCTCGTTTAAAAGTGAGTACATTGTTGAGAACCAATTTGTATAGATACCTCATTATCATAATGATAATATACGACACTATCATGATGTCTTAAAACTGATGGCTTGCTATCTCGCTATCGATTTCTCACTATCATGAAGGCTACATACCTCACTATAATCATAGCTAGGTACTTCACTATCATGATAGGTATATAGCTCACTATCGTTATGACTTTCTACCTCTATAAAGGCGAGATCCATCCTTATCACGGTTAGCTACGTCAATAAATTATGGCCATGTACCTCACTATCAGTATGGTGAGATACCTCACGATTGTTAGCTGCCTCACTATAATTAAGACTAGCTTCCTCAATATATCCAGATACCTCACTGTTATGATGGCGAGATACAGCTAGTAAAAGTAAAGTTGGCAACAATGGTCGAAAGCGACCCGAAGGCTCCCTTTTCAATAGGTACCACACTGAAGTCTAAGGGAAGGCGCTATTCCTTTCTCTGGGTTGCTCCATTCTACCCTAAATATGTACGCTATGGTGCTGAGTGTTAAGCAAAGAGGTATCAAGTACCATTTTTTGAGTCTTTGGTATGACTCGACCTGGGTTCGAACCCCTGTATACCGGCCCATTGGCCACCTCACCATAATTATGACTATATATCGTACCATAATAATGGCTACATACCTCTCTATCATGATTGTGACATATCTCACTATGGTGATGATTAGGTGCCTCATTATCATGATGGCTTCATACCTCCCAATCATTATGGTAAGATTCCTCACAAGCATTATGGCTTGACTCTCTAAAATCATTTCGGCTTGATTCCTGACTATCATGATGACAAGCTAACTTACTTCCTGGTGACTGCACACTCCACAATCAAGCTGTTTACATTACTCACTATTACGATGGCTAGATACTTCATTATTACGATTGCTTGTTATCTTACTCTCATATTGATTCGATACCTCACTAGTATGGTGGCTAGTCAGCTGCTACCAAAAGAGGAGTTTTGAAAAATAGAACGGACGCTGTGTAAATTTGCATGCTTCAAAGGAGAGTATTTTCGAAGGGATAAATGTATATGAGCAGGGATGTCTTATCATTATTATGATGGCTATTCAGCTCAATTTATGGACCTAGTGAAGTAGTGAAGTCAATACTCGCTGAATGCCTTTTACTATTGCCTTATAGGAAAAAGCTACGCATAAAAGAACATAATTACTCGGCATGGTCTGAGTTTTTATAAAGAAAGAAAACGACAAATGTACTTTTGGAATAAATTAACCTTATAGCCTAAGAGTCTTAAAAACACATTCATGTAGGGTCTGTGTTTCTTCATTTTGAGATGATTCACTTCAATAAATTTTTTAAACTTGCAGATCGTATATCAGGGCCCATTAATCCTTTGCTATGGTCATAGCATATCGACTTTCATCTATCAGACAATATCTTTTCCTCAAAACCTTTGGCTTGGAAAAGTTGATGTAACAAATATTGTTGATAAACATTTACAAACGTAATACACTTATTATTATTACTTATTATTAATTATTATTACAAATTAAATATATGTCACTGGTAAGCATTCTATAATATATTGAGAAAAGCTTCAACCCTTCATGAAATTGATCGGACTACATCGAAAAATAACACCAACTAAATAAACGTTTAAAATATAAATATTAAGGTACCTCGAAAGTACAGTGTCTATAAAAAGTATAAAAGATCAAAAATATATTTGATATATTGCACTCACGATACACAGTTTGGGAGAGAAATATATACTTGAAGTTTATTATTACCACTTACAGTAGATGTCTCACAGAATATGCGACTGCCATTTATGAGGAATCATTTTAGTCTCTTAGACTAGAATTTGTAAGGAATCATTTTAGCCACTTAGACTAGAATTTGTAAGGAATCATTTTAGCCACTTAGACTAGAATTTGTAAGGAATCATTTTAGCCACTTAGTTCACAATTTGTTAGGAGTCATTTTGGCCACTGAAACTGCAATTTATAAGGAAGCGTCTAAGTAAAGTATTTCAATCTGCCGTGGATTTTTCAACTCTTTAGTTACCTAACTGATTTTTTTATTGCTTAAGTAACTAACAAAAAGATATTTCAATTGTTTTTCGGATTCTAATTGTTTCCCAAAATTTTTACCTTTATAAAAAATCCTTCGGTTTTAAATTTCTTGTACCAACTGTAGATAGATAGTCCAATCAAGCACACAGCATGTCTTCTCAACTGCTATTGTTTTTGGCACTCAGACTTACTCGTGGAACACTTGGTATCACTGAAAGCCTTAATAATAAAAAGACTGTCGACGGCAAATATATACTCGAGGACAAACGGAAAAGAATAGTGATAATTACACAGAAAAATTATTAGTCCAAGGAATAAATTTGTTTTTTTTTCGAATTGCAAGATTTTATTTTTTCATTTATAAATTAAAAAAGAATAAAATATTTGAAACATGATAAAGTTTTACACCAATTTAAATTCTGAGGGGTAATATCAAAAAAACTTTTTCTAGTTTAATAATTCTTTTTGATTGGAACAAGTTCCGTTGGAAGTCATTTTAATAAGCTGGGGCTTCATCTGATGGTGAGGTTCCAGTTCTAGAGATTTAGAAAATGGGGAGTATTCTTTTATTTCAATTACTCCCAGGTCCACTTTGATCCGGTGTGGTAGTACTTGTAGAGGGTCCCATCTATGGTTCGAATGTATCTGTCTAAGAATTAGTTGTATTCGATAGGATCATGTTTTAAAAAACTCTACAGAAACAACCATACACACAAAAGATGAATATGTACGAACAATGAAGGAGATTCTTTAATCTCTTGGTATTAAATAACCATGGACGGGTTGACAGGCCGTTAAAATCAATCAATCAGTCATTGAAATGGCCGGATCAAATGGTAGAACGATAAATTGCACTATTAAAGGTATTTCTCTATCGGTTCTCTTCTTGTGCAGGGATGGGCATATGTAATAATTCATAATATTGCTAAAAAATGTCCTATTTCTTATGCCCCCCATAGGTATTACGAATTACAAAAGCAAATAAAAGCTTTTAATAATTTCTAAAATTTTCAACGGCAACCTTGGGGGGTTATATAATGCCAAAGCCATCCGTGTAGAAGAACAGTAGTGGTTTTATTTAACCCAAAACGGAAGGATTAAAGATGTTTATACATTTCTCTAGCGCATTAGCTTGAAAACAACTAAACTATCGTGACTGGATTTCGAACACGCTTACTACGATGTTACAATCTAGCACATTAGCTACTACAACGCGAGGACTAACCCCACCACAAGTGCTCCGTAGGTCTATCGCTCTCCAAGAGCGAAAAAAATCTGAGGATGAGATTTCCACTCCATACAGACTAGATACACAAACACAGTTTTTATCATTTAAGAATTTTTACGAAAGCAGTGTTTAGCAAAATAATTTCACAAGCCATTGTTAAGATATTTTATTGTGCTGTCATTTATTTCGGGATTAGAATATTGTTCCCATATGCCCTCATACACATAGGTTAAGCAGAGACTGCTGTTGACAACTTAACGACCATATGGAAATCTGATCTCTCCGATAAAATAATTCGGCAATTCTAAGCTGTAACCGTGTAAGTACTATTGTATGAATGCACCACCTGGATTTTAACGAAACACCTGGAGAAAAAAGCAAGAATGCTGCATGCTTTTTTTTAACAAATTCTGGAAGCAGCATTCTTGAAAACAGCTGTTATACATAGCCATTCACTTTTTACTTCACAAAACATCCAAGACGAGCAAGACATGTTGGTGACTGCTGAAGGAGTAAAGACGAACTCATAAGCAGCGTTCTCTTAGGGACACACCAGTGCTGCCCGACCAGCAAAAATTTATATCTACAACGTCTGTGCCGTCTAGAGGACTTACCAAGAATCATGGCTAAGAGAGAGAGAGAGAGAGAGAGAGAGAGAGAAAGAGAAAGAGAGAGAGAGAGAGAAAACAGAATCCATCCATCTTGATAATAAAGATGATGTTTACCCAATTTTGTGGTAGGGGTAATGTTGGCTTATAATTTTGATGCTGAGATTCTCTTAGTATCAAAATAATCTAAGAATCTACAATAACAGTGTCTCTGTCGTTTAATACGAATATATATATATATATATATATATATATATATATAGACGAAGTTTTATTAATTATTATTAATCTTCTTTAGCGCAAACAATTGTTCAACAGATAGGATATGATATCATCGTTTGAACCAAATTACTTGGGACCAAGTCAGCTGGGGCAGCAGAATACACTGACTGCATCTCTACACAGTGAACTGAAGATGACACTAAACAATCTGATGGTGAGGCTCCAGTTATGCTCGAACTTTAAGGAATGCGGAGTATCCCTTTATTGTCATCGCTCCTAGGTCCACTTTAGCCCAGAGTGGTAACATCTTATTGGGTCATATCTATGGGTTAAATAGAACCGTGTATTTATACTGAACCGAATTGCTTGAAATAGAACTGTTTATATGAATAAAATGGATTTGGTATTAAATAACCTACAATGGTTGATATGCCATAAAAACAAACCAAACTGAACCAAACCAAATTACATACTAGCAAGGGGATATCATTCGACATTTTTAATCCAACAATTGTACTTCTTATTCTTTTTACTGTACTGCGCGCTCTCTCTCTCTCACACACACACACACACACACACACACACACATATATATATATATATATATATATATATATTCAGCAAGTTCTAACATACAATGAGAAAACATTATAATCTCCATATTGCTATTCAATAATTGTATTCCTTATTCCCTTACACTGATATATATATATATATATATATATGTGTGTGTGTGTGTGTGTGTGTGTGTGCGTGTGTGTGTGCGTACACAGTTCTCAAATAGATGTTTGCAATACTTCGACACTAAATAGATGTTTGCACTACCACGGTTCCATGCAGAACGACATACTACCACGGTTCTAACGGGTCTATGAGTGTAGTGCTACGTCTTAAGTGTCAATCAGACCCCGTTATAACCCCGCCGTAAAAAAGTGACCATCACACAAAATAGGAGGTGCCTGTGGTGTAATGGTCATCGTCGTAGGAAATGGACACGGCGACATGAGTTCAAATCCTGGACGAGACTGGTTGTATTTCATATAGCACTAATACCCTTGGGAAAGGTATGAATCCAATTATTCTCCCTCCAGCTATGGGTAAATAGTAGGGTAGACTAGGTTCTTCAACCTTGGTTAGGCAACTAGTCTAGGAGAAGGAAAACTCTAAATTCAAACCTATTAAACTCCGCTTAAAAATTGACCTTGTGTCATATCCTGCCCGAGCGGAGGGGTTGGTTAATAGGATCACACAAAATACTGTCTTGGTTCGCTTATAGAAAAGTTGTTCGTAACTACACCTCTTAATATTATTTTTCTCGTTTTCTATTGGCGTTCTCGTACATGCTTGCTTGGGGTTCTTACTTCACAAATTTGCAGCGGGAGTGGGACCCTTCCACGAAGCTCACCGAAAAATGGGTGCCGACATTTTTGGCTGTTTTCACATCGTTGTGTCTTATCCCCAACTGTCTCTCTTTTTTTGTTTTCTATCTCACGTTCTCTTTAACAGCGTTTCCGTTTATGTTTCTTCCAGCCAATCACAATCCGTCGTCGATTTGCTGCTGATACATTTCTATATTCAATCCTACTGGACATGGGGACCCTACTCCAATCAACTTCCCATTTTCTTGTTTCCTATAGTCTTTCTCTCTGTCTGTCTTTGTGACTCCCCCTAACCCCACTCTCATACATACCCATCTTTTTTCACCGACCCGTGATCGTTCAGTAAATCTAACTAGGAAACAACTCATTATGAAAACAATCAACCTGAGTCACGAATTATTTTACACACACACATATATATATATATATATATGCAACGGGTCAAGTTTTAAGTGGAGTAAGGCTGGTTTAAATTCAGAGCGTTCTTTCTCCTACATTGGTTGGCTAATCAAAGCGAAAGACCATAGTGTGTCTTACTATTTACCCATCGCTGGGAGGAGAGAGGATAAACGATGGATTCACTCACACCTTTCCCAGAGGAATTAGCACGAAGTGAAAATCACATAGCCACGTCCCTGCCTTATATTATCCATTAAAATAACTTTGGAGATATATTCAAATAATGAAAAACTTCCTGGGAATACAACACCCACGAAGAAAGGAATCATTCTACAGAAAGCAAGTCTTATAAGGTTGCAGAAAAAATAATGAATTTGTTTTTTGAAAAAATCACTTTCTTTTTGGACGCATCTTATATATATATATATATGTGTGTGTGTGTGTGTGTGTGTGTGTGTGTGTGTGTGTTTGTGTGATAAATGCGTAAAACATGAAACCGAGGGTCACAGACACAATCATGTAATATATATATATATGTGTGTGTGTGTGTGTGTGAGTGTTCCTATATGTATAACAACTCTATCATTGATATTGAGCACTATTTAATTATACCGCAAAATTAATACACCAAGTGAGCTCGTGGTAACCATAAACCTATACAATATATATATATATATATATATATATATATATATATATATATTAATTTGAAGCAAAAGTTTCTAGGGACATGATTTACTCATTGTTTTTCAACTTTACTTATTTCTTTACTGCTTAAGAAATCAGTCAACTGGAGTTGGTAAATTAAATTGCCTTAAAAAATATTATGAATCTAGGAAAATAGATTCCACATGAACTTTCACACACACACACACACACACACACATACATACACAAACACGCACACACATACACATATATATATATATATATATATATATATATGCACACTGAAATGCAAATTTACAGACACACACACATACAATCGAGAACACCCACACATATATTTATATAATTGGTACCTATTAAAAGTCCTTTAACATTTTCTGTTTACGAAAGGTTTTGCATGTACGTTTTTTTTCATTCAACCTTGATCTATATTCACAGCATTTTACTCGCCGACAAGAAAAAAATGAACAAACAATCCTTGTCTGTCTTATGTAATGGTATAAGTCGAAAAAACAATTTGATTATATGTATATATATATATATATATGTGTGTGTGTGTGTGTGTGTGTGTGTGTGTGTGTGTGTGTGTATTATTCACTCCAGTTAAACCGGAGTCGGGAATAATTCCGGCAGGACAAAAAAATCATTCAACTATGAACATTTAAACTTTCCTGGTAAATATATATATATATATATATATATTTGCGTGTGTTTGGAAAATCTATCTATCGATCCAGTTCGAACTGTACTCACGCTTTCGAACCATTGAGAAGGGTATTGAAACCCTTCATCTCCCCGACAGTGAGTTAAATAGTATCCCAGCTGTTCTACAAGATCAGCTTTGGCATTAAATTACCCACGGAGACTGATATATCATTAAACAAAGAAACCAAACCAAACCGAACTATACATATATTTAGAGAGAGAGAGAGAGAGAGAGAGAGAGAGAGAGAGAGAGAGAGAGGAGATGTAAAAGATTATACAGGCTTAAATAAGTTGATATATAGATATAAAGAGCTATCAATTCTTATTTTTTCATAATGCATTCGCTATACAATTTCTGAGTTTTGTTGTTAAATGCATATATATATATATATATATATATATATATATATATATATATATATATATATATAACCAAAAGCAATGAGACAAACAGGAATGTTTTTAAATGACTTTTTAATGATATATATAAAGACATAGAAACAGAGACGTAAAAGTATTGGACATGTAGGATTTTTAAAGATTTTTAAAGAAAATAATAATTTCTATTATCGCTTCTGACTTTATCTGAATATAATAAACACTAAGGATATACTTTGTATGAGGAAAAACAAAAGAAATATTTTGTTTGACCAAAATTTATTGACAAATTATACGTATAAGTGAGACACACACATTTTAAACATAGTAAAAATATGACTCAAACTATAAAATTTGGAATTTAATTATATTTAAATTATTAATAATACAAATTTTTACCGACCAATTAGACCAACCCACGGCCAAAAATTGAGACTTTAAAAGGTCCGCGTCTACTAAGAAGGAAAATGGAATTTCTGACTGGCATGTGTGAAGCCAATCACTTTGGTAAAGACGCTTTCTCAAGAAACTCAACGAATTATAGTTGACCATCATGATGGAGTGAGATATCGAAAGATCTCCAATAAACTCAATATCCCAATCAGTACGATAAGAGCCATCCTTAAAAAATGGATGCAACATGATCTGAGTCTGGATTTGCCTCAAACAGGACCTTCTCATAAACTAATTACACTAACAGCTACCACCATTTGTCAGGAAGTGATTTGAATCTTTTTCCATTGCCGAGGAGAACTTCAGAAGGATCTGCAAGCAACTGGAACATATGTAAGCAACGATACAATTTTTCGTAAACACCGCAGTATAAGATTGCATTTTTCGGACTCCTATTCTGAAGTTCGGTCATGTGAAATCTCATCTATTCCTTTCCTATTACCGTCACAGGGAGTCTGGTTCATTTTGGGAGAAAATATAATGGTCGGAAGAAACAAATATTAAACTCTTTGGCAAAGTTTTAGATCCATATGGAGAAAAAAAAGTGCAATTCATAAAACCCTCAAAACACTCGAGTCCTCGATGCGTAGTGGCTAACGTGCTGGATTGTGACATCTTAGTAATCGAGTTCGAACTCCAGTCGCGCTATTGCGTTCACTTTCGGAAAATACTCTTGAGAAATGTATGAACTCTCAAATACCCCAGCTATGGTTAAATATTACCACTGCTGATCTTTGGTAACGTAGGTTGATATGCCATTAATCAAAGAAACGAAACGAAACCAAAATATCTATTAGCTGTGATAACGTGATTTATCAAAGAGCAAGTAATAAAATTGGAGTTAATTTCTACAAGAAACTTACTTCAAATTATTCTAATTGAATGATAGCTGTCATCGTAAACAAGAGACACACTAGTAGATATTGAATGCTGTTTATCAACTTGAGTCCAAAACGTGAATTTGGCCACAAATTTAAGTGTTCGTTAAATATTTCCATTTTGTTCCTAAAAAAACTAGTACACAGTATATACGTACCCTAAGTATTTACCATGTTTAGGTAAAATCTGAAGGTAGCAATTCTTTAAAAGTTTTTTTTGAAAAATACCAAGTATTCAATACTTTTGCGTATCACAATATATATATATATATATATATATACTACAAGTCAAATGTATTTGGTTTCCTCAAAATTTTATATATATATATATATATATATATATATATATATGATCGTTTCCTACACCTATTATCACAAAGAGTAGTAGTTCTCAAAGTTTCTTTAGATTATGACCCAGAGATCAGATAAGTTTATGGTTTTGATTACCACAAACCCATGCCGCCTCGGCAATATCGTACGATATCACTAGGTTTCGTTGGTTTTATGTCAAAGTGCATGGATACGAATTTTGTCCCAAATGCAGCGGTCGATTAGCAATAAAACTCCGGCATCTGATTTCAGTGGATAATATATTGGTAGTCCAGACCTTTTTTACACATTGCTTTCTCAGATCTTTCTATCAATTAATCGGTTTGGATGTGAAAGTATGTTTGCCGGATAATATCTATATATAAGTGCATACATGTGTATATATATATATATATATATATTTAATCAATTCGTGTTGACAGCATGGAATTACTTTACTCTCTCTCTCTCTCTCTCTCTCTCTCTCTCTCCTCTCTCTCGATATTCGTAACTATCATTCATCGTTCTTAGCAGGTCTTCTAGAGTGCATCCAGTGTCCTTACACTGCTGATGAATGTAAGTCCTTGCTGATTGGCCAATTCTAACTCGTCCATGTGAAGGAATCGATTAGAGAACGTCGTTTGTGAGTTGGTCCTTACTTCGCCAGTAGTGTCCATCGTATCTTGTTCGTCTTACTTGAATAGTTTGTGAGATGGGAGGTAAATGGCCGTACAGCTGGTGTTTTGTTGCGTGTTGCTCCCAAGATTTGTTCAAAATAGCACGTAGCATTCTGCATGCGTTAGCGTCCAGGTGGTGCATACATACACAAGTACTGACACAGCCACCGCTTGATAAAAATCCCATTTTATGTAAGCAGAGATCAGATTTTTATATGATCGTCATGTCAACTGTAATGTATATATATATACATATATATAGCACTAATACCCTTGGGAAAGGTATGAATCCAATTATTCTCCCTCCAGCTTAGGGCAAACTGTTCTTCAGCCTTGGTGAGGTAACTAGTCAAGGAGAAAGAAAACTCTGAATTCAAACCTGTTAAACTCCGCTTAAAAATTGACTTTGAGTCATATCCTGCCCGAGCGGAGGGGTTGGTAAATATGCATACTAAGAGGTGATAAGAAGTTGTCAGCTAACCAAGAAGAAGATGGATCTAGAGGCATGAATTGTAAATGTAGTTGAAACCTTGGACAAGGCTGTCTGCATTTTGCATAGCGTTAATACCTTTGGGAAATGCATGAATCCAACAATTCTCAAAAGGGAGGATAAGGCCTTTCAACCTTTAGATGGGAACCAGTTTAGGAAAAGAAAAATCTGAATTCAGGTTAATATTTTTTGCTTATTGTTTTTCAATTTTCTTTAACCTTGAGATACTATACTTGTCACGGTGCTTGATTGTGGCTTTCGTTTCGTGACAACCACATGCGTATCCGAGTAATTGGTTTATCAGCTTCTTCCGTGCCCACGTTGTGTTTGAAAGATCTTCAGACGGGGGCTTACACTACACAATCAATTCAGAACTTCTTCAGTCGGTTGGGTTGGTTTGTTAGAATAAGTTGCCTGGGGGTTGGCAACTCAAAGCCAAGAAAACTCTCCGTCAACAATTATTTATTGAGACACAATGGTGTAACAATAATATATACAATATATCTATTGAGAGAAATTATCACTTTTATTGTGTTTGAGAGACAGACAATGAAAGTATTTGGTTGGTCCAGTTTTTCTATCTTATTTAATTTTTCGGAGGGTGTGGCTTTTGCTGGAGAGGCTTTAGTTCTTGGAAATATTTCTGTTCTTATTCTCTTGCCTTTGGTATGGACATCGGATCTCTTCTCTCATGTAACCCTAAAAACATCAATTTTTATAGAGGATTCTCCTGGGAACAAACATTCCCGATTGGCTAACCAATCATAGCATATATTGTATAAATTTATTACTTTTTGACTGGTAAGCCAATCAAAAGTGCTGATCTACGTCTGTGGGAATAGTATCCCTTCCAAGTATCAGATTTTGATTGGTCATCCAATCAAACCACAGTATAGGGGCTTGGTTAATTAAGGATCCCAGCCTTGTTGGGGAATATTTCTTTTCACTTTAACCAAAACAAAAATCAAAGATCTGATCTTTTAACCCCAACAGGTGGGCAAGAGATGTCATGATTTAAATTGGGTCAACACACTGACAAACCGCGAAGCCTGTTTAACTTTTGTTTTGACAATCAGAAAGTTCAGTTAGTACTGACCTCTGAAATTGACTTTGAAGAAATTGAAGTTTTTTTTAAGTTGTTATGAAACAAAAATTACATTTTCCTTAATAAAAAATGTATCATTCTCTACCTAAATTTTTAGCACCAATGAATACTCCATATAGTCATAATCTTTTTTCCAAAAATGTATTAACATTTAAAAAACAATCATCCATTTTTGTTTGGCCCGAGAAACTTTCAATATCCCTAATATATATTTTTCATTGGTTGGTGTTTAATGACGTATCAACTCTAGTAGGTTATGTAATGCCAAATCCTTATATATATATATATATATATCATATATATATATATATATATATATATATATATATACATGAATTGTAAACAAAAAGTTTCTCGGTAACTATTTTTAAAGGAATTAGAGCTCATTTGTTTGCACACAGTTAATGGTTTCAAGTATTGCTATTTAGCACTAATAATGCTGTTTGATATTAATCACTTATTTGCTCAGAGTTTAAAAGGTTTCAAGTATTGCTTTCTAACACTAATAATTCTATTTAGAATCTATAATTTGTTTACTTTGAGTTAAATCTTTTCTAGTATTACTAATTGTCTAATGAGTCCGCCAATTGTCTAATGAGTCCGCTAAATTGTCTAATGAGTTCGCCAAATGTCTGGGATATCGGGGTTCAATCCCAGGTCGAGTCATACCAAAGACTCAAAAAATGGTACTTGATACCACCTTGCTTAGCACTCAGCATTTTAAAGTAAGGACCAAGGGTAAAGTGGAGCAATCACGGGAATGGAGTAGCACCCTCCTCTACACCCCGGTGTAGTAGCTTTTGAAAAGGGAGCCTTGGGTCACCCTTAACTACGGTCGCCAACTTTACATTAATTCTTTTTATTAAATGTTCCAATGTAACATAAATGATTTGCACACAGCTGTTGGGTTTCAGATAACAAATGATAATAATCTTTAGTATATGATTAAACAGTTTTGTTTAACTTATAGATGGTATCCTAATAGGTTCTACAAGTCCAGATCAGAGTGGCTAAAGATCTAGAACTAAAGCCTCACCAGCATTAACAGTTAATGTCATACCTAGCACACACACACACACACACACACACACACACACATATATATATATATATATATATATATACGATTGATTGATAGATGGATTTGAATGGCATGTCAGATCGTCTAGGCTCATTTTATGCCAAGAGGTTAGGGAATTGCGTACATGTCAGTTTATATTTACATTTTTTGTGTGGTCTTTCAAGCTTTTGCTCACGGTTAATATCACATAATACAATCAAATAAGAATAATTTTCAAAAAGATCTATTTGCCCCACAGATGGGACTCTCTAACAGAGTACTACCAACCCGGATCAAAGTGGACTTAGAAGTAATGGCAATGAAGGGGTACTACACACTTCCTAGGACTCTAGAACTAGTGTTTCCCCACTAGGTGAAGTTCAGTATCACACCTAGGATATCCCTTTTTTCGAGAGGTGTTTTTTTACCTCCCTGTAGGGGGATACAGTCAGCATTTCTAAACCCCACTGACAGGGCTTATATATATATATATATAATGTTGCGCTGCTTGTAGGGATTTTCCCGACTCTCTCTCTCTCTCTCTCTCTCTCTCACCATTCGTCCCTATCATCCATCGTTTTCGGCAGGCCCTCCAAACTAGACTCTGTGTTCGTACATAGCTGTAGTAGATAAGCTGTTGTTGGTGGCTAAAACTGGCACGCCCCGGTGTTAAGGTCCATGAAGTTTGGCTTTACTTCTCCAACAGTGTCTAGCATGACTTATTCGTCTTATTTGGATAGTTTTATAGATAAGAGGTAGGTAGCCGAACAGCTGCTCTTTTGTGGGATGTTGCTTCCAGGATTTGTTCAATATAGCTCATAGCATTCTTGTACAGTTCCCGTCAAGCTTTTTTTCTATACGCCAAGTCAGCGTCTATGTGGTGCATCCATATAGAAGAATTGATACGCTTCTTGGAAGAAATTGCCTTTTATTTTATCGGATAGGTCAGACTTCTACATGATTGATAACCTCTCTATTAGCAGTCCTTGCCTTCCTTAGTCGCATATTGATGTAATTTTCAGAGACTGCTACCAAGGTACGTGAACTTGTTCACTAATTTCAGAGAACCACTATGCAGAGTGGAGATGTCTCCTTTTAGATAAAAACGCATGTAATCCATTTTGTCTGCATTCACGTGGAGGCCAATGCCACCTGCTGCCAGCTTCAGACTATGCACACACACACACACGAACGCACGCGCGCGTATACGCACACACACACACACACACACATATATATATATATATACGTCTGATGATTGTGGATGCCCCATGAAACCTCAAACAACGGAATTCTAATGTTCATGATGAAAATACTTTTAAAGTTTTATATCTGCTCTGTAATAAAACCATAGAGCATTTTTGATGAAAACTTTTTTTTACGTGCATTTATATTTTTTGATGTATCATAACCATTGACCTTGAATATATATATATATATATATATATATATACATGTGTGTGCGTGTGTGTATATATATATGTGCGTCTGTGGGGGCTATTTCCTCATTTCCAAACGTAACTTATGTTCCTAACACGTGGCAGTATAATTAAGTATGAAAATACCTTGTCTCTTTCTCCTTGCCTCAGAATGACCTGGTTTTAAGTGAAAAAAAATGTAACTGGTAGACATAGAACACGTTCGAATTTGCATTTTAGAGAAGAAAAAAAAAAGAAAATATTTAATGAAAATGACAAAGCAACGCGCTGACCTTTAAAAACAAAATGTTGATGAACACATGTGCCTATTGAATCACTGAAGCAGACGTTACATGTGTAATGTCGTTTAACTAAAGTTTCAAAATCAGAGCTTGTTAAAAGATAGAAAAAAATAATTGACTTCATTCATCAAAACCTATTACGCATATTTCTGCTATTTCATTAACAAATTTTTAAAAATGTTTAACAATTGAAATCACAAGATAATGAAGGGATTTTTAGTCTCGAGTTGTTTGAATCACCAGATCAAGTATTTTCATTGTTAAGTTTTAATTAGTTTTCTACATTCAAAGATTTATTCGTGCTAACAAACTGAGAATGTTGCTCGTCCTGTTGGCAGGGCTTAAGATACGCTGACTCTATCCTTTCCAGAATCCTTACAAAAAGCAGTGTCGTGAGTATATCACTAAACTTCATCTAACGTTGAAGCTCCAGTTCTGGATGTCTGGGCAGTGTTGAGTACTCTTTCATTACCATTACTTCAAGTTCCACATTTTAAAAATATTTTAGATATATATTTCGGAAAATCTCATTAAAAATCTCCCAACAATTTATAAACTGTTGATCTTGAAAAACCGAAGGACAAAGACAACTACGTTTAACATTGTTATTAAGCCAATTAACATTGAAACAGGAATAGTCTCGACAGAAATCTTATCATGAGGTCAATTGCTCGTTTTATAAACGTGTGTTACTGAATTAAACGGTGGACCAAGACATTCTGCAAACAATAATCTTTTTTTCTTTTTTTTTTTTCAAATGGGTTTTTCAAATCCAAAAGAAGATATATTTTATAAAAGCCGTTATCACTTTTTGCTTGTTGTTTTTCTTGAACACTTAATCCAACATATAAAATTAACTAGTTTAGTGCGCGTCAGAAATTACGGGTTGCCATTTACAAATTTTTTCGTAATTTTGGACGGGTTTAAAATATCAAAAATATTATAATATTATAGTTTAGAATATAAAGATATTCTCAGGTTGCGTGAGATCACGTCAGCGGAATAATGTGGATAGAAAAAAAGTCAGGCAGTATTTGTTGATTGGTTTCTCCCAAACTCTACATGGTACTATTTACCAACCCCTCCGCTCGGGCAGGATATGACACAAGGTCAATTTTTAAGCGGAGTTTGACAGGTTTGAATTCAGAGTTTTCCTTCTCCTAGACTAGTTGCCTCAACAAGGCTGAAGAACCTAGTCCGTCCTACTATTTACCCATAGCTGGAGGGAGAATAAGGGGGTTCATACCTTTCCCAAGGGTATTTGCCCGAAAGTGAACGTAATAGCGCGACTGGAGTACGAACTCGCGTACTACGATTCCGCAGTTCATCGCTTTAACCATTACACCACGAGGACACCCAAACTCTACATGGTAACCATAATAATTCCGACTATAATCTCACGTACGCTATATAAAATTAGTTTATATTTCTATTCAACTATCTTAGCCAATTGTTGTTGTAATAGACATTTTATTAATGTCTGAAGCAGTGGGTAGTTTCTATTCGTGCAAAACATTTCAACTAACAAAACTTAGAGAAGTTAGTCAAACAAAGGGAAGGAGAACTTTAACTTCAAACCAGCTGTACTTCGCTGAAAACATTGACCTTGCGTTGAATCCTGCTTTTAACGAAGCGTTTACGTTAATAAATATTCATAAGTAGGATTACAATTTTTGTTCCATTAATCTTTTAAAAAAAATCGCTTATACCTGAATATATACAGAACCTCTAACCACATTTTTGACGGTATTTAAAATATAATGGTGCACACACACACACACACACACACACACACACACACACACACACACACACACACACACACAGAAATGTGTACATACACATACTTTGACATACACGCATATATATATATATATATATATATATATATATAAGTAAAGTTGTTGACCGTAGTTGAGGGCGACCGTAGGTTTCCTTTTCAATAATTTCTGCACCTCGGTATAGGAGAGGGCACTACTTTTTTTCGGGATTACTCCACTTTACCCTTGGTCCATACTGAAATTCATCATCCAGATAAAAGTAAGTTTCAGTCATTTTCTTCCTTTTTATAATGAGTATTTATATTTGTAAATGAAGTCAAACTTCAATTCGGTCGTCTGCCATATGTCTTGAGTTTTCTAACCACTGAGATATTTTTTTGGACTTGAATGTTAAGTGTTCCGTAAAAAATGTAAGAAATGACAGAAACTTACTCTTATCCGGGAATGGAATGTAAGTATAACTTTTTGTTCTACAATAGGAATAATGGAAATTTTCTTTGTTGTATAATCCTGGACAAGCATCGATAATAATAATAATAATGATAATAATGGTAATAATATTTCACACTAGCGTTAGCTTGCGTTCTTTCACTCGAGTCTGAGTGAGAGCAAGTCTCTTTGAGCCTCCACGGCTCCAGCCGATTTTAACAAAGTAGTTGTCTGGATGGACTCAATTCTTTCATTAATTTCCTGTTCCTCCTGTCATTTTTCTAAGCCTTGGGGATCGTTCCATGTGCACCAACTGCAATTGGTACTGCCATCACCCTCATCTTCCACAGTTGTTTTACTTCTCGGGCAAGGTCCAAGTATTTTTCTATTTTTTCGCTTTCTTTTATTTTCATTCCGAAGTCCGCCGGAATAACAAAATCCCCTATATGGCAAGTCTTTTTTTCTTAATCAACAGTAAGTCTAGTCTTCTGACTGAGATTAGGTGTTTGCTGATAGTCTTTTACTGACGTCCGAGTGACACCAAGTCTCCTCAGGTCTTCAGGACTCATCTCAGTATTCTGGCCGAGTTTAACAATATCTTAGTTTGGATGGCTTCGATTCGTTATCGAATTTCCGAATCTTCCAACTCCCTTTCTAAGACATTAGGGACCATTCGAAGCGCTCCAATTACTATTGGTATCACCATCACCCGCATGTTCCACCGCTTTTTTAGTTTTCTGGCAAGGTCCAACTACTTGTATCTCTTTTCGTTTTCTTTGGTACACCGGGACGGCAAAGTCCACTTTTTGGTAGGTTATCTTTTTTCTGCTTTTTGTTAATTATCACTTGGTCTGGTAGTCTGGCCGGGATAAGGTGATCTGTTGGTATCTCAAAATCCCAGTGAATTCATGCGTCTCATTCTTTAGGACAGATTCTGGTTTGTGTATGTACCATTTGGTAGTATGTTCAAATTTCAATTTCTTCCCCGACAAGAAGTGTCGAGTCGTTTACTCCTTTTGCACTAGTTGGCTACATTCTCGTATTATATGATTAATGGTTTCGTCTATATCACCACATAACATACAGTTGCTATTCTGTTTCGTATTATCGATTTCCGATTTAATTTAATTGTCCTTATGGCGTTGTTTTATAGTGCTATTAGAAGAGATTCAGTTTCTCTCCAAAGGTTTCTCTTTTGTTGTCATATCCCGGTCTTCTCGTGTGAGATTCCAACAGTTCATTTCTTGAAATATCCATACAGTTGTTTTCCTTCACATTTCTTTTTTTTGTAAGTTATTGCTGTTCTGTTTTTCAGTATGCTGTCACAGGCCGCTGCAAATAGTTTTTCTTCGCTCTTTTTAATGCAGCCTTCGAGTCCTCATATTAATTATCATTATTACATTCTGCACGGGTTTTTCGGGTGGTTTTTCATAGAATTCTGAGTGACAGCAAGTCTCCTTATGTCTCTAGGACTCTTCTAAGTATTCTGACTGATCTTAAAATGTGATATATATATCCTCGATTCTTCATCAGACCTTTAATTCCTACAGTCTCCTCTCCATGCCCTTGAAGACCGTTCGATGAGCTCAAACTTCAAATTAAGTCGGATACAATTGAGGAGTAGGGCATTATAAACTTTAGGAGTTATTGTAGTAAGATTTATACCCCTGTAGTTCTTAATTATACCAAGGTGGTCTTTCTTGGGGTGGGAGATGATACAGGCTTTCGCCAATTCATCTTGTCTGTTTTGTTTATACACAGCGTTTCATAATCGAAGAAGTATATGGCCAAATTTACTTGATTTTCATACTTTAGTAGGTATTTCAAGTCAACTTGCCGCTTTTCTGCTTTTGATTTAAGTGCTACATCGATTTCATCCTTTGGGAAATGTTCATATTTGCTGACTAGTTTGCAATTACAATTTCTTCATATATATATATATATATATATATATATACTAACCCCTCAGCAGGCGCAGGATATGACACAAGGTTTATTTTTTAAAGTGGAGTTTAACAGGTTTGAATTCAGAGTTTTCCTTCTCCTAGACCTTATTTGAACGAGGATTTGATAAGTTATTAGTTTACGAAACGATATCAATTTTTCTGAAACCCCCCATATATACATGTGTGTGTGTGTGTGTGTGTGTGTGTGTGTGTGTGTGTGTGTGTGTGTGTGTGTGTGTGTGATATTTCAACTATAAAATGCAATAAACTAGGTTAAAATTTCGAGAATTTGAGATTCACGTGCTCGGTTTTCAGGTGGCCTTGTATCGACGTCTGAAGTTCGAGCAATATATATATACATATATATATATGTGTGTGTGTGTGTGTGTGTGTGTCAGTGTGTGTGTGTGTGTGTGTGTATGTGTGAGAGAGAGAGAGAGAGAGAGAGAGAGAGTGTGTGTGTGTGAGTTAAAGTTGCACGCGGATAGTGCATCTTGTATCGTAATATCAAATTAGGCAAATGAAGTATTATCGAAATTAGTTTTTTTTATCTTTATTTATTTATTTATTTATTTTGGTTTGGGATCAGTTTGGCTGAAATTTGACTCCCTCGCTGAGTTATTTGGTCCAACATGATGGCAAAAAAGAAAGCAAAGAATACAGAGATAAACAAAGGGAGAGAGAGAGAGAGAGAGACAGACAGACAGACAGAGAGAGAGAGTGTGTGTGTGTGTGTGTGTGTGTGTGTGAGAGAGATACTAGTAAACTAAATCGTTCCATCTCCAGTAACGGATATCGTAAACTTCATTATGTTACGTAACTATATGGAACGGGATACCGACCGTGATGATGGATTAAACGTATTGTATTACCTGCCAGAAACAATGGCCCACGTTCCTGGAGGAATCAAGTAGATTAACAAATGAAGCAAGTATGTAAAATGAAAAGGAAGTTGAAAAAGAGAAACGGGAGAGCAAAAACGAAAAGAAAAGAAAGGTGCATGGCAACAACAGCAATCAACAACTGAGACAGCTAACCGACGCTTCCACTAACAAACCAATCAAAGATGGCGACTGATACCACAGTAAACAAGTGAACGTCATTGATAATGATATTTAAGAAGCTTTGCTTAGCATGACACAAGGACAAGAAAAATGAGTAGCGCCAAACATCCAAACATTGTAGCCAAATGATTATTGTTGAAGAAATAGACTCGACAAACCGAGGATAAATCTTGAACGAGGCTCCTTGCATTTCAAATAACGCCGATATCATCGAACAAGTAATGACTTCAACAATTCTTCCAGCTGTGGGTGAATTATAAGTAAGCTTGGGCTCTTTGGCCTTGGTATAGCAGCCTATTTAGAAGAAAGGTGGATACGGTCTGGTTATTCCTGTCCAAGATACACCAACTAGGCGTGTTGTGGAAAAATAACAAAACAGTAAAAATATAGAATATTTTTTATCTTATTTACCCAACCCCTCTGCTCGGGCAGGATATGACACAAGGTCAATTTTTAAGCGGAGTTTAACAGGTTTTAATTCAGAGTTTTCCTTCTCCTAGACTAGTTGCCTCACCAAGGCTGAAGAACCTAGTCTGCCCTACTATTTATATAAGAATAATTGGATTCATACCTTTCCCAAGTGCTATGTGAAATGCAATCAGTCTCGTCCAGGATTTGAACTCGTGTCCTCGTGTCCATTTCCTATAGAATATTTTTTATAGGAAGTCTCAGAACCAGAAATCAGAGGTGAGATTACAAAAAAAAAAAAAAAAAAAAAAAAAAAAAAAGCAAATATGGAAAAGGAGAAAGAGAGAGAAAAGAAGTTGGGAAACTAACTTGTTCCATCTCCTGTAACAGGTATCATACACATGTTACATAATTATGTGAACGAGATATGTTATAATACTTAACTGAAATATATTTCATTTATCAAATGTAAAAAGGAAGTTAGGAAGTGTTCATGAATATTATATAAGGTTTTAAGTAGCCTCACAAAAAGTGCTTAAGGAATGCCGGCTAGTGATATTTTAGATATACAGACAGGGAGTGGAGAGACCCCGTGGCGTAATGGTTAACGAGTTGTATTGTAATAAGCGAGTTCGAACTCCAGTGTGAAACACTTATAGGACATAGTCATAAAAATCTAAAATAACAAATTCACTTGCAGACCTATTCCTTTTATAAGATTTACTTTTCTCTCGTTGGTCGATCAAGAAGAAAAAAATTTACACACACACACACACACACACACATATATATATATATATATATGTGTGTGTGTGTGTGTGTGTGTGTGTGTGTATATATATATATATATATACGAGGATCATTAAATAAGTTTCCCGTCTTTTTTCGTATGGCCACTTTTATTGATAGTACACACATGAAACTCTAGTCCCCTTCGAAGTAATCTCCTGCAGATGTAATGCACTTGTTGTACCGTTCCAGCAACTTCTGGAAGGCCCCGTGGATGTCCTCTTGTGTGAGCCTGTCAATGACCTTCGTCACAGTCTCTTTCATCTCGTCAATTGTCTCATAACGACAGCCTCTGAGCTTAGGGAATAACCAAAAGTCACAGGGAGCAAGGTCTGGACTATAGGGAGGGTGAGGAACTGTCTTGATGCCCGTCTTAGTCAAATAGTCTGTGACAAGGATGGAGTTGTGGACTGGTGCATTGTCCTGGTGGAAATGCCACTGAGCCGATTTGAAGAGTGCTGGTCTCTTCCGACGGAATCTCTTCCTGAACTCTCTTAAAACCTCAACATAGTAACCCTAACCCTTTGGCCAATCAACTCTGGTGTATTGACTTCTTTACTCCTCCCACACCTCTCATCATCCCCCACAGACTCCCTGCCTTCCTAAAATCTCTTATACCACTCAAAAACTGATGCTCGACTTATGCAAGATGCTCCAAAAGCAGTCTTAAGCATTCCATACGTTTCTGTGGCATTCTTTCCGCGTTTAAAAGAGAATCTTATTGCATATCGTTCTTCCTCACGTCCAAATTGGATTTTTGAAATTCACCAGCTGTGACAATCAGGCTTTAGTAGGATGTATTCCAATTGCTACTGTAGCTGTTGATTTGAACCTGAAATCATAAAAATTGGTCAGTCATCTCATTAATTGTATAGCAATAACATACCGAATTTTCAAGAGTCTATGACAATTTTAAATGCCTGTACAAAAAAATCTGGAAACTTATTGAATGCACCACACACACATAAACATATATATATATATATATATATATATAAGAGGCGACTCTAGCTTATTTTTGGTACTCGTGCCCCCCCTCCGCCCTCTGTCAACTTCAGTTCCCAACCCGTGGTCCGTGGACCCAAAGTAAGTCATCATAGTTGCTATTGCGTGATTCTCCATTGTATAGCACAGATTGACAAACGTACCTTGCATAGTGTTTTTTTTTTGTAAACAATCAAGATACTATATAATTTGTAGTCTTGTTAATACAGTAGATAAGATAATTTTTTTTTCCTTTCAAAAGTATAGAAGAAAAGAGAAGATGTTCATTACTATGACGAGAAAAATATGTTTATTAGAATAAAGAAACTGATGACAATATACACAGACACAGCTAGTAGTTTCAATTTCGCTTAAAATAAAGATTATTTGTTGAAAATGTATTCAAATAAACAAATTTTAGTTACAGAATGTAATATATGCAACATTCATTAAAGAAATAGAGATCTGTTAGTGAAAAAACGAATTAAAACACGCCGTTTAACCAACATTTACCATAGCGATGATGATGACGTCGGCGACGGCTATAATCTGCTATCCTCTCTCTCTCTCTCTCTCTCTCTCCCTCTCCCTCTCCCTCTTCCCAAGACAGCTGTCAGCAGTCAGAATGTGCTAAGATTTTTGTGCACGGTGTTTGGGTTGCTCTTGCTATTGGCTACAGCCAAAAGCGGATTTCTCTAACATTACTGTTATTATAACGGTCTAGTGCTCGGCACGGATTTGCGCGTGTTCAACATTATAGCCGATTTTATGGGATGTTCAATGAATCTGACGGTGGCTGGACAAAGACCATCCGTTCAAAACAGCATCGTTGTATTATTCCCAGATATATTTATGAACTTTTGGTTACTTAGTTATCGAAACTTGAATAGATACGTAATTTAACTGAGATCAGACTAAGTATATTTGCTAGAAATTAATGGATGATTTTTAATCCATTTTGAATAATATTGGCCGAGTTATTGGTCGTGCCGGGCACGAGTAGCCCAAGTCCCGTCTCCGCCCCTGATATATATATATATATATATATTCCTGTTCCGTCATGTAGCTACTTTCAGAAATGAAGATTTTATACATTAGCACTACTGGACGGAATTGGAAAAAGTAGAGGTATTACAAAATCTCAGTTTTATCCAAAGAAAATTTGCCAGCATTATCTAAACATATGTAGCACATAAGCAACGAAACAAGCAAATCTTCCATAAGAAAATGGGATATTATGAAAAAAGTCTAAACTTTTAAAGAAGGTGATAATTGCTGTAAATTATGTCCGAAAAAAAAATTATTCGTGCTGAAACACGCAGAAAAACAATGCGGTGAAAAAAAAAAAGAAAAAAAAAAAAGAAAAAAATCTAATCGATATCTAATTGTTGGCATGTTAGTAAATTTCTGTTGCTTTATTTACCATCTTATTACATAATTTTCCCCCTGTATTTAAACTACCTTTAATTCTCTCTCTCTCTCTCTCTCTATCTCACACACACACACTCTCTCTCTATTATCTTGTCAGTATCACGTGCACTAACATCTTATCACCCTATAGATACGTTTGGTAAGTCATTTTTCTCATTTCCATCTGATGATTGTGCGCCCCAAATTTCTAGGAAGGAATTTCATCATCAACATCATCATCATCATGTCGCGTAATCAGCACAGATAGCCCTGACCCACTATCGCTACTCCTCCCTATCGTCCATTTCTTCCAGCAGGTCTTCAGAGTTACATCTCGTATCGGCACAGAGCTGCTATTTATGTAGGTTCTAGCTGGTTTTCCTGCCTTTGCTCGTCCCTTTGAAGGGGTCCACAGGAGTACATCCCTTATGAGCTCGTCCTTACTTCTCCAGAAGTGTCCTGCGTGTCTACTTCGTCTAACATTGATAGTTTTCGTGATGGGTGGTAGATGGCCATACAGCTGCTGCCTTTGGGGGTGCTGCCACCATGACTTGTTCAGTATTTCTTGCAGCATTCTTGTTTAGCTGCCGTCAAGCTTTTTCGCCATTCGTTTAGTTAGCGTCCATACAGTGCATCCATACAGCAGTATCGACACGACCGCTGCTTGGAAGAAACTGCATTTCATTTTATCGGACAGACTTTAAGAGTTCATCATATAAATTTTCTTTAGGTTTGAAAACTGCACTGCCATTATAACGTGGAAAACCTTTTTACATAAACTTTTCTTGTTTACATTTATTTTTTAGTATATATAGATCCAGAAAGAGGGTGGAATACACATTGCATTCTATTTATTAATATAGTTTTACACTTTGGTTTGGTTTGGTTTCTTTGTTTAATGGCATATCAACCTTTGTAAGGTTATTTAATGCCAAAGTCATTCTCCTAGAAGAACAGTAGTAGTACTATTTAACCCATAGCTGGGGGGATAAGGAGGTTCATACCTTTCCCAAGGGTATTTGCCCGAAAGTGAACATAATAGTGCAACTGGAGTTCGAACTCGCTTACTACGATTCTGCAGTCCATCGCTTTAACCATGTTCACTTTTGGACAAATATCCATGGCAAAGGTATGAACCCACTTATCCTCCCAGCTATGGGTTAAATAGAATCACTACCGTTCTTCTAGAAGGATGGCTTTGGCATTAAATAACCCACGAAAGTTGATATGACATTAAACAAAGAAACCCAACCAAAACTTTCCTCTGAGTAATAACACCATATAAAATGCAGACTCATGTTACCGAGTCGATTTTCCGCGACGATAACCGTTACGCAACAGTTGAAGTATGTTTTTAATACAACTTACCAGTATTTTCAAAATGAATTATTGTTTTGTTAGTATTTTAAGATATAAAACTAATCTCAATTGCGTTTTCTATCTCAAAATATTTTAGTATTGTAATATTATGATATTTATTCTGAACATCGGGGTTTTTTTGGGTTTTTTTCAGATTTTGTGCATTGAGTATGATGATATTTTTTCGGCTTTGTTGCCATTTTAGATTTTATCTAACGGTGAGTGTACCAATTCTAATCCTACTCGCATACACACATACATATACACACATATATGTGTGTATGTTTGTGTGTGTATAAAACCATAGTATTCCATTACCAAGAGAACGGCAAATTGAGAATTGAAAATATCTTATGTTACTGTAATACGAAGCAATCATAACGTCACTGGAAGTGAGAAAGGGTTATGTTACCAAAACAACAGCAAAAAAAAAAAAAAAAAAGTGGTAATAAAAGAACCCCTGAAATAAATATATGCAAATGCATGTAAATATGTTTTTTCCTAAAAAATCATTTCGTAGAAATTCAAAATGGTCTGAATTTTTTTAAGGGAATAATAATAATGATAAGAAAAAAAAAGTAAAAGAAAGCGAAAAGAGCGATAAATAAGTAGACCTTTCTAGAGAAAGAAAACTATGGAACATGAAGGTGACGGTGATACCAATAGTAATTGTTGCACTGAGAACAATCCCGAAAAGTCTGGTAAAAAGATTTGAAGGCTTTGAAATCAGAGAACAAGAGACCATCCAAACTACAATATTATCAAGATCGGCCAGAATACTTGGAAGAGTCCTGGAGACTTGAGAAGACTTGCTGTCTCTCAAGGTCCAGTGAAAAACCATCTGCTAACGCTAGTGGGAAAAACTTTCAAAAGAGTAAAATAATAATAATAATGATATTTCACCATACGAACAAATCGTCCATGCACGACCCAGGATCCGTCATGAAAAATTAGAAAAACAAACTTCTCTGGGATTTTGAGACACAAACGTATCATCTAATTTCGGCCAGACGACCAGACCTAGAGATAAAAACAGACAACCTGCCTGCTGACCACGGGGTAAAACTAAAAAAAAAAAAAAAAAAAAAAAAAAAGAAAGATAAGTTCCAACACCTTGCTAAAGAGCTGGAAAAACAAACAAACAATGGAACGTGAAGGTGACGGTGATACCATTTGTAATTGGTGCACGCGATACAGTTACCAAAGGATTAATAAAGGGTCTGGAGGACTTGGAAATAAGAGGACGAGCGGAAACCATCCAAACTACAGCATTATTGAGATCGGTAAGAATACTGAGGAGAGTCCTGGAGACATGAGGAGACTTGTTGTAACTGAAACTCCAGTGAAAAACCATCAGCTAACGCTGATATGAAAAACTCTCAAAAGAGTAAAATAATGATAATGGTGGATTTTGCCGTTCCAGTGGGCCACTGAGTAAGAATGAAAGAAAGCGAAAAGACAAAAAAGCTTGCATCTTACTGGAAAGCTGGAAAAAAAAAACCCAGTGGGATATGAAGCAGATGGTAATACCAATAGTAGTTGGCACACTTGGAATTGTCCCTAAAGGCTTGGAAAGGAGATAGGAGGAATTAAAAACCAAAGGAAGACTCGAGACCATCCATACTTAAGCGTTTTTAAGATTGACTCGAATACTCAGGAGAATCTTGGAGATTTGCTTTCACTGAGTAAAAGAACGCCTGAAGTGAAAAACTCGCAGAGTGAATTAATGTAAACTATAATACTGTGGTTACAGATTTGAAACGGTAAATCATATAATAAACAACTCAAGCAATCCGGCACAAAAAGAATTCAAGAATAGACACGACTGGGCCGGAAAAGTGTTCTATTGTAAATTGTGCAAGAGATTAAAATTTGACCAGGCCTTCGAATGGTGTTGTTATATCCCAAGTATTTAGGATTAACAAAATATAACAAAAAAAGCAATTGAATATGTTTTAAATACAGCAATATTCTTTTTTTTTTCTTACACATTGTTTTACGGTTGGCTTGGTGTAGATTAGCGCTGTATCTGCACGTGCCTGTAGTCAAACACATCTTGTCTCTTCCGAACTGTTTTTCTGAAGAGTCAATCATTCGTTAGGGGAGATAACTTTCCCTTAACAGGTATATACCTAAATTTCTCTAAGATTACAAGATGCATAAAATTTTCTGCAATTTTTAGATTCAAAGGGGCCACCCTATCCCGGCCAGAAAACCAGGGTTAGTCTTAATAAACAAGAAAAAAAAAAAAAAAAAAGAACTTGTCAGCTTGTTGATTCTGCTTTTCCAACTGATTAGTAAAGTTGTTGACCATAGTCGAGGGTGACCCGAAGGTTCTCTTTTCAATAGCTACTACACCGAGGTATAGGGGAAGGCGCAACTCCTTTCCCTGGATTGTCTCATTTTACCATTGATCCGTACCTTATAATGCTGAGTGTTAAGCAAGGAGGCATCAAGTATCATTTTTTTAAGTCTTTGGTATGACTTGACCAGGGATTGAACCCTGGTCTCCCGGGCAATTGGCGAACACTCTGACTGCTTAGCCAATGGACCGGTAAATTGTGGAGTGAAAATAAAAGAAAGCGAAAAGATAGAAAATTACTAGGATCTTGCCCGAGGGCTAAAGAAAAGCTGTGGAACATAAAGATGCCGGTGATACTAATTATATTTGATGCTCTTGAAAAAACACAGTGGCAAATGAAAAACAGAGGAAGAATTCAGACCCTCCAGACCACAGCACTGTTCAAATCAGCTCGAATACTTTGCAATGCTGTTTTTTTCTGGATGGTCTCGATTCTTCCTCTGATTTCCAGTTGATCCAATTTTTTTTTTCATCGTTTAGGGATCATTCTGAGTGCTTCAACTACAACTGGTACTACCGTTACCCTCATGTTTCACATAGTTTTCTAGCAAGATCCAAGTATTTATCTATCTTTTCACTTTCTTGTATTTCTTTTCAATGTGGTCGGCTGGGACGACAAAATCCACAAGATCGCAAATTCTTTTTTTCTTGTTAACACTTGGTCTGTTCTGGCCGGGATAAGGTGATTCGTTTGTACTTCAAAATCGAGAATGTTATGCGTCTCATTCTCTTGGACGGATTCTGGTTTATGCATATACCATTTAATATTATGGTCAAATCTTAATCTTTTGTACTAAAGTTGTATACCTTTCATAGACCCAACATAATCAAAGATAATGAACGAACTTCAATGAACGAAACGAAACACACTTCTTTATAAAAATATATCTCTCTCATTTTATTCTCGAAAGGAGCACACAGTTTGTTGTAAGTTTGAGCGATAGATGGAGAGACATATATTCAGAGAGGGGACTTCGTTTTGCCCCATAGCTTCTTCCTGGAGCCAAGGGGTGCCAACGCTTGCACCCCCATGCAAGCCGTATTGTCAGAGACGACACTAATGCCTTTGATCGACTGCGTATCCCTGGCTCGACCCTCGATTCTGACTGGACTGACTGTCTACATCTGACCGCGTAGTTCTCATATCATGTAGTCTCCCTCTGGTTACACACCTGCTCGACCTGCCTACCCTGACACACTGCCATCCCCCTGTTTACTAATTACAACATGACAGCTTGTCAAAGAACACGGGGTCACCAGGAATTAACCCCAAATCCATTTCAACAGTCATTATATAACACTAAGATCCAGCCAGATGTTCATAGTTTTATACTCTTTTAGTGTTAGTTCGCTACATTCACTTATTATGCGATTAACTGCTTCATCGTTGTCAACACATAACTTACACTTACAGTTCCGTTGCATATTATCAACTTTCGTTTTAATATAATTAATTATTCCTTATGGTGTTGTTTTGTGCAGCTATTTAAAAAGATTCAGTTTCTCTCTTGAGGTTTCCCTTATTGGCCATATACATGTTTTCTTCTGTGTAATTTCGCCAGCTTGTTGCTTGAAATATCCGTACTGTTGTTTTTCTTTCGATTTCTTTTTTCTAGTTTTTGTTGTTTTTCTGTGTGACCTTTTGTTGCCTTTGCTGTTATTTGCTGCTATAATTAGTCTTTCTTTCTTCTCATTAATGTCGTCCTCGAGTCCTTGAATTGATGCTGCCACACAGTCCTCAATGCTGGTAAATTCTCTTCTTTCTTCTTTATTTATATCATATAGTCACTCAATTATTATTATTATTATTATTATTATTATTATAATCCTTGGGAGTTTTTCACGTCAGCGTTGGCTGATAGTCTTTCACAAGATTCTGAGTGATAGCAAGTCGACTCAGCTCCTCTGGACTTTTCTAAGTATTCTAGCCGATCTCAACAATGTTGTAGTCTGGATTATCTAAATTTCTCCTCCAATTTCGAACTCTTACAGAACCCTTTCCAATCCCCTGGGGATCGTTCGAAGTGCAACGATAACAATTGCTATTACCGTCACCCACCTGGTTCTAAGTTTTCTTCGTTCTCGGGCAAGGTCCAAGTACTTTTCCCTCTTTTCGTTTTCTTAGATTTTCCTACTGTGGTACGCCGAAACGACAAAGTACACCCTACAGCAAATTCTCTTTTTTTAAAATTATCTCTACGTTTGGCTCGGATTTTGTGATCTGCTGATATCTGAAAATCCCAGTGAAGTTTACGCATCTCATTCTCCTGAGCAGCTTCTGGTCTGTGCATATACTATTCGGTAGTATGGTCAAATTTCATTTTCTTGCACAATTCCCAGTGGATCACCTTCCCCACCAAGTTATGCCTAGACTTATACTTCTTTTGCGTTAGTTTGCTAATTTCGCTTATTATGGGATCAGTCGTTTCGTCTTTGTTACCACATAATCCTCACTCGCTATTCTGTTGCATATTATCGATTTTTGTTTTAACATACTTAGTCCTTATGGCGTTGTTCTGTGTTGCTATTTGAAGAGAATCAGTTTCTTTCTTAAACTTAATTTTCGTCGCCATGTCCATGCCTTTACGTGTGTATTATTATCATTATCATTATTATTATTATCATCATTATCATTATTTTAACAGAAGCTTTAAAACACGTATGATAAGAAAATCTAATCCCATTATTCTTTCTCAGAGAACATCTACAATGTCGCTACGTACTTGTTTCGACCATTCCCAATATTTGGTATTCTAATAAAAACAGCATTTTAGTACCTAATGACCTTTTCGACAGCACAAGGCTTACATTTTGACGTGGCAATTTTTAGTCTTGTAGATCCGGGTTGATGGCTGCCCTCTTAAATATGGCAACTTATCTGTAGTACAATGCAGAATTTTACATTATGCTAATGCATATTTTCTGACTGAGGTGTCCATACTTCTCTTATTGTAAAGGATGAATAGGACATGAAGTTGAAGTTGAGCCAAAAATCAGAAAATGAAAAACAGTCTGCAAATCTTTAAATGTTTTGAAGTATTTTGCGATTACTTTACTTTTTGCGAGTTTTTTTAACCAGTTTTAAGTATGGGTTTTTAAGTGACAGAAAATCTCCTCAAATATCCCTTCATTGACATCACTCCCAGGTCCACTCTGACTCGAAGTAGTAGTACCTGTTAGATTCTCATTCTGGGTCAAATAGAAATGTTTTGAAATTAATCGTATGGACCGTTTACCAAAAAAACAAACAAACAAAAAAAAAAAAAACTATCCTAGAAAGAAACAACTATTTATAAAAGCATAAAAACAAACGTACAACGAGCACAATTCCCTAATCTCTAGATATAAAATACCTGTAGACGTTAAAATCAATCAATAAAACCATCAATCAGCTCTCCAAGACTCTTCTGAGTAGTTTTTCACTGTGCTGTGATCTGGATAGTCTCATTACTTCCTCTGATCTCTATTCCCCATACCCTCTTTGAGTACCGTTCCGATGTCACTAACTACGATTGGTATCAACATCGATTTTTATGTAGAATAGTTTTTCAGCTCTCTAGCAAGATCTAAGTATCTTTCTATCTTTTCGCTTTCTCTGACAAGATGTAAGTATTTATTTATCTTTTCGCTTTCTCTAGCGAGATCTAAGTGGTTTTCTGTCTTTTCGCTTTTTCTTGCGAGATCTAAGTATGTTTCTATCTTTTTGCTTTCTCTGACAAGATGTAAGTATTTTTCTATCTTTTCGCTTTTTCTGGCAAGATCTAACTATTTTTTCTATCTTTTCGGTTTCTCTGGCAAGATCTAAGTGTTTTTCTATCTTTTCGCTTACTCTGGCGAGATCTAAGAAGAAAAGTCGACTTTAAAACGTTTCGGTTTTAATGAACCTTCACGAGGACTTTAAAATGGTAAAACAAGTGTTGATAGACAACGATGGATGTTTAATAAAATAAATACGTTCTTTGTTTTTTTAATTGTTCTCCATGCTGTCAGGTTCCTTTCCATTATTTACTTCCATACATTTTTAAGTTTATATAGATTTAAAAAAAGGCACACTGAACTGAAACCCAATAACTGTTTCAAGGGGAAAATATATTTATAAATTTTATCAGGCGATGTCACAAAGTTAAATATGGTTGCGCTTCAGTGAAGAATGACGAAAATACAAGGTGGGTCAAAATGATCTGACACATTTTTAGGTTTGATAAAAGCCAATCAAAAAAGTGGTTTTATTTTCTAAAAGTACGTATGACGCCATTTTGTCTTATTTCGTTTAAAGAATTACATCAGTCAAATGTTTGCCCTGATAGTTCATATAGTGACAAAGACGTTGGTGAAAGTTATCCATAAGTCGTCGGATAAGTCCATGTGGAATGACAATTTTTTGACAAATAGCGTCTTTTAATTTGAATTTTGTTTCAATGCAGACCCAGCCGCTCTGAAGTTAGTAGCCTATAATAAAATTGTGTTTCGAGTCGATACGGGATCATGTCTACTAAGCTCAAAGTGCTCACGGATTGCTCTTTGCATTGCAGTTTCTGACTCGTTTTTGATAAATGTTTCCACAATGAAAGCGCGATGCTGGCCAGTCCAATCTATATGGGTAACCTGAAACGAAATAAAACAAAATGGCATCTTATGTACACTTGGAAAGTAAAAAGACTTTTTTCATTATCTATTTGCTTTTATTAAACCTCCATAAGAGTCAGATCATTTTGACTCACACTGTATTTGAAATTTGAAATTTATTTGAGAATAGAAGAAGCAGAAAACAAAAAGATCTAGACAATCAGAATCCTTTAATAAATCAAGTGATCATTTGATCCGTGAAAATGTTCGAAGACCAGGAAGGATGAGATACCTCCAAAAGGGATTTCAAACAAGTAGCCCACTTGCTGTATGTTGCTCCAATCCTACTTTTTTGTGGCACGTGTCAGAACAATTTTTGGGAATAATCTTTTCTTGGTAATTTGTCCCTTTTTGCTGACCATGTTTCTACCAAGGGAAAAGTAGAATATATCTAAATATTTCGGACGCTTTTATTTTACCATTAAAAACTGAAAAGGATAAATAATCCAATTTTACATTTCAAAAACATTCTTGATAAGAATGTTAGGGAAATCCAAGCCGATTTATGGTGGAGGGATGACTGAGATAATAGAAAATTAACTCACACAACAGAACAAGAAATTTTTTTTTGTTTCATAACTTAAGAAGAAATAAATTCGTAATTAATATTAGCATGGGGAAGGTGTACTTGAGATGACAGACACACGAATAATCAAAGAAAATGTTTAAGAGCCGATTGTTGAATAAACGGAAATTATATCTGCTATTTCTTTAAATGTGAAGAAACTTTGAAGTTTACTTTTGTTTGCTCGGTTTTTTAAGAGTAATTAAGTATAATTTATTGCGATTTATCCATGAAATAAAATAAAACGGAAAAAACTGAATTTAATATCAGTGAAAACAGAATTAAAGCAAATCTGAAAGAAAAAATTCTCCTCTTATGTTTCGTCTTAATTCGCATATCACATATTACCATGCATATTTATTCTGGTAAAACAAAATAGAGCAGTCTATCAGCTGTATTGCGGATCATCATCATCAACATCAACATTAAAACGTACAGGGATTCCCTTCACTCTTTCTCTCCACGTGTCCCTATTGGTCATCGCTCTTGAATCCTCTACACGCCAACTAGTGTTCACATAGATTTGAGGAATGTAACTTTTTGCTGGTAGGATGACACTGGTGTGTCTACGCGTAGGAGTCCACAGAATAACATCACTTGAGTCTGTCCATAAATCTCCAGCAATGTCTAGCATGTCTTGTTCGTCTTACTTGGATTAATTGTGAGATGGGAAGCAAGTGGCCGTACAGATACTGTTTTGAAAGGTGCTACTTTCATGATTTGCTTAAAATAGCACATGCCATTCTCGTGTAGTTCCCATTTATCTTCTTCTTCATGAATTTCGTTAAAGTCCGAGTGGTGCAACCATACAAGTGTACTGATACGGCTATAACTTGAAAGAAATCCCGTTTTATTCTGTCAGAAAAGGTTAGATTTCCATATGATTATCAACTTGTTAATAGTAGTCCATACTTTAAATATAAGTATTTTGATTTAATCTTCAGTAGATGAGATATTGCTATTGAGGTATGTGAACAGGTTTACTAATTAGAATTATAAACAGCGGAAATCACAGTTCTCATCTCGCTTTTAGTCTAAATTTCTTAACCCACAGAATCTAAAAGCCTCCTTGAATCCTTGACTTTGAAGCCCTGAACTAAGTCAAACTCGTTTATTTTTTGTATATTGTAATTAAGACGTATGCGTATTTCCGATTGATGCTTGTTGTTGGTGATGGAGACCAAATAACAGACCAATATTTATAACGCTGTTTTTCAAGGCTAGCCAACAGACCTTTCATAGTTTAAAGATAAAGGTAAGCAACCCTTTTAATTTCGAAATTTTCCATTTGACCTTGTGCTGTAACGAAGCTAAGTTTAGTCAATATCAAAAAACAAGTGACATATTGCACGCACTTTCTCGGCGAATGAGTGCCGTATCAAGTAACCTGGCCAGGAAGCACTGCAAAGAAGAAAAAAAAAAGGACTATTTTTAGAACATTCTGCGTTCCAAATTTCGCCACACAGCACAGTTCGGATATCTTCATATCTATCTCAGCGTTACACAGGTGAATATAAACATATTCCTCTGTGCAAACCGTATCGGTAATCAAATTAGCTTTTTGTGCAGGTGAAAGGATATGTGTCATGACAAAATAAATTGTAGAGGTCATCCCCAAAGATATTGTACCGGTTTGAAGAAAGTAGGGTTTTATTTTCTCTTGGTTAGATTTCGCGCAAATTCTAACCCAGAGAAAAAACTAATCACCAGTGTGTTCTTCCTGACCGCCAAAATGCCAAATAAATAAAAATCCATCCACTTAAATTTTTTTCTTGGGTTGGAGATGTCCAAGACAGTAAGCAGCAACTAAATTTCAGCAAGGAACAACACACACACACACACACACACACACACACACACACACACACACACACATATATATATATATATATATATATATATCCTCGTGCCCATACAGAACTGATGCATGTAATTCCTTTCAAGTCAGCCACCACTTGCGCGTCCATGTGAAGAAGTCCACAAGAGAACGTCACCAATGAATTCGTTCTTACTTCTTCAGCAGTGCCTTGCATGTCTTGTTAATCTTGATTAGATGGTTTCTAAGATGGGTGGGAAGTACCCTTAAAGATGCTATCTTAGAAGGTGTATTTGTCAGGATTTGTTCATAACAGCGTGTAGAATTCGTGTAAAGTTCTCATCTAGTTTTTTCTCCATGCATTTCGTTAATGTCCCGTGGGGCGTCCATACAGTAGTATTGACACATCCTCCGTTTGGAAGAAATCCCCTTTAATTTTATTAGAGAAATCAGATTTCTATATGATCAATAGCCTGTTTATAGCAATCCATGCTTTACCTCTGCTTATTTTGACACCTCTTTCATTGGAGATATGTAAACTGGTTTACTAATTTCAGAGTCTTGCCTCTTAAAGAGGAGATGTATATATATATATATATATATATAGGGTGCGGAAGCAAAATTAGGAATATTCAAGTATAATAATAAACGACTCTATCATAAAACAAGATTAATCTTAATAAAAAAAAAATAAACCACAAAATAAAAGGACAGACACAAAACAGTAAATTTACTCAATATGGCTACCATTTTTTCAATTATTGTATCAACATGCCTTCAAAACAAGTTGCATGCCTTCAAAATAAATTCTTCAAACATTTCATTCCTTCTCTCCTCAGTAGCAGTCTTAAGCTAACCAATATTTGGGTAGGAAGTTGCATTCGATTTGTTTTCTAAAACGCCTGTTAAAAAGTAATCAAGGGGGTTATGGTCTGAGCTTGATGGAGGCCATAAAGAAACTCGAATTATTTCGGAAATTTTCTTTGTCATTTTTTTTTCTTGCTCACTCATAATGGGCACAATTTTAATGAAAAAGTTCTTGGATAATAAGAGCTAATCATAAAAATTTAGATTTATAACTTTTTTTTACTTTCAACAATTGAACAAATCAGACAAAAAAAAAACCCAGTTTAAAATTATTCCATATTTTGTTTCCGCACCCTGTATGTATATCTTTAAATAGAGTTTAACACGTCTAAATTCGTCGTTTTTCTTCCCCTAGACCAGTCGCCATGCCAAGATTTAAGAGTCCAGTATGCCCTACAATTTACCCATTGCTAGAGGGAGAATAATTGGATTCATACTTTTCCCGAGGCTATTTCGTCAAATGAAACCCTTCTTTAGTCAATATTCTCCTGATGATCCAGTAAGGTGAAACCTCGGTAGATTTCATCTGACTCTGTAGGTATTCGCATTTCACCCTACTTACTGTATTGAACGCTCTTCTGTTTTAGCTTAAGGAATTCTGTCGGTGGTTTTTTCTTTTGACTAGGCATTACGCTATTGGTTGATTATTCTTAAACAGTATGTATGGATATTTTTCTTTTTTTTATGGATTTAAAAAAAATTGCAAATTGCGTGATTTTGTTTTTTTTTCACAGTCAGAATCATAGAATAGGTATAAAAATAAAATTAGATTATTATATATATATATGCGTGTGTGTGTCTGTACATTTTTGCATACATATTGATACATATTTGATTGAAAATTATAGACATTTCTTGTCTATATATATTTTTGTTAATCCTCTCGAATTGTCGTATCGATCTTATGATATTCGGTGGGAATTGGTTGATAAACCTTCTATGATTAGTTATTTCCCAAGTACTTTCTGCCCAACCTTGGGCCATCATCAGAGGAGGATGTATTACAAAAGTGATGTAACTTTTGTATGTATATTACCACTTTGTAAGAATGAGTGTTTGTACTGTTGTATTGTGTAGCGTTTACTTTTCAAATTGGTTTCAGTAAAGAGCATCGGTAGCTAAAGACAGTTAAGTACATTAGCACTGGTTTCAAAATTAATTCTATTAAGTTTGGGTTGTATATTCCTAATTTGTAGTGCCTCGAGTATCTGTAGTTTTGCTTATTATTTTGGCGTTCAAATATTATTGTGTTTTCGGTAAGAATTTTCCGAAATTCAGTTGTTGAGCATGAATGTTTTTTAGATGTTGTGCTACGGAACTAATATCAGAAAGGTGCATTGTAAGTCTTCTTGAAAGGGTAGTTGAGGTTAAACCGACGCAAATATAGTTGTTTTCAGAGATATAAGGTTGGGCAGAAAGTACATGGGAAATAACTGATTATGGAAGGTTTATCAACCAATTCCCGTCGTATATCATAAGATTGATACGGCAATTTGAAAAGATTAACGAAAAAATATGTAGACAAAAAATGTCTATAATGTTCAATCAAATATATATATATATATATTCTCAGGTAGGTCGGTCGATGATGAGATATTTTTAATTAAAGGCATCCTAAGGACATAACTATTTCAATGTTCGGATAGAATGTAGGAAGAAAGGAGTTCATGCCTTTAGCGAAGTCATTAGTGCAATGCAAATACAAGTAATCTGAGCTGAATATCAGTTTTGCTGATTCCATTTCTCCATGTTCGTGACTTCTATGCCACGCTGCGCACCCAACAAGTCAGTCTGTCGGTAAATAGATGTTTGTTTATATTTATGGATGCTGGAGAGGCGGGACTAGCGTTTCGCTGGTTGAAAATAAAAAAAAAGAAAAGAAAAAGACAATGAAAAAGAAAAAGAAAAAGACAATGAAAACGAAAAAATGAAGAAAAAAGAAAAGAAAGAGAAAGAGAAAAAGAAAAGAAAAAGAAAAGAAGAAAGTAAAAAGAAAAAGGAAAGAAAAAGAAAAGAAAAAGAAAAAGAAGAAAGAAAAAGAAAAAGGAAAGAAAAATGAAAACAAAAAGAAAACAAAACGAAAAGAAAAAGAAAAAAGAAAAGAAAAAGAAGAGAAAAAGAAAAGAAAAGAAAAAAAAAGAGAAAGAAAAAGACAATTATGTAATCTTTTGCTGGGTGATTATACGTGAACATTATAAATAAGTATCGGTGTAATATTTATCAACAAAATAAATGGATTCAACGAACCGGGTTCGAATTGTGGTAGAGGTCGTTTTCTTTTCTAATTTCTTTTAAAAAGAACAATAACTTTTACCATTCATCAAAAAACTTGTTTCGGTTATGATAATTATACCTATAGGTATGGTATCTATCCACACACACACACACACACACGCATATACATATTATATAATTAATTTAGTAAGTTGACCGACCCAAGTCGAGGGCGACCCGAAGGCTCCCATTACAAGAGCTACTACACAGAGGTGTTGGGCGCTATTCATCACTACTTATCCTAGATCAATACCTTATAGTTCTGAGTGTGAAGCAAGGAGATATCAAATAACATTTTTGGAGTCATTCGACTTGGGATTGAAACCCAGTCTCTAGGGCCATTAGCGAACTGGCTAATTATGCTAATATATATAGTTAAGATATTTATGCATATCGTTATGGTATTTATATACGTAGTCGTGATATTTATACATATACGTATACTTATAAATATAATATTTATATATGCAGTTATGATATTTGCACATATAGGTATGTTATTTACACATATAGTAAGATATTTATACATATATAGTAATGGAATTTAAGAATAGATACAGTGTTTATAAATATATAAATGGTATTAATACATTTATGATTTACATATATAGAGTAAATATATATAGGTTTTGTGCCTTTATATCTTTATTTTTATAAATGTTTTTGGCATTTATACTTTCATAGTTACAGTATCTATATATAGAGATGTAATATTTATACAGTTATGATATTAATTCATATAATTATTGCCTTTATATGTAGCAATAATATTTTACACACACACACGCACACACATATACATATATGTAAGGCAAGGCATATATATATATATATATATATATATATATATATATATATATATATATATATATATATACTAATGCGTGGTGCCCGTGATGTGATGGTTATCATCGTAGGAAATGGACACGGCGACACGAGTTCAAATCCTGGACGAGACTGATTGCATTTCAAATAGCACTAATACCCTTGGGAAAGGTATGAATCCAATTATTCTCCCTCCAGCTATGGGTAAATAGTAGGGCAGACTAGGTTCTTCAGCCTTGTTGAGGCAACTAGTCTAGGAGAAGGAAAACTCTGAATTCAAACCTGTTAAACTCCGCTTAAAAACTGACCTTGTGTCATATCCTGCCCGAGCGGAGGGGTTGGGTAAATATATATATATATATATATATATATATATACATATTTATTTATATATATATATACGTGTGTGAGTGTGTGTGTGTGTAAGGCAAGGCTCTTTGAATGAAATGAGCTCTCGGTAGCCGTTAAGCGGATATATATAAACAAAACAAATGTGATACATAAGCGTTTAAAATTCCATCGCTTACGCTAGTTTAATCGTGGCTGTGTGGTAGAATCTTGGATTGGCATTTGAGTCAAGCGGGTTTCGATCCCAACTTCGAGAATCTCGCGTGTCCAGCCACACTGATGAGTTGTGATACAACGAAACAGTCTGTCGGTGGATGACTATGTACATATAACATTAGGCCGGTGCCGTAGAATACACCGAACTGCAGAGAGGTAAGACCCCCCTCCCTAACGAGTTTCCTGGATATAACACAAAGCAATCTGATGTTTAGGCTCCAGTAATGATGGAGCTTTGGGGAATGTGGAGTACCCCTTTTCTGTGATTGCTCCCGGACCACTCTGACTTGGAGTGCTAACATCTGATGGGGTTCTAAGTAAAATAGAACTGTTTGAAATTTATAGTAGATAAATAACTAATACTAAACTGAATTGTTTGAAATAGATCTGTTTGATCATTTAACTGTATGTAAACAAATGACTGATGTTTAATAGAATTGTTATTCTTAAATAGCAATATACTTGTAACAACTTCTCTGAGTGCGAACAAATGATTAATATTAAAAAGAATTATAAGTGTTAGATAGAAATAATGGAAACCATTTAACTGTACAGAAATAATAAAAATACTAGTGTGGAAACAAATTAGTTCTAACTCATTTAAAAATAAAATTACCAACAAACTTATCTCTTACATATCTATTTGCCCAGTCGACTGATGCTGTAGAATACACCGACAGCATTTCAGCAGACGGGTAAGACCCCCCCCCCAACGAGTGTCCTGATATGACACTAAACAATCTAATGGTGATGTTCCAGTAATGCTGGAGCTTTGGGGAAGGCGGAGTATCCCTTCATTGCCATTGCTTCCAGGTCCACTTTGACCCGCAGTGGTAGCATCTGATAGGGTCAAATAGAACAAAACTGTGTTCTTATGCTAAACTGAATTGCTTGAAATAGAACTGTTTTGACATTCAAACTGCGTACTAATGCTAAAATGATTTGTTTGAAATAAAACTATTTTGGACATTAAAACTATTCTTACGCTAAACTGAATTGTTTGAAATAGAACTGTTTTGACATTTAACTGTGTATAAACAAAAACTATACTTATACTGAACTGAATTGTTTTAAATACCACTGTCTGACAAAACTGAATAGCTTTAAGTAGAAATATTTTTGACAATTAAACTATGTATGGATGCTAAACTGATTTGTTAGTAATAGAACTGTTTATTTGGATAAAATGGATTTGGCATTAGATAACCTTCAAAGGTTGATATGCCATAAAACCCAAACAAACAAATAAACAAACGTATCATTTATACCTAATTAATGTATGCAAACAAATAACTGATGCTAAATTGTTTCTGTTACATAGCAATACTTGTAACTATTCAACTGTGAGCAAACAAATGATTAATCGTAAATAGAATTATTCGTATTTGGTAGAAATATTTTAAATCATTTCCCTTCGTGCAAAAAAAGCTCAGGCACGTTTAAAAATGTTATCAATAAAATGTTTACAAATAATTTATATCTAATATATAAGTATAAAGAGAATTTGTCATTAAATAACCTACAAGGATAGATATACTATAAAACAAAATATAGAAAAAAAATTAAACGTGTAAAACTCCTGTTAAGAATTGAACAAGAGTTTCATAATGCTTGGTGGAGTCGCGTAAATACATACATGCTTGAAAAAATTGTCTCATTTTATAGTTATATTAATATATTTAAAGATATATATATATATATATATATATATATATATATATATATATATATATATATATATAGTTTATATGCCTCTCTCTATTTCTCTCACTCGCTCATTCTCTCTTTCTCAATATATACATACAAGTTGACATATTCGATGTGTTCATATTTGATAAATTCAGAGGCAGCTTAACACCTACGTAATTCTTACATCATCCATATGCTTATTATGTGTTACCTCCATGAAACTTGTTCCATTTGTTTAAAAAAAACGTTGATAAAAGTTCATAACGAAAAGAAGCATCTGAAACCGGAAATGACTTGGAGGCCATTTTCTTTCTTGCCTCGACACTTCCCGCTCGATATGGCCGCCCTCGTGTCGTTGCACTTTAACCATACCGAATGTTAGTCTTACGTTGTTAATTGCCTTCATGTAATGAAACGCGAGCCCCGAAACCAAATCGCTCTGCACTGACGTTTTGTTTGTTTTTATGCTGGGTTGTTTCAGTTGCTGTCATTTGGCTCTTTGTTTGACGGTGTCCCGTGGGGCAGGGGACTGAGGACTGGGGACCGAACCGGGGGAGCTTTGGGGTTCTGTATTTGCTATCTGGCGCGGGTATAGCAAGTGCCAGGTGCAAGTTAAGAGATAGGATTTCCAAGCATAGAAAGGACGGCCAGTCTGTGAATTTGACTGATATGACCCACCTAGCCATAAACCTGTACCCGCATTCACTGATCATTTACTTATATATATATATATATATATATATATATATATATATATATATATATATATATATATATATATATATATATATATAAAATTAGCAGACAATCGTCTGCAAATCCTTCTCGGAGCACCGTGCACTTATATAACGGGATTTGATACTCACTAAGTGCCTTATTTCTTTGTCTTTATTCCAAACTAAGCTAACCTTATATATATATATATATATATATATAGGATTAGCGTTATAAAAGGAAAATGTACATAATTAGCTCATGGGTAAATATACACCAACTTATGAGGACGCACAGTTGACGTAACGGTTATCGTCCTAGAAATGGAATTGATGATCCAAATTCAAATAACGAATTATGTGTGTTGTATTTTATTTTGCCCTAATACCCTTTGGAATGACGTGAGTTTATTTGTTCTTTCTCCGGTTATAGATAAATAAAGGTTCCTTAGTCTTGGTTAGGCAACCAGTCTAGAACAAAAACTAAGTTTACTCCACTTAAAAATTGACCTTGTTTCACACCCAACTCCTGCAAGGGCTGATGGGTAAATAACTATACTCACTCAGAATAAACGTATTTAACCATGCACATGGCTTCAAGTAACTAATACCTACGTAATTCTTACATCATCCATATGCTTATTATGTATTACCTCGATGAAACTTGTTCCATTTGTTTAAAAAAAAAACGTTGATAAAAGTTCATAACGAAAAGAAGTATCTGAAACCGGAAATGACTTGGTGGCCATTTAAAAACACGCAAATATGTATACATACATATACGTAAGTAAAAATAAATTCTTATGAAACCATTGCAACTTCAAGGAACTAATTTTAATATAAATGATCTAGTATCAAGTATCCCTATCTGATACTAATAATTTTCTCACAGATTTGATCCATAGATGGGACTCTATCAGATCCATAGATGGAACACTCATTAGGCCAATTGTTTATATATATATATATATATATACTACTGTGTTGTACCAGTTAAAAAGGGAGCCTTCTGGTCACCCTCGACAAACGTCGCCTAATTTACTTATTCAAGGGAAATGAATATTTCTAAATTTCTTTTTTAAACAAAAATATGTTTTGCTCTGCAGGAATATTTTGTATTAAATAACCGTGCTTTGAGTATTCTTTCTTTGGATTCTCATAGTCATTATTGACTTGGTATATATATATATATATATATATATATATATATATATATATATATATTGAATATTATATGAGGAAACTCTATATTTTTGCAGGTAGAAGTAGAAATCTACATACAAAGATTTGCGTGTATATGTTAAACAGAGTCTATTCCTCAGTAATTTGGGGAAGGAAGACTTCCTAGACGAGTTTTTATCTCTATAACTATGACTGGCATATTCGTGTCGGTTGGGAAAGCTGCCTGGAGCCTTCTCAACAAGCAGAATTTGGGGTAATAGCTACATTTACTGCCAGGCGCCTGAGGCGTCCCAAAAGGGAAATGCCGAAGGGGTTGAGCTATTTTCGGGACCGCCGCCGGATCAGCTTATTTCCTGTGGTGTCATCAACCTTGTGTCAGATCAAGATATCGAATTTTGCTTTCGATTTTCAAAATAGTTAAAACAGTGCCACTTTGTTGATCCGTGAAACACTTTTCCTCTTCATATAGATGCATAGAGAACATGATACGCTTCCCATATAATATTTTGCATGCGTATATATATATACAGAGAGAGAGAGAGAGAGAGAGAGAGAGAGAGAGAGATGCTTGTGATAATCTATTTAGCTATCAGCATAGCTTGATAATACCTTCATGACATCTCTCTCTCTCTCTCCTGTCTCCTCCTTCTCCTTCTCTCTTTCTCTCTCTCTCCCTCTCTCTCTCTCTGTATATATATATATTGGCCTAGTGAGTAGAGCGTTCACCAATGGTTCAGGAGATAGGGGTTCAATCCCACGTCAAGTCACACCAAAAACTCTAAAAACGGTACTTGATGCCGCCTTGCTTGACACTCAGCATTATAAGGAAAGAATCAAGGGTAAAGTGGAGCAATCCAGGGAAAGGAGTACCGCTCTCTCCTACACCTTGGTGTAGTAGTTATTAAAAAGGAAGCCTTTGGGTTACTCTCGACTAAGGTTGCCAACTTTACTTTTAATTACATATATGTATGTATACATCTTTGTGCGTTTCTTTCTCTCTCTGTGTAGATGGGTTGGTACCTTATCATTTAAGGACACGGAAAAACTCCTGTCGAAAATCTCCCTTCTCACAGCTACCGAAAAATAGTTGGGTGGTTGGAGCCCTTCAGCATGTACCTATCCGACATACGATATTAGATCAAAACAGAGATTGTCTCTCTGTTAGTACAATGGAAAGGTGATGGGCACTGCTCTAGGAGATGCCATGAACGTAATTAGTGTCAAGGTATGCTGATGGCCAAATATATTAGCGGAAGTATATCTCTCTCTCCTTCTCTCGCTTTCAATCTCTCTATCTCTCTGAATATATATGTATGTGCAAGGTTGCGTCTGTGAATCTTATCATATTCTCGATGCATATCTATGAATAGGAAAACTGTTTCGCTTATCTACCTAGAGACACACACGAATATACCTTGTTTAGTTATATAAATAGGCAGACAGAAGACCATGTACGAAGTCTCCCCTCTCCAAACCACCGATGAATTGCCATCGATTAACACATACACGCACCTTTACATACGTATATATATATATATATATATATATATTGAAAAAAATTATGGAAATAAATTCGTTAGTATGAAGAAAATAAGATGGTAAAAATTGCTGCTTGAACAACGAAGGATGTTTTTTTAAATAAATAATATCAATAAAAAATATAATAAATAATAAAAACATCCATCGTTTTTCAAGCAACCTTACACATCATCATAAAGTCCTGATGAAGGTTTATCAAAACCGAAACATTTTAATGTTAACTTTACAACATAATAAATCCATCACATTTAGAATACATTTTTTTCTATTTTCTTCACACACACACACACACACACACACACACATATATATATATATATATGGAGGAGAAAAAGAAACGGGAAGAGTTAGTTTTTATGGTTAGTGCAGAATATATATATATATATATATATATATATATATATATATCATCATCATCAGGTTGTGCCACTGGGACGAATTTCCCTGAGTCACAGTCGCCATTCATCTCTATGGTCAATCGCTTCCGATTGGTCATCCAGACAACATCCTGTGAATGTACAGAGCTTTTGTAGATAAGTTTTAGCTGGTCGCCCAACCCTTGCTCGTCTGTATGAAGGGGTCCACAGGAGAACATCGCTTACGAGTTCGTCTTTACTTCTCCAGCAGTGACTTGTTCGACTGATTTGGATGGTTTTAGAGATGGGAGGTTGGTGGCTGTACAGCTGCTGTTTTGTGAATGTTGCTTCTAGGAGTTGTTAAATAGTATATATATATATATATATATATATATATATATATAAAGAGTTTATGTACCTGTCTGGCTCTGACCACTTCCATCGATTGATTAAATCTGTGAAAATATTATTAGTATTGTTTAGGTAGGGTTTCTTTATTTTAAGGCGTATCAACCTTCACGGGTTATTTAATGCCAAATCCATCATTCGAGAAGAACAGAAGTGATACTATTTAACTCATAACAGGGAGGATAAGGGGGTTCATACCTTTTCCAAGGGTATTTGTACTAAAGTGGAGATAATAGCGCGACTGGATTTCGAACTCACTTACTACGATTCCGCAGTCCAGCGCTTTAACCACCACACCACGAGGACACCGCCTATTCGTTTTAGATATAAATACTTGCTACTAGATCTTTTATATCAAAATTAATTACTTGAAGTTAGAATGGTTTAATAAGAATTATTATTAGTTACTTGAATTGGTCTAATGGGTAGAATGTTCGCCAATGGTTTGGGAGACCTGGGTTCAATCCCTGGTCGCGTCATACCAAAGACTATAAAAATGGTACTTGATACCTACTTGCTTAACACTCAGCAATATAAGTACGTATCAAAGGTAAAGTGGAGCAATCCAGGGAAAGGAGTAACGTCCTCCCCCACACCTCGGAGTAGTAGCTATTGAAAAGGGAGCCTTCTGGTCACCCTCGATTACGGTCGCCAACTTACTTACTTTATATAATTGTATGCATGGGGATATCTCATGGCGTAGTGGCTAACATTGGACTGTGGCATCGTTGTAAAAGAGTTCGAACTCCAATTGGGCAATTGTTTTTACTTTCAAACAAATATCTTTATTCCTTCAAAAAGGGGTTCAATATTACCACTACTCTTCTTCAATAAGGATAGCATTAAATAACCTGCGAATGTTGATATACCCTAAACGAAGAAAGCAAACCCAACCGGACCGAACAAAATAAACCAAGCTAATTAGCTTTACTATATAATATTTTTCGCTCAATATTTTTCTTTGACTTGCTTGGAAAATCGCGCTTTTACGTTAAACCCGAGGGCGGGAGGTTTTAGACAAAACTGATTTTACATTAGTACATACGAAGTATACATGTACATTTTGGTAAGTGCTATTTATCATTTGCTCTTTTCACTACAGAGAGAATTTCGTTGGTTGGCTGATCGGTGTTTTGTATAATATCTACCCGTGTGGGTAAATTAATGCCAAATTCTGTTTTGTATATGAGTATGTGTGTGTGTGTGTGTGTGTGATTTTTAAACGAGTAACTTTATATCTAAACGATTTGCTAGACCGCATTTTTTGCACAATGTTAAATGGTTTTAAGTATTGCTATTTAACAATAGCAATTCTATTTATCAAGTATTCCTGTTTAATATAAATAAATTGCAAACAGCTGAATGATTTCAAATAACTACTACTAATTATAATCATTAGTAAATGATTAAACAGTTCTATCTGACTCATAGATGATACACTAACAAGTACTATCAATATTGATCAAAGTGGACCTGAGAGTAATAACAACGAAGGGTTGCTCTACATTACTCAAAACGCTAGGTTTAGAATCTCATCCTCTGATGCAGTTCACTGTTATACACATGACTCTCGTTGGCGGAGGTGTGGTTCTTACCCTTCTGCAGTGGTGCAGTCGGCGTATCTTCAAGCCCTTGCCGTCAGAGCGGTGAAAATTTGGTTTAACAAAAGCATGGAAGACGAAAAGTTTTTATCTATTTGGTTGCATATTCAAGGTATCAAATTAATAAAAAAATCAGCTGCTTTTTTAACAACTTGTCTTTGTAACGCTGAAAAAAGTAATTATAGACAGTTCAAACTGCTGAGAAACTTTTTTTTATTATTATTTTTTTTAAAACTCCTTAGATGAGTGACTAAACCAAATGGAATCTAAGGGGAGAAATCTTTATTATGAATTACCTGAACCTAAATAAATCTTTTCTATGCAGCGCTGCAGAGAGCAACTGGTTTGTTTGAATAACGTAAAAAAAAAGAAAAAAAAAACACCTTTTATCTTTTTGGCAAGGAAGTCAACTGCATGCCAACAATTGTTTGTTTGTTGCAAATGGTATAATTTTTTATGATAGAATGCACAATCAAAAAGTGATGAAAGGTCATTGAATGTCACGGAAAATACTTTGATGGCTGACTGCCCTGTCGGTGAGGCTCAGAATAGATTTGGTATTTGTTGCTTTAATGGCATGTCTTGGGTTATTTAATGCCAAATCTATCCCTTCTTAGAAGGACAGTAGGGGTACAATTTAACCCATAGCTGGGAGGATAAGAAGGTTCATACCTATCCCAAGGGTATTTGTCCGAAAGTGAACGTAGTAGGGCGACTGAAGTTTGAACTCGCTTACTATGATTCCACAGCCCAACGATTTAACCATTGCACCATGAGGACACCACCAGGCTCAGAATACGTAGGCTGCACCTTCTTGCTGAGGTGCAAGACACTCCACAAAGAGGTGACCTGAGTATGACGCTAAAATGTTTCTGATGATGAGGCTCCAGTTCTGAGGAATTAGAAAATGCGGAATACATGTTTGTTGCTATTATTCCCAGGTCTGCTCTGACTTGCAGTGATAATATCTTTATTATATAAATCGCATATTCAACAGAATATCTCATATTCAGCAGAATATCTCATATTCAACAGAAAAGTGTGCAAAAAAATCTCTCTTTTTCTCAAAAAAAAAAAAAAGTAACACAAAAAAGTATAAATATAATCGTACAATGAACGCGTTTCCCTAACTTCTAGGCACGAAATAACCCGAGACAAGTTGGCATGCCGTTAAAATCAATGATTCAATGATTTGATGACTGAATTTTGATGTTCTGAATTTATAAGAATAAATGGTTTTTAATAAAATACTTCCGGAAAATTTTGCATTGATCTGATAAATTCTGGAAGTTTTCGTTGCGTCGTGGCTAACATGCTGGGCTAAGACATCATAGTTAGCGAGTTCGAATTCCAGTCACGCTATTACTTTCACTTTTAGACTTATACCCTTGGGAAAGGCATGGACTCTCTTAGATTATCGCTTGAATAATACCTCTGCCGTTCTTCTAAAAGGGTGGCTCTGGCATTAAATAAACCACGAAGGTTGATATGCCATTAAACAAAGAAAATAACACTGGTATATTCTGTGTCTTTGTTTTTATTTAAACAAATTGTTGACAGCACCTTAGGTATTTTGTGCAATAGATTTTTTGTTTGGTGCAAGATAAGTTTGTGTATTGACGACCTTATTATCACCTGGCCAACAGTTCTGTTGCCCAACCATTGAGTCGCTCATGGAAAATTATGTACGTCTGAATGAATCAGATACTTTGCACTATTCTATTTATGTGTACACTAAGTTTAAAAGTTCAAACAGAAGAGAATAAAATATGTTGTTAAGTGCGTAGGAGATTGGCCTGTCCGAGGCCATGGTGACAGCACCTGTAAAAAGAAACAGAGATAGATAAAGCTGTGGAGGAAAGAAAAATAGAATGACAATGTGTATGTATCTATGATAGATAGATAGATAGATAGATAGATAGATCGAGTTATCTATGGAAAAGTAAGATAGAGTCATACTTCTAGAAAGAGTGTTAATTTTTTTTCTGAGGGTATATGTGTCTTTGTGTGCGTAAGAGAGAGAGAGAGAGAGAGAGAGAGAGAGAGAGAGAGTAGCTATTTATTAAAAAGAAAGATTGAGAGAGATATCTATTGGTTGGAAAGAGCAAAATTCCTGTGTGCATGTGTGTGTGTGTGTGTAAGAGAGAGAGAGAGTAAGAGAGAGAGAGAGAGAGAGAGAGTAAGAGAGAGAGAGAGAGATAGAGGGTGGGGATATTTGAAATAGAGACTGATTCTTATCTATGAAAGAGAATAAGACAGAGAGAGAGAGAGAGAGAGGGAGGGAGGGAGAAAAAGAGGGACAGAGAGAGAATGATCTATTTATCTGTGCGTGCACGCGTGTGTGTGTGTCTAAGAGAGAGAGGGCAAGAGAAAGAGTAAGAGATCTACTTATGCGAAATTAGGATAGAGAGTGTTATCTATCTACTGGGGTCGGGAGAGAGAGAAGAGAAGAGAGTGACATTTTAGTAAGTGTGTGTGAAGAGGGAGAGAATTGAGAGAAAGAAAGAGAGAAAAGGCAATCAGTCTATGAGGGAGGGCAACCTAAAGATCTATAAGATAAAGATTGATAATATTCTATTGATCTGTTTGTTAAAGAGAAAGCATCAAGACATTCAGAAGTAAAAGAGGAGAACAGGAGAAACGACTAAGAGATTTATGAGAAGAGAGAGAGAGAGAGAGAGAGAGAGAGAAGTATCTATCTATCTATCTATCTATCTGTGTGATGATTGAGACAGCGAAGCGCACACGACGAGAGAGAGAGAGAGAGAGAGAAGTATCTATCTATCTATCTATCTATCTATCTATCTATCTATCTATCTATCTGTGCGATGATTGAGACAGCGAAGCGCACACGACGAGAGAGAGAGAGAGAGAGAGAGAGAGAGAGAGAGAGAGAGAGAGAGAGAGGTGTGTGTGTGTGGGGGGTAAATATGTTACTTAGCTCCATGATCCTGAAGTTTCTGGCTAAAAAAAAATCAAAAAACAAACAAATGAACAAACACTTGCAAAGAAACAAAGCAAAAAACAAACAGACAAAAAAAAAACAAAACAAAAAAAACAAAACAAAAACAAAACAAACACTCACAGCTTTCTTTTACCCCCATCAAAGTAACCCCCCATTGCCATACATGCCATTCGTGCAACCCAAGAGGGAGAAACAAATATAGCAAAAGAGTTGGATGTATTTCATCTCTTAAATCGTTTACATCGAATAAACTAACAACTAAAAAAGCAAAATAAAATAAGAATGTCCACCCCTTTATAAGTAATGAAATACACTAGCCCGGAGGGGTCTGAGGCACCTCAGAGATTTGATTCCAGGAAAGCTTCCCCCCTTCACTTGTTGTTAAAAGGCTCTTCGTGCTTGAGGTCGACGGTCAGCCGCGGTTTAACTATAGACTGTGGACAGTTAGATATCCTTGGACCGGTGATACATAAAACCGCCTAAAAATTGATGGCGGATTGCACAATCGACCATTTTGAGAGGTGACGGCAGGTGTCTGTTACGGCTATAAACATGTCTGACAAGTAAAAAGGGGTTCACCGGGTTCGAACGGTATATTTAAAAAAATCTTCTTTAATATCATTACCATATTAGGGAATCATGTTGACTTGCGTGAATGAAGCGATTGTAGAAAATGTACGTCTGTATATTTGATTTGAGAAAAAATAATCTGAATTCATATCTATCTATCTATATATTATAACAAAGTATTGTTGTCACTATCTCACTTGGCGGGTTTGTGGCAGACCAAGTGCGGTGTAATTTTGAGTGTGCCTGGAGACTAGAGGAGACTTGCTGTCACTCAAACTCCAGTGAAAAACCATCAGTTAACACTGATGTGAAAAACTCCATAAATAAATATTAGTTTATATATATATCTAATAGCATGGAGACTAATCTACAACCAACAGTTTCATACTGACTTATTATCACAATCGATTGTCGTAATAAGACGGCATGATTGCAGATAAGCATTCATACTATTAAATACGAGTATATATGCATAAACTTATATATATATATATATATATATATATATATATATATATATATATATATATTGTGCGAGTCCTATTTATGGAATATCGCTCTGTCAGTGGGGCTTTGAATACGCTAACTGAATATGATGGTGAGGTCCAAGTTCTAGAGATCTTAGGAATTAGGGTCCTGTCTATGAGTCGATAGACTGTTTCAAAATCATTAATATTCTGAAGAGTTATTTGATAACATATAAGTAAAGCTGGCGACTGTTGTCGAGGGTAACCCGGAGGCTCCCTTTTCAATAGCTACTACACCGAGGATTAGGGGAAGGCACTATTCTTTTTTCTGGATTGCTCAACTTTACCCTTGATACGTACCTTATAATACTGAGTGTTAAACAAGGACGAATCAAGTACCACTTTTTTTAATCTTTGGTATGACTTGACCTGAGATTGAACTCCTGGTCTTAGTTGAAACCATATAATTATTTAAATTAAATAAGAATATTTGAAACTACTCAACTGTATGCAAACTATTTGTATTTGGTAGGAATACTAGAAATGATATAACTGTATACGAATTATTTGGTTTGGCTTGGTTTGGTTAGTTGGGTTTAATGGCATATCAGCCTTTGTAGGTTATTTAACGCCAAATCCATTTTTATGTAAATAATCAGTTCTATTTTTAAAAATTCAGTTTAGTATGAGCACACAGTTTAATTGTCAAAAACATTTCTATTTCAAGCTATTCAGTTTAATCAAGCAGTTCTAATTCAGCTAATTCAATTTAGTATGAATACAGATTTTGTTTACACACCGTTAACTGTCAAAACAGTTCTATATTAAACAAATCAGTTTAGTGTAAGTACAATTTCAATGTCAAAAACAGTTCTATTTCAAATAATTCAGTTTAGCATAAGCACGCAGTTTAAATGCAAGTACGGTTTAATTGTCAAAAATATTCCTATTTCAAACAATTCAGTTTTGCATAAGTATGCCGTTAGTTCTATTTAACCCATAGATAGGACCCTTATCAGGTGCTACCACTCCGGGTCAGAGTGGACCTGGGAGCGATGGCAATAGAGGAGTGCTCCGCATTCCCTAAAGCTCCAGCATTACTGTAACCTCACCATCAGATTGTTTAGTGTCATATCATGACATTCGTTGAGGGTGTCTTACCCCTCTGTAGAGGTGCAGTCGGTGTATTCTACAGCCGCAGCTGACTGGGAAAGAATTATTTGTGTTAGATAGGAATACTTCATATCATATAAGTGAGTCCAAAAACTCTTAAGAAACAACTATACTAAAATGTAAATATAAATTTACATTGAACACAATATCCTAACCTTCAGGCATAAAATATTCCTCGACGGGTCAACATACTGTTAAAATCAATTAACCAATATTTGTATATTAATGTTAATCAATAATGTCAACTGATATTGTGTGTTTCTATATTTAAATGACTTTATACAATTTGTTTTATATTATCATTTTATTTTATTTTTTCCGTTATTTAATTTGATTAACATTTGGGAAACAAATTACGGTAAATAGTATCGTGTTTCTTATCTCTAGTGTGATTTTAAAGGTTTTTGTTTGGCTGTGTTTTATAACATATCAACTGTTGTCGATAATTTAATGCCAAATCCTGTTCATACATTTATATATAAGATATATGATTTGATGAGAAAAATAAATGAGAAAGTGGATAAACCAGACACTGACAATGGATTTATCAATGATATTTCCTCTTTATTTAAAAAAAAAAAGACAAATATCATTGCTCAGTCCGTTGTCAGTGTTTGGTTTATCCATTTTTCCGCTTATTTTCCTCATCTTGTCAAATTTACCAAAATTGACCGTTTCTCGATAAGCGAATAGTAGTAACATTGTTTTAAAATAAGTTCGAGTTTATTTCTTTGCACTCATTTAAATAGTTTTAAGTATTGCTATCTAACACTAATAACACTATTAAATATTATTCACAGTTAGATGGATATCCTTGGACCGTTTGCATTTGTTTGCACGCAAGTATTGCTATCTAATACTAATTATTTCAACTTACTATAATCAATTCACAATTTAATTTCCCTACTTAAAAAAGAAAACGTAGATCTATATTCTTGCCCTTGAAGTTATAATAATTACGCGGATGCATATTTATAATCCTCTTAGGAAGACATGCAGGTGACTGTGTCCTTTTTAAAGAGTACGGATGTAACTTGCAAGACATATGCAGGCTAATTACCATGAGTAGTTTGGCACCATTTCTATACGATATGAACTATTGGCTCAGTTGTAGAGTTTCGGCTCTGCAATCTGTGGGCGCTGGTTCAATCTCCAGCGGTGGAGATCACGGTATACACTGCTGATGAGACTATAATAGTCGGAATAGCTGTCCAGTGTTTCCGTATGTCGTGCGTAAGTGTTCGCCGGATTTTCTAGTCATGGTAATTTAATTCACAATATAATTCCTCTACTTAAAAATAAAACGTACATTTTAATCAGGTGTTTCCTCACAGTTAAATAGTTTCAAGTAATGCTATCTAATACTAATTAATCTATTCAATATTCATTAATTGTTTGGGGAATGTGGAGCACACCTTCATTGCCATCGCTCCCAGGTCCACAATGACCCAGAGTGGTAGCACCTGATATGGTCTTGTCTATGGGTTAAATAGAACTAAACAGCCTACTTATGCAAAACTGAATTACTTGAAATAGAACTGTTTTGACGTTTAAACTGTGTACTTACGCTAAACAGAATTGTTTGAATTAGAACTGTTTGACTAAACTGAATAGCTCGAAATATGAATGTTTTTTGACAATTAAACTGTGTACTCATGATAAACTGAACTGTTTGAAATAGAACTGATTATTTGTATAAAAATGGATTTGGCATTTAATAACCTACAAAGGTTATACCCCTCCCCCCCAAAAAAACAACCAACCAATCGAGAAAAATTCAAATAAATCCAGAGGTAAGTAAATATGAAAACCTAATCAAATGCTAGGTTTAGAATAAAAGGATGCCACATCATGTTGACATTAAGTTTATTTAACCCCGTGAAAAATAAATGAAAGAAGAAACAAACAACCCTCAAAACAAGACGAGAATAAGTATAAAAATTTCAATATGAAATTGAAACTGAAGAAAGAAACGGGCACATTGTGTCTTATATGAAGGCTATGTTTTAAAGAAGCGTATATATTCACCTTAGGGCCTCACTAACCAGCAGTAAAAGAAACGAAATCGTATAAAGCGTTTTGATTCCACTTCCACTTTGAGTCTTGGAATCGGTAGAATCAGCAGAAAATATAAGGGGTCATCAACAGCTGCTGAAAAAAAAAGAAGAGTTTTGTTTGAAAGTTGATTAAACTATCCTAAGGGCTAGATATTGATTGGATACTAAAAATAAGATTATAGTAATAAAATGCATAACTAGCAAATCTTGGGTTATTATCTCTATGGGTCAGTTTAGTGACAGAGAAAATGTAAAAAGAAACAAAACAAAAAACAAACCCAAAATTCAAACCAAAACCAAAAACAAAACAAACAAACAAAAAAAAACCCCTAAAAAAACCCCGATATATTCAAAGGTTGTGTTTATTCATGTTTTAATAATATGTTAACGTTAATGTTACATTTTTTAGCCATGGGCCTAATAAGTAGAGTGTTCATCAATGGTCTGGAAGCCCGGGTTTCAATCCCGAGGATGAGTCATACCAAAGACTCTAAAATATTACTTGATACTGCTGTGTTTAACACTTAGCATTATAAAGTAAGGATCTAGGGTAATATGGAGCAATCCAGGGATTGGAGAAGTGCCCTCCACTACACTTCGGTGTAGTAGCTATTGAAAAGGGAACCTTCAGGTCACCCTCAATTATGGTCGCCAACTTTACATTTTTTATGAGTTGTCTCACTCAAAAAATTATTTTCAAATGAGAAAATGAAACGAAAATATTGAGAAAATTCTTAGTGTTCTATTATTGTTAGTAACGTTCCATTTCAAAACGTGTGTAACGTAATAAGTCTTCGAAAAATTTTATTTATCTATTTGTTGATTTATTTTCTCAAGAAAAATTAATGTATTTGCTGTCGATTTAAATTTTTTCTCTACCCGATATAAAAATTAAGAAATCATTAAAAATTTTTTAAAAATAACATTTATGACAACAATTTTAAAAAAAAATCAAATCTATTTTAAAAAATTATTGTCGCTTTTATTCAATTTCTATATTAAACAAGTCAACGAGTTACTTGTTGTTTGCCATAAAAATCTAATTTAGAAAAAATTTGATTAGAATTTCTTCCAAGACCGTAAAAATTAATTTTGGTTTTTGGTTTCTTTGTTGAATGACATGTCAACCTTCGTGGGTAATTTAATACCAAAGCCATCCTTGTAGAAGAACAGTAATGGTGCTATTTAACCCATAGCTTCGCTAAACTTAAGCTTTATTTAATAATTAATTAAAGCTAATTTAAATAAGTAATATCGAAACTATTTAGTGTTAATTTAACTAAAGAAGAGGATATGTTGATTTTAAAAGAATATAACATCTATGTAGGTGTAATGTACAAAAATTTTACTTTCATATCAAATAAAATAAAGTGACATGTTCATTGTTGTTAGAAATAAAAATCGAGTTAGAAGTATTTTAATTTTAAATCCTATTAAGAGTATAAGAATTAAGTATGATTTTGAAATAATTCTTAAAAACTAATTTAGCAAAGGATATTCGGTTTCTTTGTTTAATGGTATATCAACTCTTTTTAGGTTATTTAATGCCAAAGCTATTCTCCTAGAGAGGTCCCCGCGGACTTTCTCGAAACCTATGTATGGCACTAGACCTTGCTGTCTAGTTCAAGCCATAACCCGGCATACGTGCCCGGACCCAGAGTTGGGTTCGTGAAACTGCTTGCCTTATCAGGCTCACATTGCACCAAGTGAGCCGATGAGCAGCATAGACCAGCAGGGTTCAAGTCTCGGCTCGTTCCCGACCTTTCCCTCCTCTTTATCCCCACTTTAATCGGTCTTTGGGCTTTTGACCATGTGTCAAGTCGTGTCTGGTGGGAGGCAGCGACAAATAAATAAAGCTATTCTCCTAGAAGAACAGTAGTGGTACTATTTTACCCATAGCTGGGAGGATAAGGGAGTTCATACGTTTCCCAAGGATATTTGCCCCAAAGTGAACGTAATAGCGCGACTGGAGAACGAACTCGCGTACTACGATTCCGCAGTTCATCGCTTCAACCATTACACCACGAGGACATCCCCGCAAAGGCTATTGTAACTATCTATAACTAATGTAACTCAATAAAGAAATAAGTTTTTGATATATGGATTTAATCCCAGGTCGAGTCATACCAAAGACTCAAAAATGGTACTTGATACATCCTAGCTTAACACTCACCAGTATAAGTTACGTATCAAGGGTAAAGTGGAGCAATCCAGAGAAAGAAGCACCGACCTCCCCTACACCTCGGTGTAGTAGCTATTGAAAAGGAGCCTTTGGGTTGTCCTCGACTACGGTCACCAACTTTACTTACTTTACTAACCATAATAGAACGCTAAGAATTTAAAAAAACGTTCGTTTCTGTTCTTCATTTGAAAATAATCTATGAATATGACAATATCAGGCTCATTCTTGAAGATGGTTGAAAAAAAAAACAAGACTTTTAACGTTAGCCCATTATCCATGTATGAATAAATACATTCTTTAAAATACGAGGTTCCTTCAATAAGTTTCCAGTCCACAACTCCATCCTTGTCGCAGATTATTTGACTAAGATGGACATCAAGACAGTTCCTCACCCTCCCTATAGTCCAAACCTTGCTCCCTGTGACTTTTGCTTATTCCTTAAGCTCAAGAAAAAACTTTTGATGATCCCTTTTTTTACTGCATTGGCATGATCTACATGCACTGGACAGACGGTTAACAAGGAATGCTATGTTGAGGTTTTAAGGGAGTTCAGGAAGAGATTGCTAGGGAAGAGGCCAGCACTCTTCAAATCGGGTCAGTGGCATTTCCACCAGGACAATCCACCAGTCCACAACTCCATCCTTGTCACAGACTATTTGACCAAGATGGACACCAAGACAGTTCCTCACCCTCCCTATAGTCCAGACTTTGCTCCCTGTGACTTTTGCTTATTACTTAAGCTCAAGAAAAAACTTAGAGGCTGTCGTTATGAGATAATTGAGGAGATGAAATAGGCTGTGCCGAAGGTCATTGACACGCTCACACAAGAGGACTTTCATGGGGCCTTCCAGAAGTTGTACAACAGTACAACAAGTGCATTGCAGCCAGAGGAGATTACTTGGAAGGGGACTAGAGTTTCATGTGTGTACGATCAATAAAAATGCCTATACGAAAAAAGTCTGGAAACTTATTTAATGATCTTCGTATATTGCTTTTATATCGTATAATTTTGCTGTAAGTAAATCATGATTCAAATCGACAGAAGACGATTAATCGGCGATTTTTTAGAAAAAAAAAAAAGAAAGAAAAAAAGAAAAAAGAAAGAAAAAAAGAAAAAAGAAAGAAAAAAAGAAAAAAGAAAAAAAATTTTGAAATCATTCTCGATACTTTTTGATCAACAGTCTGTTCGCAAAACAGAGATAGAAAATTTACTTCAAGTGCCAGACTTGTTGGCATTGTTGTTATTGGCGACCGTAGTCGAGGGTGACCCGAAAGCTCCCTTTTCAATAGCTTCTAGGAAGTATCAAGTACCATTTTTAAAGTCTTTGGTATGACTCGACCTGGGATGGAACCCAGGTCTCCCGGACCATTGGCGAACACTCTACTCACTAACGGTGTAGCTTTAATATCGTATGAAAAGAGGAAGCTTCAGAAGTGCTACGACTAATCAAAAACTCGCTGGAATAAGCGTAAGGATTGTAAGGGGACTGTTTTGAAGAAAATATTTTTTCACTGCTTGTTTCGGCATTCGGTAAATACTGCTTAAGTCTTGATCCTTTTTGAACACACTTCGTTTGTATCTATACCCAGAGGATTACGTGGTGTAATGGTTAAAGCGATGGACTGCGGAATCGTAGTAAGCGAGTTCGTACTCCAGTCACGCCATTACGTTCACTTTCGGGCAAGTACTCTTGGGAAAAGTTTGAACCCCCCTATCCTTCCAGCTATGGGTTAAATAGTACCACAACTGTTCTTCTTGGAGAATAGCTTTGGCATTAAATAACCTACAAAGGCTGATATGCCATTAAACAAAGAAACCAAACCAAACCAAACCAGACGATTGATCAAGGATGGATTATTCTGTCAGCACTGAGCACTTAGAGTAACGGTTATAGTTTTAGGAAGTGGAATCAGTTACCCGAATTCACATCTTGGATTAGGCTGTTTGAATTTTACATCATGCTAATACCCTTGAGAAAAGCACGAATACATATCTTCGACTCCACCTCCACAGGTATTGGTATTTCGTTTGGAAACGAGTCATGGAGAAAGAAAACTTGGCATTCAAATAAGCTTTACTCCACTTAAAAATTGACCTTGACTCATACTCTGCTCGTGGTGGATGATTTTTGTAAATACATGCTTGCTCTTACAAAGTGGTATCTCAAATACTAAATAGGCTCATTCTTATTTAACTTCAATGATCTGACGAGATTAAGTGCTTTCAGTGAGATTTGACCGTAAATCATGTCTAGTTATATATTAATTGCAATTGTAGGGATAAAATTTGCCGGGACTACATCACTTACGTCCTGAATTGTATTTCTACTGGCCGCTAGGTGGCGTGACTAAAGCATTGATTAAAAAGATACGGCAAGTCAAAACCCTCTCTTTTCGTTCCGGCCTCGACAACGAGAAGCGAGGACCAGAGTAGGAATTCCCCAACGAGGTGGGTGGGTTCTTGCTCAAATAAAACGCGTAAGTCTTTCCGCGAGAACTTAGGACTTTCAACTTATACCAAAAGACTCTTCAACTGCATTGTAGGATTTTTCTCTATAATGTACTCTCTTTGCATTTATATCAGTTCTGTATTCATTCCATTAAGTTTTCTCTGGTAATAAATATGTAATTGTCAATTCGTCGTGAATAGTTTTACACTGTTTAGCACGAGGAAATATTGAACCATAATACAGTGTTCCTTATACCCAAATAATTGTGGCTGTGAGTTTTAGTGATCGGATGCGACAAATATAAGAAGACACCCCTTCAAATCAATACTAAAGCTCATTTGATTCTATTCCCACACAATAAAAGCTGGTTTTTGAGTTATATTGTTTCTTTTTAGCTCAAAAGACAAAGTTATTTAAAAGAAACTCTTTTTTTTCAAATGTTTATGTGGGTAGAGTGTTCGTCAATGGTTTGGAAGACCGGGGTTCAATCCAAGTTCGAGTCCTACGAAAGACTTTAAAAATGATACTTGATAGCTACTTGCTTAACATTCAGTATTATAAGGTACGTATCAAGGGTATAGTGAAGCAATCCAGAGAAAGGAATAGCGTCCTCCCTTACACCTCGGTGTAGTAGCTACTGAAAAGGGAGCCTTCGGGTCACTCCCGACTATGGTCGCCAACTTTACTTATTTTACTTATACAATGCAGTTTGTTTTAGCTATAAATAGTGATCAATATCGGTGATAAGGCATATGTGGATTTAAGTTTGGATAGCGTCGTCATAGACATAATCACCGGCACTTGGTGACTGTCGGTTTCTCAATCGCACTTCGTCTGATGATCGCATAGGTGAAAGACTGACTGTCACAAAGCACTGTTTACTATCTATCTATCTATCTATCTATCTGCATATACGTATTGTTTTATTAAAGAGATGGTTATTGATAGCAAGAGATATTACTACTTTTCTGTCAGTGTACATTTTAATATTTAGGTATCATAAAATTTAGCGGTTCAATTGCTAAAAGTAGAAGATAGTGACTCACTAAAATTTAGAGTGGGAAAAAAACAGCTTTTACTTTTACCTGAATTCAAATATCAATTCCAGCACCGGAAGAAAATTCGGTCCTATTTCATCGAGTAAATAGTTTAAAAAATAAGTAAAAATATTGATTTGACTTGTGATATAAGTATATATATATATATATATATATAGTATATATATAATATATGTGTGTGTGTGTGTGTGTGTGTGTGTACTTTATCAAAAATAGATATGTAGGTAGAATACGTGTGTGTAAAATTTAAAAGAAAAAAAATGGCATATTTTAACTTCACTTAAACTTTGCTTGCGCATGCGTATTTCTGATCTTTATCGTCGTCTCTGTTATTTCGCTTTTATCATTGATTTCTTCTTTTTGTTCGCATTCAGCATTTCTTTCTTACGTTCGGCTTTAAAAAAAATGCCAAGTTGACACTTGATCGGAGCAAAGGAGTTCTAAAATTGTTAAAACAAACAAGAAACGTAATCATTTAAAATGTTGAGGAGAATGAAAGAGAAAGGTAAGAAAAAAAAAAAAAAAAAAGAAATGAAAAAATATTGCTGACACAAAGAATGACACTGAAAGAGATAGATAGATAGATAGATAGATAGATTAAAAGCAGAGTGAGAAGGAGAAAAGGAAAAGAAAGCGTTAAACATAGAGGGGAGAAGTATGAAAGAAAATGACCAGAATGTAAGAGAGAGAGAGAGAGAGAGAGGGAGGGGAGAGAGAGAGAGAGAGAGAGAGAGAGATGGCGGAGACGCAAAATTAAAATGAGAAAAGAAAAAGGAAAGAAAAGAGCTAAACTGAAAAAAGGTAAAGTGTGTAAGAAAAGAAACAGAATGTGGGTGTTTATGTGCGTGTTTGAGAGAGAGAGAGAGACAGAGACAGAGACAGAGACAGAGAGAAAGAAAGAAAGAAAGAGAGAGAATTTGTGTATGTTTGAGAGAGAGAGAGAGAGATAAATAGATTGAAAGAGACAGAGACAGAGACCGACTGAGACTCCAGAAAGTTGGGAAGGTGTCAGAAGAGAGAGAAAACGAGAGAGAAAGAGAGAGAGAGAGAGAGATTAATAGAGATAGAGACAGAGACCGACTGAGACTCCAGAAAATTGGGAAGGTGTCAGAAGAGAGAGAAAATGAGAGAGAAAGAGAGAGAGAGAGAGAGAGAGAGAGAGAGAGATAAATAGATTAATAGAGACAGAGACAGAGACCGACTGAGACTCCAGAAAGAAGGGAAGGTGTAAGAGAGAAAAATGAGAGAGAAAGAGAGAGAGAGAGAGAGAGAGAGAGAGATTAATAGAGACAGAGACAGAGACTGACTGAGACTCCAGAAAGAAGGGAAGGTGTCAGAAGAGAGAGAAAATGAGAGAGAGAGAGAGAGGAGGGAGGGAGAGGAAAAGAAGAGAGAGAGAGAGAGGGAAGTGAGTGAGAGAGAAT
>OY757905.1:69039928-69134613 GCA_963585895.1 Sepioteuthis lessoniana | reverse complement strand
GGAAGCACATCTGATGAAAGAAAGAAGATAGCTTAGGTTCTTCAGACCTTAGTAGACTAACCCCCCACCAAAAAACCCCCCCAGGAAATGAAGATATAATCCTAGGACAATCAAAGTTTTCTTATAATGTGCACTAATAGTCTCAGTGATCATATATGCTGAATAAAATTAGACTATAAAAAAGCTAGACAACAAAAAACAGTTTATTGTCTTAGGTATATAGGGAGAGTTTCTAGCACGAATCACATCTAAATGGACGATATAAGGAATGACCTTAGAATATGAAAGAAAGTCTCTGATATTAAAAAGGAAAAAAATAGACTGAAGTGCTTTGGTTGTGTTAAAATCTGATTATTTTATTACAAGTTAGAAGACGCTGAAATTCTTGGTAAAACTCCCAACTTCAAATCTAAACCTCCTTTCTCTAAAAGTGAAAGAGTTTCACAGGTTTCTACAATTACGTGAATAAACTCATCTTTTTCTCATCCGATGGGTTGCACTGTGATAATACCAGCAGTTAGGAAAATAAAAACTGATTTACAGTAAGTGTTGGCATATTAGACGCATTTTTTTCTCGAAAAATGTTCCGACAAATATACGAAGTTAAAGAATCTGGTCGGTTAGTTTTTACTCAAACGCCATAGATGATTGCCCAGCCGGCTGGGACTGTAGAATACACCGACTGCATGTCTGCAGAGGAATAAGACTCCTCCCCAACAAGTGTCCTGGATATGACACTAAACAATCTGATGGTGAAGCTTCAGTTCTGGGACTTTGAGGAATGTGGAGTACCCCTTCATTGCTATTACTCCCACCTCCACTCTGATCGGGAGTGGTAGCACCTGTTAGGATCCTATCTGTGGATAAAATAGAACTTTTTGACATTGTGTGCAAATAAATATTAAAATGAATTGTTTGAAACAGAACTCTTTGAACTGTGTGTATACAAATAACCGTCTTATTGAATTATTAGTGATACATAGCAATACTTGGAACCATTTAATTGTGTGTAAACGAATAAGTAATATTGAATAGAATCATTAGTGCTAACTAGCAATACTTGAAACTCTTTAACTGTGAGTCTATATTGACTGATTGGTATTATATAAAAATACTTGGAACCAATTAACTTTCTGTAGATGAATGAGTAGTATTGATTAGAATAATTCGTGTTGAATTGCAAAATTTGTAACCACTTCATTGTGTGCAAACAAATGATTTATATTGAATAGAATTATTAGTGTTCGATAGAAATACTTGAAACCATTGCAAAAAGAACTCAGGTTCGTTTAAAAAATGTTATCTACAAAACGTGTTTACAAATCTTTTATTTAATATGTGTGTAGAAAGAGGATTTGGCATTAAATAATCTCCAATGGTTGATATATAATAAAACCAACCCAACCCAAACAAAACCAAACCATAATACTAAAATATGGTTGCTGAGAGATAAATAGATTTATGATTGAAGGCTTGATTTTCAATCTATTTATAAAATCTGAAAATGAATCTGTTTGTGTGTGTATGAGAGAGAGAGAGAGAGAGAGAGAGAGAGAGTATATGGTGTGTGTGAGTGAAAGAGAGAGAGAGAGAGAGATTGTGTGTGTATGTGTGTGTGCGTGTGTCAATGAGAATGTGTTTGCATGTATGTGTGTGTGTGTGTGAGATAGAGAAAGTGAAAGTGTGCGTGAGAGAGAGAGAGAGAGAGAGAGAGTGAGTGGGTGTGTGAATGTGAATGTGTGGGAGATAGAGAGTGAGAGAGAATGTGTGTGAGAGAGAGCGAGTGTGTGAGTGTATTCAAATGTGAGTGCGTGAGTGAGACCGTGTGTGTGTGTGTGTGTGTGTGTGTTTGAGAGAGAGAGAGAGAGAGAAAAAGTGTGTTTGCATGAGAGAGAGAGAGAGAGAGAGAGAGAGAGAGAGAGAGAGAGAGAGAGATTGTGTGATTGAAGAGTTTATATATATATATATATATATATATAAACTCCTCAATCACACAATCTCTCTCTCTCTCTTTCTCTTTCTCTCATGCAAACACACACACACACACACACTCTCTCTCTCTCTCTCTCTCTCTCTCTCTCTCTATATATATATATATATATATATATATATATATATATATATAATTATCATCAAAGAAGACACGCTTGACATTGCTGGAGAAACAAAGACGAGCGTATAAGTGGCATTTTCGTATGAACCCCTTCACATGGACGTGACAATGTTGGCCGACCAACAAGAACTTAACAACAACAGTTCTCTGCAGACAAAGGATGTAGTCATGAAAATCTGCTGGGAGGGATGAAAGAGAGAGAGAGAGAGAGAGAGAGAGAGAGAGAGAGAGTCAGGGAAATCCATGTCAGCTGTGTGACTTAATGATGATATATAATTCAAAACTTTAAAATATTCACTGTCAAATACTAACTATGACCTATTGGCACGACGGACATATATATAGCATAGGGTTATTTGGCTTTTTATTGATTTTTCGTGATCATAATACTGTATGGATGCACCACTTGGACGCTGACTAAGCGTATAGACAAAAAGTTTGACGGCGATAGCAAAGATGCTACGAGCTATATTAAATAAATCCTGGAAGCAACATCCCACAGAACAGCAGCTGTCCGGCCACCTACCTTCCATTTCTAAAACTATCCAAATTAGACAGACAAGACATGAGGGACACTGCCGGAGAATAAGGACAAACTCATAAGTGATGTACTCTTGTGGATCCCTTCACATGGACGAGCAAAAGTAGGTCGACCGACTAGAACTTATCAACAATAGCTTTATACGGACACAGGATGTAGCCTGGAAAACCTGCCGGAAGCGATTGATGATAGAGACGGATGGCCAGAGAGAGAGAGAGAGAGAGAGAGAGAGAGAGAGAGAGAGAGGGAGAGAGATTTAGGGAAATCTGTGCTAGCAGCACGACATGATGATGATCATGATTTTTAGCATTGAGTTCAATTCTAACTGGGGACCTCAAACTTTGGAATTTGTACAGAACTAAGCTTTTTCCCCAACAAATATTACGAAAAATATACAAAGTTAAAGTATGAAGGTAGTAGAAAAACATAATCCAAATAGCTGAATATAGTATGATGTAAAGTCGACGTTAACGTTTCAGTTTCAGTAACCATCATCAGGACTTGAATATCAAAATAGTTCACATAGCGATGGATGCTTGCTAAAATGACAGGAGCAAACGTGAAATATAAAGTATCACGTTGGTAAATAATTATCGAAACGCCGTACACAGCCAAAACTTGTAAATAGTTGGAGTTCATAATACTATTCGGCTGAGTCTAAAGTTTTGCAGGTACTATTCGGCGACTCCGGGTGTTTTTGTTGAGGTCGTGAAAGTGACAAACAATACTTTACCGCGAAAAGTCGAACCTGCCTGATCGTGTAGGTTCTTGCAGCCTGAGCAAAATTTCTATAACTATCTGCTAACTGTTCTATGATAAACTGCACCTTCATCTTATGCACAACGAATGTTTTTGATTGCTTCTACGCCGTTCGAATTCGTAAGGCTTAAGTTCCCGAATTAGTCAACATTTTATGTCATTCATCGTTCATTTTTCAAATCACAGATGGAGTGATGGAATGCACAACTTGGCAGCACACCAACAATCACGATACTACCGACCACAACGGGTACCTTCCACGGTTCGCACTGCATCGGTCACGTGATGTAAGCTCTGCAACTTAGCATGTATTAGAATATTGTAAAACTTTTGACCCACACAAAATATGGTTGTCGGGAGCTAAATGAATTTATGCTTCTAATATTTTTTTTTAAAAACTCCGTCAGACCATTTCCTGTGAGCCAAACAGACGATAAAGGACTAATAAGAATGGAGTATTAGGAGGAGAAGGTTGGAAAGCAGACCTGTTGTTATCCTTTTTTTTATACTTCTATTTCTTTCCTTTTACGGATATATAAAAATCCTCCTCTATCCTCGTGTGACATGCACCAATAATTAATGCAAGAATATTAATATAGAAATGCTGGATTCCTTACAGCCAATGAAATATGGGAGTAATTTACTAAGCTTTTTGCTTAGACGTGGCACAAGGCCATATGAATGGGGAACCCAATGAGACTCGAACTCACTTGTGTAAGTTTGCCAACCATTACACCACCCGAGGTGCCCAATGAAATATGGTAGACTCAAAAGAAAATATAAATGAGAAAAAAACTTCTTTGAGCTCTTAAAGAATCACTAGTTACTTGAGAAACCTCCAATATCAAAATTTTAGAGATTGATAACCCTGAGATTATGTTTCTGTGTTCATAGGCATTCAGTCAAATTAGTTTCGATGTATCTTTTTAATTTTGAAAACGAATACATTGATATATCAAATCCAATTAATCTATCAATTTGTTAATCCGATAACCACAAGTTAACAGGGTTTAAAAATTATTTGCTTAGTTGAGTGAAATCTAATTCCATAGATTGATACTGAACTAAGAATCCTAAACTGACTATGCAATTCTATACAAGTGGTTTAAGATTTCGATGAAGTTAATAAAAATCTCATTTTCTCCCTTTGCCGTTAGAAAATTTACATCGGTGGATTAAGACGTATTCAATAACAAGATAAGAAGAAGTGGAACGTCTTAAACGAAGATTAATTAAGCAACCACAAAATCTTCTCCTTTTAATGATAACTTCAAACGGTTAATAACTTTTAAAATGAATCTCTCTCTCTCTCTCTCTCTTTCTCTCTCTCTCTCTCTTTCTTTCTTTCTCTGTGTGTGAGTGTGTGTGCGTGTGTGTGCTTGAAGAGTTTAATCAAATTCAACAGTAGAATAATATAGAACCAGTAATCCTGTCTGAATTGTTTATACACCCATATTTTAGACGTCATTCACTGCGTTTAAAAGACTCTGCATCTCTTTCTCCTCAAAATCTTTGTCTGTATGTCACTCTCTCTCTCTCTCTCTCTCTCTCTCTCTCTCTCTTTCATTCAGACCCAGAAAAATTATTAAATCAGCGATGTGAATTAATAGCTAGATGTAGACATAGGAATAAATTTAAACTATAGACAAATTATCATAGATAATGTTTAATTAACCAAAACATAGGATTAATTTGAGATTTAATCCATTAGATCTGAAGAAGTCCAGTAAATTTTTGGTGTTATTGATTCATATCAATACTCATAACAGAATGGAAATAAATTTATAATCCTAATGTGACCGGTTTTTGTTTTTCTTAAAGAAATTATTGCTCTGTGATGTCAGTTACATTGTGCTCTTTACTAGGAAAATTTAAATGTTCATAGTTGAATGTTTTTTGTCCTGACGGAATTATTCCCGACTCTGGTTTAACAGGACCGAATAATACTATATATATATATATATATATATAACATCATTATCATGTGCTGTTCGCACGGATTTCCCTGACTCTCTCTCGTTATTCGTCTCTATCGTCCATCGCTTCCAGCTGGTCCTGCAGTATCCTCCGGGAGTATCCTGCATGTCTTGTTTGTCTAATTTGAATGGTCTTGAAGATGGGAGGTAGGTGGCCGTACAGCTGCTGTTTTGTGGGATCTTGCTTCCAGAATTTTTTCAATATAGCTCGTAGCATTCTTGTGTAATTGCCGCCAAGCTTTTTCTTTATATGCTTAGTCAGTGTCCATGTGGTGTATACATAGAGTGGTATGGACACGATCGCGGCTTAAAAAAAATTGTCTCTTATTTCATAAAATCGGTCTGACTTCCATATGACCGATAACCTATCGATAGCAGTCCATACCTTCGCTAGTCGCGTATTGATGTCATTTTCCGTAGATGAGAGGTTGCTTCCGAGGTAGGTGAACTCGTTCACTAGTCTTTGCTGGTCGGTCAACGCTGGCGCGTCCATGTGTCGGAGTCCATAAGGGAACCTTGCTTATGAATTCATTCTTTCTTTTTTTCAGTAGTGCCTCGCAAGTTTTGTTCGTCTTACTGGGATGGTTAGTAAAATAGGTAGTAAGCGTCGGTAAAACTGCTGCTTCGTGTGGTGTTGTTTCAAGGATTTGTTCAAATCAGCACGTAGCATTAGCAAAGGCTTACATACATCAGCTCTGTGCAGACACTCGATGCAGTCTAGAAGACAACCAGAAGCAATGGATGATAGGAACGTATAGCTATGGACCGTCAGAGAACTCTGTGTTTTCGGCGTGATGATGATAATATATATATATAGTATTGAATTAATTTAGAGAGTTATCGAAATGCGAAATAATAATTATTTAAGTCTTATTAATTTCAAAGTAAAACTTCATCGTCAGACACTTTTTTTCATAAATGAACACGATGTTGAGGTTCAAATTTCTTAAATTTGAACCTCTAAAATATTAGTATTAGATTGGAATACTTGAAACCATAAAACTCTTTGCAAACTCTTTTTATTACATTGGAATACTTGATATCATGTAACTGTAAGGATGGATGAATTGACTTTAAAGGCATGCCAACGGGACTAGGGGTATTTTATGCTTTGATGTTACAGAATCCTGTTCATCGTATTAGATTGGAATACTTAATATCATATAACAGTAAGGAGTGATGAATTTACTTTAGCAGCATGCCAACGCGGCTAGGGGTATTTTATGCTAAGATGTTACAGAATCGTGTTCATTGTATGCTTATATTTACAATTTTTATGCAGTTATTTCTTTAAAATATTTTCTCCAACAGTTATGGGATATCACGTATTCGAGGGACAGGAACGGATACTCGGAAGATCTCCACGACGCTGGAAAGATTCATTGATGATACCATAACAGGCTCGACCACTTCGGTCCAGAGCGGGTAATGGAAATGAAGGTTTGGTTTGGTTTGGTTTGTTGGGTTTTATGGCATATCAACTTTTGTAGGTTATTTAACGCCAAATCCATTTTTATATAAATAATCTATTCTACTTAAAACAATTCAATTTAGCATAAGTACACAGTTTAATTGTGAAAAATATTTCCATTTCAAACTATTCAAGCAGTTATATGTAACAATTCATTTAAGTGTAAGTACAGTTTTAATGTCGAAAAACAGTTCAATTTCAAATAATTCAGTAAAGTATAAGCACGCAGTTTAAATGTAAGTACGGTTTAATTGTCAAAAACATTTCTATTTCAAGCTATTCAGTTTACTCAAACAATTCAGTTTAGCAAAAGTATGCTGTTAGTTCTATTTAACCCATAGATAGAACCCTATCAGGTGCTACCACTCCGGGCCAGAGTGGACCTGGGAGCAATGGCAATGAAGGAGTACTCCGCATTCCCCAAAGCTCCAGCACTGCTGGAACCTCACCATCAGATTGTTTAGTGTCATATCCGGGACACTCGTTAGGGGGGGGGTCTTACCCCTGGGCAAGGAAATGAAGGGATACTCCACACGCCCCAGATGCAGTTTAGTGCTATACCTAGGAAATCATATAACTGTTTGCAAACAAATGATTATTATCAAACGAATAGTTAACTGAAACTATACAATTGTAGATAAGAATACTTGGAACCGTACGTCTAGATGCAAATTATTGGTAATAGATAGGAATACTTGATATCATATAACTGTGTGCAAATAAATGATTATTTTTAAACGAATTTAACTGAAACTATACAATTGTAGATAAGAATACTTGGAACCGTACATCTAGATGCAAATTATTGGTAATAGATAGGAATACTCGATATCATATGACTGTATGCAAAAAAACCCTCTAAAGAATCAATCTCATACAAAAATGTAAATATGAATGTACAATGAACGCAATTCTCTTACCTCTTGCTTTACAATTACCCAACCCAGGTAGAGATACCGTTAAAATCTGCCAGTCATGTACTCTCGCACACATACTGCTATTAAGTTAGAAGATAGCCAAAGATTTGAAAATTTTATAATAATTACAAACCGCGTTGTCTATCCAGGTCAAAATCGGTATTGACCTTCGGGGAGTTGTAATTTTTTTTTCGCCCGTACATAATATAAAGACACAGAACTTAGGGAAGATGGATTCATGCCTTTTCTCTGGATATTAGTGCGATGTAAATATAAACAATCTCCTCTAAAATTCGAACCCGTTTTGTCAAATTCCATTATACGCAACTGTCGTGCCTTCACTCGCCTTTTTTGATAAATATAAATTGCTTGTTTGTTTAAAACGTACCCTTTGCCAAATGTTTTGGGTTGAATATAATTAAAATGAGGCTCTGGGCATTTTTGTTTGAAATTTGCTGACTGAAAAAAATTCGTAGACATGCTTTTAAGTACAATTGGTTAATTTGCATGGAAGGGAAGAAATAAAAAGGAAATATACAAGAATTTAAAAAAAAATGGAGGTGTCATTCCTTGGAGGAAGATTTGAAAAATTCTTTAAACTTTGTTTTTAAATTTACTAATTTTGATTTTTCTAAGTCCTTTTGGCTTCAGGCTTTGCCATGTTAGTTTATTTAAAAGTAAGTTTTTGTTTAAATATCTAACGACGAAAGATAATGTAGGTATATTTGGCTGTTATTTGGGAGAAAAATAAAAGAAACGAAAACAGATGCTTTCAAATGAAATTTAAAGAAGAAGAAAGAAAGAAAGAAAGAAAGAAAGAAAGAAAGAATGATATAAGAGACAATTTTGAAATAAATATTGTTAAGAATAAGAAGAAAAAGAAAGATATAAGAGAAAAATCTAAAATAATATTTTGAAGAAGAAGAAGAAAGAGAAAGATATAAGAGAAAATTTTGAAATAAAAATTGTGACGAAGGAGAATCTTTGGAATGACTCGACCTGGGATTGAACCCTAGTATCTCGAATCATTGACGAACTCCCTTCTCATTCGACCATAGGCCCGGTATCCGGAATTACAGCTTCAAGTAATTATTCTTAATACAAATAATTGGCATTTATATGATGGGATCCTGAAATGTATAACCAACCCGGGGTCAGAGTGGACCTAGGAGTAATGGTAATGAAGAGGTATTCTACATTTCCCATATATTCAGAATTGGATTCTCACTATCAGATGCTGTTTAGTGTCATACTCAAAACATCCTTTATTTTGGGAAGGGGTTCTACATCAATCTATAGGATTCTGTCAGAGTATTCCAACCGCCAAAAACAAGACGATATAGGATTCTGTCAGAGTATTCCAACCGCCAAAAACAAGACGAATAATGTATGTGTATGTGTGTGTGTGTGTGTGTGTGTGTGTGTGACATTTATGTATAGAAAACATCCTAAAAGTAATACTTTCCATTTATTTTCAAGAAAACTACAACAGGCATAATGAGTGCATTTACAGCGTTGGCGAGAACAAATTTTCAGTCGCTCAACAATTTTTTTACATCGTCACCAAAAACTAAGTATTTTCGCCCGTAATTTTCACCCTGAGGAAAAAAAAAATTGGTGTTACATTGCAAGAAGATCTTGCAGATGCTTGCTGCTAGACAGGACTCAAAAGCCGTCGATCGACATTCCTATCCTCTTGAAAAAAACATGTTATATATATATATATATATACATATATATATATATAGTATTATCAATGAGTTAGGACTAACAATCAAGAAAAAACTTGAATGTTTACATTGATTGTCTTTTTCTCAAATTCAGATATTTCCCTATAAAAGAAGTTGAATTTTTCATTTAATCGTATTATTTTTATAGGGTCATCCTAATTATTCTTATCAAGACGCCCAGAAAGCATGGATTTCCCTGGCTCTCTCTCTCTCTCTCTCTCTCTCTCTCCATCCGTTTCTATGACCCATCGCTACCAGCGGGTTACCTAAACTACATCCTGTGTCCGCATAGAGCTGATGTAAATAAGTTATCTCTGGTTGGCCAATACTGGCGCTTCCATGTGTAGGCGTCCATAGAAGAACGTCGCTCCTGAGTTCGTCAATACTTCTTCAACAGTATCACGCATGTCTTGTTCGTCTTACTTGGATGATTTTTGAGATGGGAGGTAAGTGGTCGTGGAGCTGCTGTTTTCTGGGATCTATTCAAAACAGCAGATAGCATTCTTGTGTAGTTCTAAGCTAGCTTTTTCTCTATGCATTTTGTTAGCGACCATTGGGTGCATCCATAGTGTAGAAGCAACATGACTACGGCTGAGAAAAATCCCATTTTATCTTATAGGATAGATATACCATACTGTCAAATGGTAGATGCACAAACCAGAATCCGCCCAAGAGAATGAGACATAAAATTCTCTGGGATTTCGAGATCTCTGGTTTGGTTTCTTTGTTTTAATGGCATGTCAACCTTCGTGGGTAATTTAATGCTAAAGTCAGCCTTGAAGAAAAACAACAGTGATACTATTTAACCCATATCTGGGGGAATAACGGAGTTCATACCAAAGGTATTAGTCCAAATGTGAACGTCATAACGCGACTGGAATTCGAACTCGTTTATTTCGAGGTCACAGGTGTTGCACTTTAGCCGCGGAACTTCAGGAACTATTCCTGGAATTTTAAAACACTAACACATCACCCAATCTCGGCCAGAAGACCAGATCTAGTGTTACTTAAGAAAGGCCGAATGGATAAATAACATGAAAATGTATTACAAGGACTCGAAGAAAGTCCTGAGGCGGACATATATATGAACTCACTTAGAGCAACACTTAAAATACCGAATTGGAAAACGTCAGGCTATGATGGCATACATGGATCCTGGTTTTAAAAAAATTCACGTCCATCCATGACAAATTGGCTCTACAATGAAGTAAATGCTTAAAAGAAGCAAGCATACCCAAATACGAGGTGCATTCAATAAGTTTCCAGACTTTTTTCGTATGGGCATTTAAAACTGGCGTAGACTCTTGAAAATTCAGTATGCTATTGCTATACATCTTATGAGATGACTGACCAATTTTTATGATTTCAGGTTCAAATCAACAGCTACAGCAGCAATTGGAATACACCCTACTAAAGCCTGATGGTCACATCTGGTGAATTTCAAAAATGCAGTCTGACACTTTAGAAAAACGATATGCAATAAAATTCTATTTTAAACTTGGAAAAAACGCCACAGAAACGCATGGAATGCTTCAGGCTGCTTTTGGAGCATCTTGCATGAATAGAGCATCAACCTTTGAGTGGCATAAGAGATTCAAGGAAGGCAGGGAGTCTATAAGGGATGATGAAGTCAATACACCAGAGTTGATTGGCCAAAGGGTTAGGGTTAGGGTTACCACGTTGAGGTTTTAAGGGAGTTCAGGAAGAGATTCCATCGGAAGAGGCCAGCACTCTTGAAATGGGGTCAGTGACATTTCCACCAGGACAATACAGCAGTCCACAACTCCATCCTTGTTACAGACTGTTGACCAAGATGGTCATCAAGACAGTCCCTCCGCTTCCCTATAGTCCAGACCTTGCTCCCTGTGACTTTTGGTTATTCCCTAAGCTCAGAGGCTGTCGTTATGAGACAATTGAGGCGAAGAAAGAGGCTGTGACGAAGGTCATTGACACGCTGACACAAGAGGACTTCTATCGAGCCTACCAGAGGTTGTTGTAACGGTACAACAAGTGCATTGCAGCCGGAGGAGATTACTTCGAAGGTGACTAGAGTTTCATGTGTGTACTATCAATAAAAGTGCCCATACAAAAAAAGTCTGGAAACTTATCACATGCATCTCTTATCTGTCTAAGGAAAGAAAAAACTACTCAAATCTAGATAAGACTCCCATAAAGGGAACCATGGCAGCAACTATAGGCTCATCACGTATCTACTTTTTTATGTGGAAAATATTGACGGCCCAGATAAAAGAAAACCTCTGTTAATTTCTTGTATGCCATAGATTATTCCGGAAGAACGGAACGGATGCTGCAGGGGAACAAGAGGGACAAATGACCTACTATGCATTCATCAACGCATCCCCAAGGATACCAAAACGAGGAGGAAAATGTAGCCATGGCATGGACTGACTACAATATGATCCCACAAACTTGAATAATAGAATGTCTGAAAATGTTCAAAATAACCGACAAAATCATAAAATTTATCACGGAAGCAATGAAAAACTGAAGGATGGAATTAACAGCGAGAGGAAAAACTTTAGCAGTGATAAAAATCCAGAGAGGCATCTTCCACGGAGATGCGCTGTTGTTCTAGATAATGAGACACCAACAATTTATTAGGATCTTAAGAGGCAGACGGATGACCTAATTCCGGCCAGAAGACCACACCTCATGTAAATAAAAGAGAGAGAGACAGACAGACAGACGGAGAGATACCGGTGGACTCTAGTGTGAAAATTAACAAAAATGAAAATACAAATAGTTGGACATTGCCAGAGAAGTGAAAAAATTGTGGAAAATGAGGGATAAATTAACAGTCACCAGGAACCAGGAGAAGGGACAGAAGGAACTGGAATTCAGTGGCAGAATCGAAACCATCTAGACAACAGCCTTTTTGAGATTGGCTAAAATACTGAGAAGTGTTCTAGAGACCTGAAGAGACTAACTGTCCCTCAGACCCCAGTTATAGCCCACCAGCTAATACTGGAGTGAAAAACTCGCAAGGAATAATAATAATAATAATAATGATAATAATAATAATAATAATAATAATAATAATAATAAGTTTGACCATACGAACAAATGTTATATGCACAACCCGGAATCCGTCCTAGAGAATGAAACGCACAAATTTCTCTGGAATTTTGAGATACAAACGGATCACTTAATCTCGGTCAGACGATCAGATCTTATAATAAACAGCGAAAAAAAAAAAAAAAAAAAAAAAAAAAGAACTTTTCGTACCTGGATCTTGCAAGGGAATTGAAAAAACTATCGAACATGAAAATGACGGTCACAGTAATTGTAATTGGTACAATCAATAAAGGATTGGTACAAGGACTGGAGGGCTTGGAAATACGTGGACGAGTGGAGACCATCTAAACTACAGTATTGTTGAGATCGACCAGAATACTGAGAAGAGTCCTGGTGACTTCAGACTTGCTGTCACTCAAACTCAAGTGAGAAGCCATCTGCTAACGCCGGTGTGAAAAACTCGAAACAGAGTAACAATAATATGTATAGGTATAATAAAGATTAATTTTTTTCTTTGTTTAAGCCGTACAATTGTCAATATTTTTGTTTGTACATTTTATATTTTATTCTTGATATAACCAAGAGAAACGACTGAGAATGACAGTTTGGCCTTAGGCTCAGGTACTACACTTTATTCCTAAGTAAGAATGAGCATTTATACGTAAGTTATTCTATCGTATTTTGCGGGAAGATATATATATATAAAAGCGCCGGGAAGAAATAAACAAAAGATGAGTTTGCATTATCTCTCACACTTCATCTCTCTCTTCTTAAATCTTGAGATAAACCTGTGGCAAAAAGATAGCAGCTATTACCAAAAATGATGCCAAAAAGTGGGCCTTTTTGGATGCCCAGCTGATGAAGATCAAAATACAAGACAGGAAATACGATAGGACCCGGCAGCCTTACTTATCATCCTAGCCAGCCCAACCTACCATAAAACATTCTCACTTGCTGGTTTGTTAACGCTTGCCATCCTTCACTTTCCCGCACCCCAGAAAAACAGTGACGTCACAGCAACGTCCCGACGTGATAAAATTTTTTTTTTTTTTTTTTTTTCAGAAGGTGAAGAATGAGGGGTTCTCAGGCATTCGCAGGTAGGAAAAATTGTTCGCACGCTAAATTCATTTTCAGATAGTTTACGGAAGTATCACGTTTCCATTTGTAGAAACTTTGTTCAGAGTGCTCCACCGTTCCCTGCAACATTAAAAAAAAAAGCGTTTTGCACAAACAAATCTTTACGGTTAGATAAGTTCAAAAGTTTTGCCCGTTTAACGATTTTATCAGACAATCCAAATCAAACAAATCCTAATTAAACAAAATACGTCTCAACAACCATCTCATCTTCTCTACTCATCTATTTCTTTGTTCTAATGATATAGTACTCTTCCACCTTATCCGCAAATGTATACTTGAAGACCCCCACACCGGCAGATACCTGAAATTCTATAGAGAATATTCTTCCTATGCAGTATCGACCATAAATAAGTACATCACGAACAATTTGTTTGATAAAAAAGTAAGTTTTCTTTTAAACCGGAAACCAAATATATTATTTCTAGTAGAACATTATGATGTCTTTATTAATGGCATATCAACCTACGAGGGTTATTTAATGCCAAAACCATCCTTGTAGAAGGACGCTAATGACAATAATTAACGCATAGCTGGGGGATGAGTTCATATTTTTCTTAAAGGTATTAGTCCAAAAGTGAAAGTAATTGCGTGACTGAAGTTAGAAGATGCTTATTGCGATGCCGCAGTCAATCACTTTAACCTCAACGTCTCGGGGACAATCCCTATACTATAAAAAGAGATATTATCAGGTATAATTTATTACTAAACTCGAGACTATTGAAGCTCAGTAACCAAAAACAAAATTATATATATATATATATATATTAGTTTTTATATATATACAGATTTATTTCTTATTATGTAAGAGCTCTATCACAGATATTGAGCACTCAAGTACGTATTTATTGTATAATAGCTCTATCACAGATATTGAGCAGTTATTGAAACTATATTGAGCAGATATTGAAACTATTACAAAATGTATACAATAGATAACCAATTCGATCAAACCATAGAAAAATCAACATAGGATTTTTCCTTTAAGTTAATAGATCATTTTAAAAATTAATTTTAACGTATATTATAATATCTATATATTTTTTGCAGTTTCATGATTTTTTGTGATATCAAGTAGTCCTGTCGAACATGAACAATTTACAAAGGTGGTGTCCCCGTGGCGTAATGGTTAAAGCGCTGGATTACGGAAACGTAGTATGTGAGTTCGAACTCCAGTCGCGCTATTATGTTCACTTTCGGACATATAGCCTTGAGAAAGTTATGAGTCCCCTTATCCTCCCCGCTATGCGTTAAATAGTACCACTACCGGATTGGGCATTGAATAGCCCAAGAAAGTTGATATGCCATTAAAGCAAACAATTTACAAACAGATCTGTTTGACTTATTGAGAAAAAAACCCTAACAGATTCTACATCACTTAATCAGTGTGGATCTGGAAATGAAAGGATATTCGACACTACCCAGATTTTTAGAACTCGTAGTTAGTGTCATATACAGGCCACCCCTTATTGTAAAGGTCTTATCCCAATGCAGAGGATACAGATAAAGATATTTTAAGCCTCATCAATTAAGACGATAGGCATTAGCATCATCTTTAAGAAAAATTGATAAATTGTTTATTTTTCGGTAACTATAATAGCGAATAAGAGGATCAGCGTGTTCACAACTAGAGTTCTGAAGTATGTAACTGAATTGATAAAAGAACTGTTAAAATTCTTTTTTTTTTTTTTTTGGTTCCTTCAGAGTTGCGAGTATTTCATTCATAAACCAGGAGAGTGTCTAAAATACATCAGCAAAGTGAAGAAGTCGATTGGAATCAGGTGCAAGATTTTTATGTTCACAAACTTTGAAGAATTACGTGTGACAGGTGTAGGAATGAGGACAACTTACTTCTGGGAAGACAAAAACACAGCAATGTTCGAATTTACCGAATGCATTAGGCACCGGTAGAAGGTCTGAGTGAACAGGGAAGAATTTTATGAAATCGCATACGACGTAAAACAAACTGAGGCAAATCGGAGAATACAATATGTATGTATGTATGTATGTATGTATGTATTTGAATACACCTTGTATGTATATTCTCCAGTGGGTTGAGTACTCTAGTGGGGAAAATTTGCCGGCTGCTACGTACGCTGAAAGGTATAGCTGTTTGCAAGAATTGAACACTCCAGGTAGCTGAAAACGTATATGTAGAAATATATATGCATAAAATCCCTTCACTTACGCCGAGAATGACGATGGATCTGGAGTCCGACTGACGTAAAGTCAGCTGGGTTTCGATCCCAGCTTGAAGCATCTCGCGGTCTGAGCCACAGGAGTTGTAATACAACGAAACAGTCTGTCGGTGGTTATATATATATATATATGTGTGTGTGTGTGTGTGTGAGTGTGTGCATGTGAAAAATAAATGGGAAAATGGATAAACCGAAGTACAGACAACGGATTCAATTAATATTTCGTCTTTATTTAACCAAAGACTTCATCAGAATGCAAGCAAAAGAAGGAATAGATAAAAAGAGGAAGTAGCAGAAAGAAGGAGAAACAAAAAAGGAAAAGAAAAGAAAGAGAAAAAGAAAGATAGAAATAAAAACCTGAATGACAAAAAAAATTTCCTGCCGTCGCTATGCACCGGCAGGAAGTATTGGCTACACATTTATATATCATGACATTTACGCAGTTGGTAAGTAAAAGGCAAAAAAAGTATAGCTGACAACAAGCGTACTATATTTACCAAAACTTAAATATAGTCTGCTTGTTGCCAGTATATATATATATATATTGTAATTATCTTCGTAGGAAATGGACATGATAACCTGAATTCAAGTTCTAGACATATGAGTTATACCCTTGAGAAAGATAAGCATCCATCTAAACACCTTTCAGCTTCGGGTGAATAGTAGAGCAAACTGGACACTTCAAACCTGTTTATGGCAACCAGTCTAAGAGAAGGAAAAATCTGAGTTCAAACCTGATAACTTTGCTTAAAAATTGCTCGTGCGGAGGGATTGGGTTAATAATCTCTCTCTCTCTTTTCACACACACACACACACACACACACACATATATATATATATGTGTGTATACGAGGGTTATTGAATAAGTAAGGGAAATTTCTTATAAATAGCACAATATTTTTTCAGTTTTTTTTTTAAATATAAATTTAAACTCCTCATTGTTTGGTATTGGTTTATAGCAAAAATTGTAATAATCCAGTGAAAACATTTGTTTTGAAGCTGTTCAAAATGGTGGCAAATCAAACAGTGTTCTTAACTTGAACATAGGTCTATCATCAAATTCTTGCTGTCTGAGAAATGCAAACCTTTTAACATTTATAGAAGAATGTGTTATCTTTCTGTACGGAGAAGCATGTTTTAGTAAAATGTTTATAAATGGGATAAATATGGGTTTGCCACTACGAGGCTGAGTCAAAAAGATGGACTGAAAATATACTCACAGCTAAATAAAAAGTTCTGGGCACTGCAGTCAATAAAGGTCATGCTGACTGTCTTCTGAGACATGAATGGATCTGTCACAACTGACTTCCTTGGAAAAGATGAAACTATAAATTGCGTCCTATTGGCATCTTCTTTGCCAATATTCATCTTATTTATTGAATGACCATTGTCGTGGGCAAATCGGAGGCTCCCTTTTCAATAGCTACTACATCGAGGGGTAGGAGAGGACGTTACTCCTTTCCCTGGATTACTCCACTTACTCTTGATCCGCTCATTATAATGCTGAGTGATAAGCCAGGAGGCATCAAGTACCATTCTTTGAGTCTTAGGTATGACACGACCTGGAATGGAACCCCGGTCTCCCGGACGATTGGCGAAAACCCTAATCACTGTGCCAATGGAGCATGCATATATATATATATATATATATATGCATATATTGGTGTGCCTTTTTGCCAACTCCTCCGCACGAGCATGATGCGACTCAATGTTAATCTTTTAAGGGAAGTTTAACAGATTTTAATTCAGAGATTTCCTTCTCCTCAACCGGTTGTCATGTCAAGGTTAAAGAGCCCAGACTGCCTTATGGCGAGAAAGGAATACTTGGATGCATACCTTTCCCAAGAATATTAGAGCTATGTGAATTGCAAGCATCCTCGTCTAGGATTTGAACTTGGATTGCCGTTTTCATTTCCTATGACAATAACCATAAGGAGCGCTTCCATATCAAAACATTTCTTGTATGTATGTAAAAAGTCACATTATATCTACTTATTAAAATTTATCTGGTATGTCTCTGCGAAGATTTATGTACGCCCAGTGGACGTAGAAAAATACTATTTAGAACGAAAGATCACTTTTCAATCTATATTCTTATCGTATCATCAGTTCATGGTGAACTACAGTCGACCTAAAAAAAAGTAGACTTCCGGACAAATTATTGTGGATGACGTTTTTATCATGTGGCAATCATTTACTTCCCGTTATCATCAGCGCTTTTTACTCCAGAAGCCAAAAATAACATAGAAGGTGGTATTTGTCGTACATTCCATTAACCGGACGAGTGCGACATAGGGGCTTTTTAAGGTGGGTCCGGGTGCAGGGTCGTAGCCTTGACACACTCGTTGGCTCAAAAAATGTCTCGGGCCCCATTGGCATTTCCCTAAAAAGGGGTGCCTCAGGCGCCAGGCGATAAACCTAGCTCCTTCGCAGTGGTTTTGTCCCTGAGGTTCGAGGAGAGCTGGTCTTATCGCAAGTGACATAAATGCCGGCATCCTGGTACCCATGTCAGGCGGCCTTGACCGACAGTTCGAAACCAAACGGCCAAGTCACACGAACCGATCCGTTCACCGAGAAACACGAGGCCCGACATTGAAGATATATATGTAGGAGGTTATAATCGATTAAATTATTTCATAAATCATTATTGAATCTTATGTGATTCTTAAAGTTTGATATAACATTTCTGAGTAATTATTTCAACAGCTTTTTTTTTTATTTTCCTTTAAAAGATTTTATTCGCATAAACTCATTCTTTTTGCTTCTAACGATACAAACAAACTTAATGGTAAAAAAAAAAACCTTCAAAATTATTCTTGTTTTTATCTTTATCATTTTATTAATGAACGGTTGCAAAAAATTAAATCAGATAAAACTAAATTCTTTTAATTGTAAAAATAAAAACAAACAAAAAAATAAATTGTTGATTTTGTCTCTGAATGGACACATTGTTTACAAACATTTTTCTATAAAATAAAATGTCTTTTTTTATAAAAATTTTTTAACTTTTTTAAAAATTTTTGAATAATTTTAAGCATAAAATACTAAAAAGAAATAATCGAAAAATTATTGAATCAAAATGGCAAAGAATTGGTACATTATGACGTTAAAATTTAAAAAAAAAATTAATAATGAAATGTGACGTCTCGCTTTTTAAAGATTTTTTCAAATGAATGAATATTTCAAAAGCGGTTTTATTTTTTGAGCAATTTTAAGCGTTAAATACTTTCTTGGTTGGTTTGATGGTTGGTTGGTTGGTTGGTTGGTTGATTTTATGGCATATCAACATTTGTAAGTTATTTAACGCCAAATCCATTTTTATGAAAATAGTCAGTTCTATTTCAAACGATTAAATTTAGCATGAGTACACAGTTTAATTGTCAAAAACATTTCTATTTCAATCTATTCAGTTTATTCAAATAATTCTAATTCAGCTAATTCAGTGTAGTACAGATTTTGTTAATACACAGTTAAACGTCAAAACGGTTCTATATTACACAATTCAGTTTAGTGTAAGTACAGTTTCAATGTCCAAAACTGTTCCATTTCAAACAATTCAGTTTAGCATAAGCACGCAGTTTAAATGTTTGTACAGTTTAATTGTCAAAAACGTTTCTATTTTAAGCTATTCAGTTTAGTCAAACAGTTCTATTTCAAACAATTCCTTTTAGCATAAGTATGCAGTTAGTTCTATTTAACCCATAGATAGGTCCCTATCAGGTGCTACCACTCCGGGCCGGAGTGGACCTGGGAGCAATGGAAATGAAGAGGTGCTCTGCATTCCCCAAAGCTCCAGAACCACTGGAACCTAGACAAATCAAAATGGAGAAAACACACATAAAAAAACACGCAATCGTCGTATTTTTAATAATGAAGTACAATCTGTTTAAAAATATCAAGCTATTTGAAAAAATGTTATTAATTTAATTCTAGTCTGTGTGTGTATGTGTGTTTGAGTGTATGTGTGTGTAAATATATGTGTCTATATATGCATGTATACCTGTATGTATATGCATAGATATGTGTATGTACAATGTTTATGTATATGTGTGTATATGCATACATATGTGTACGTATATGCATATATATGTGTGTGTATATGCAAACATATGTATGTATACATGTATATATATGTAAATGGAGGCGCGCTTAGCCTAACGGTTACTGTCATAAATTACTGAATCAGTGAAATGAGTTCAAATCCTGGATAAGACTATTTCGCAATACGCTAATACTATTGGGAAAGTCATGAACCCAACTTTTCTCCCTCCAGTTATACATAACTCGTAGACCAGAATAGGTTATTTAACCTTGATGAGACAACCAGTCTTGGAAGAAAAAAAAAACTGAATTTAAACCTGCTGTAATCCGCTTGAAACTTTACTTTCTATAAAATCCGACTAGTGGTGAACAGATTAGGTAAACACACACACACACACACACACACACACACACACATATATATATATATTTATGTATATAAATTAGATTCACGAACAAGACATGCGGGAAAGTGCTGGAATAGCAAGGACGAATTCATAAGTGACGTTTTTCTATGAGCCCTTCACATGGACGTGCAGTGTTGGTTGACTAACAAGGACGTAGCTACAACGGCTCTTTTCAGACACAGGTTGTAGTCTGGAGGACCTGCCTGGAGCGATGGATGATACGGACAATGGCAGAGAGAGAGAGAGAGAGAGAGAGAGAGAGAGAGAGAGAGAGAGAGAGAGAAGTTAGGAATCAGCGCTAGCAACGGGACTTGATGATGATGTATATATATATATATATATACTACTGTGCAAAAGATTTTGACAGGTTTAATATGATCGCAAAAATTCTATATACGATAAAAGAAAATGAAAAAAACTGGTGTTCCATGCAAATATATAATAATATAATTAATAAGATGGATTTTTCTATTTATTGTCAATAAAAAAAATCATTAATATTCTGTATATCCACCGTTTGCATCTCGAATGGCAATTCTTTTAAGAATACTAAGTTGCAATCTATTAATATAATCCATAGGTATATGATTCCAGGCATCTTGGAAGAGTTGCCACTGATGTTCTTTGATTTTGGTTGCTTTTCAGCCTTTCTTTAGTCCAAATAATTCCACAAAGACTCGTTGATATTCAAATCTGGACATTGAGGAGACTATTTCAAAAATCCAGAGATTGTTCCTTCCGCTCTAAATAACGTTTTACCTTCAGTACTGTGTGCTTGGGATCGTTATTCTGCTGGAAAAGGAAACAATTTCTTATTTGACGCTTACCAGAGAGGATCGCATGGAGGATCAGAGTTTGTCTATTTCAACCAGCATTCATTATTCTATCAATTCTGACCAAATCACTCACTCTATTTGCAGTCAAACATCCCCAAACCATGATAGAACTTCCTCCATGTTTAACTGTAGGCTTTAAGCACACATCTTTCATCTACTCTCCAACCCTTCTTTTTACGTACTGTTTTCTCTTTGAGCTGAAAATTTCAAATATTGATTCATCACTCCATTATACATTCTTCCATTGTTCAACGGTCCATTTCTTGTGTTCTTTGGCGAATTCAAGTCTCTTTCCTAGTCTTAGATAAGTTTTCCTTTTTACCACTCGACCATAAAGACCTTCTTTCACAAGAGCTGTTCTGATGGTTGAAGAGTGAACTTGGGTGCCAGATATTTGAGCATGATCTGAGCCTAATTCCTGACTAGTTTTAGTTCTATTTATTAAAGATGTTATCTTTAGATATTTACAATCACTATAAGTTAATTTAGTTAGCCTTCCATTCTCCTTTCTGTCTTTGATATCTCCAATTTCAATCTTTTTCGTAATTACTTCTTGCACCTTGAAACTTTCAATATTTTTTATATTTTAGCCTGAGAAATGCTCTGTTCATATTAGAATATAATTTCATGTCTTTTTTCAATAGATACTTGTAGTATATTGATGATTTATGATTGGAAATGTATAATTTCTGGTTCTGAAATGAAAAGTTGAGAGAATTTATTAAAAAAAATAAGGACTTTCTTATTTTTATAAATATGTAATGTTTGATTAATAGTAAACATTCTAAAACCCTATCATAATAATAAAAAAAAGATTAAATTATAGCATAAAATCAACACCCTTACATAAGATAATCGTCTTAGAGCAAGCCGATATCATATAATGAAAATTTGACTGAAATTAAAAATTCTTAATTTTGCTAATTTTTGAATTGTAATTCTTAATATATTAAAGAATTACTGTTTGTAAATGCTTCTAAATATATAAATTACAATATATTCACTGACTTTCATCCAAAACAATATTCATCATATAGATGTTAAAAATATACCCCTAGCCTAAATCTTTTGCACAGCAGTGTATATATATATATATATATATATATATATATATATATATATATATATATATTGTCGGCGTCCGGCGATAATGGGTGTGGATTATTCGTGCACAGAATATATGAGGGATTTCATATAAATCTATGGGAGTGTACGATGTATGACTTTTGTTATATATTAGACACATGTAGATACAGAGAGCTTTTTGGGGAAGGATGATGGCCCTAATAACCTTGAGACTTAACACATGTAAAAGGAATAAATGGAAAAATAAAATGATAATAATTTACATTATACTAAAATTCCACCAACTACAACAACCCCCAAAATACAAACCCAACACGTGTTCACCTTTGGACAAATACCACTGGGAAATGTATGTAACCCTCTTATCCTCCCAGCTATGGGTTAGATAGTACCACTAGTGTTTTTCTAGTAGGATGGCTTTGGCATTGAATAACCCACAACGGCTGATATGCCATTAAACAAAGAAACCGAACCAAACCATGGATGAAAACTGAGTTTTTACATGTCTTTGTTTCTTAGTTTCTTTATTTAATGTCATATCAACCTTCGCTGGTTATTCAATGCTGAAACCATCCTTGAGGAAGAAGAGTCCTAGTGTTATTTAACCAATAGCTGGGGTGTGGAATAAAGGGTTCATGCCTTTCTCAAGGATATTGGTCCGAAAGGGAACGCAATAGCGAGACTTGAGTTCGAACTCCTTACGACGATGTCACAGTTCAGCAAGTTAGCCACTGTGTTACAGGGACTGCCCATATATATCTTTGTGCGTGCGTGCGTGAGTGAGTATATATGTGTATGGGTCTTTGCATTATTTTCAACAATTTGCTTGTAAGTATGAAGAAAGAAGAAAGCCCTGTTGTCTGGGGCAGTTGAATACACCGATTGCATCTCTGTAGAGGAGTAAGAACTCTCTATCGAACAAGGGGCCTGGATCTGACACTAAACAATCAGATGGCGAGCCTCCAGCCTTGAAGCTTTAGGGAATATGGAGTAACCCTTCATTGCCATTGTTCTCAAATCCACTTTGTTCCGAAGTAATAGCGCCTGATAGGGTCATATCTACGATTCAAATTGAAGTGTTTAACATGTTAAATGTGTGCAGAAAAATGACTTATGTTAGGTTGAATCGTTAGAAAAAGAACTGTTTGACTATTCAACTGTACGTAAACAAATGACTGATCTTTAATTGAATTGTTAGTAATACATAGCAATACTTGGAACAATTTAACAATTTGCTAACGAATGAGTAAGTTGAACAGAATTATTAGTATTGAATAATATTCGACAAGTCCTGGAGGCAGCACCCCATAAAGCAGCAGCTCTATGGCCACTTACCACCCTTCACGAAAACTATCCAAGTTAGATGAACCAGACATACGGGCTACTTCTGGAGAAGTAAGGACGAGCTCATAAGTGATGTACTCCTGTGGACCCCTTCACAAGGACGAGCAAAGGCAGGACGACCAGGTGGAACCTACATACAGCAACTCTGTGCCGATACGGGATGTAGCACTGAAGATCTACCGGAAGCAGTGGCCGATAGAAAAGGGTGGCGAGAAAGGGTCAGGGATATCCGTGCTGGCGGTGCGACATAATGATGAGGAACAATACGTGTAACTCTTTAACTATGTGCTTAAATTGAATTGTTAGGATTATATAGCGACGCTTGAGACCATATAACTGTGTGCAAATAAAACTATTTATGTTGGCAATATTTGAAACACCGTGAATGCATACAAATGGCTAATACTAAATAGAATTATTCGTGTTCCAATATTTAGAACCATTTAACTGTGTGCAAACAATAGTGATATCTGTGTTCAAACAAATTAGCTCTGAGGTTACCTACAAACTAGCGACTTACAACTCATATGTATAACCATTTAACTGTATTCAAACAAATGAGCTCTGGCTCGTTTCAAAATGTTATCAATTAACTATACGTTTAAAATCATACATAAAATGTAAAAAGATGATTTGGCATCAAATAGCCAATAACGTTTGATATGCCATTAAACCCAACCAAGCCAAATCATTTATATTCAATATATATGTAAAAAGAGGATTTAGCATTAAATAACCAACAAAGGTTAATATGGCATCAGACCCAAGCAAACTAAAATCATATATATTTAATATATATGTATTAAGAGGATTTGGCATTAAATAACCTACAATGGTTGATATGCCATAAAAGCTAACCAAACCAAATCATATATATTTAATATATATGTATAAAGAAGATTTGGCAATAAATAACCTACAAGGATTGATATGCCATAAAACCAAACCAAACCAATCCACAAATGAAGAGCATATGTTATATAACGGATGACAAATTCTGTAAGTTTAAGTTTCCAATAGGACATGAAGGTAGGTTGTTGCACTGGGGATATCGAAGAATATGATGTGGGCAGAGATTTTTCTTCATGGTGAGGCCAACATTTTGACAGAACCAAAAGTTATTGGCAGAAATCAAAGCCTCGTGTCGAGACACTGACTGAAATAGGAGAATCCTTTCTCTTTTTATCGAAAAATCTAAACACAATCAACTTTGAACATCTGATGAATCATCCACTTAGTATAGAGGCTCCAATCTTGTAGTTCGGGGAATGTGGAGAACCCCTTGATTACCAATACTCTCAGATTCTCAATGACTTTGTTTGGTAAAACCTTTTAGGTTTCTATTAATGGGTCAAATATAACTGTTCAATCATTAACTAATGATTTCAATTATTAGCTATTTGGCACCATACAGCTTTGTGCAAATTGTTCGTATTAGATAGTAATACTTGATAATCAATATATATATATATATAAGTTAGTGAAGTTGGCGACTATTGTCGAGGGCGACCAGAAGTCTCCCTTTTCAATAGCTGCTACACCGAGCTGTAGGGGAAGGCGCTACTCCTTTCCTTGGATTGCAAATTCAGTTTGGTATAAGTACAGATTTTGTTTACACGGTTAAATGTCAAAACAGTTCTATATTAAATAAATCAGTTTTGTGTAAGTACAGTTTCAATGTCGAAAAATAGTTTTATTGTACAGCAAAGTAGTAGGAGAATATTTAGTTTTTAGGAAAATAACTAAAATTCCTGACCTCCTCAGGCCTTCATTATACGATCATCCCTAGTAACCTTATCTCATTATTGATTAAGTTATTTTTATAGACTAATAAACAAAAGGTAATTATGCTTATGCATATGAATTATAATGAACAAGAAGTGCCTAGCGTTGCTTGTGATTTAAAAAAAATATATTCTAAAGCACATTTTGTAAAATGCTGTCAGTGAGGCTAAGAATACGCCGACTGTATCCCCTGCAGAGGACTGAGACTCACGCAAAATATATTATGTCCTTGGTTTGATACTAAACTACATTGGATGGTGAGGCTCCAATTCTGGAGAGCTAGAGAGTATGAAGTCACTTTGGCCTTTTCTAGTCATGGCAAGCCATTGCATTTATATGGTTCTTCCATCATTATTCTTAAAATTGCAATAGGAGCAAACGAATATCCAACCCTTGTCGTCAAGGTTTTAGAAGGTGGTAGCTGAGGGTCAATCGCGTTGAGAAAAACAAGACTTCGATTTTCCTGGATATGACACTAAACTGCATCTGATGGTGAGGATCCAATCTTGTAGTTTGGGGAATGTGGAGAACCCCTTGATTACCAATACTCTCAGATTCTCAATGACTTTGTTTGGTAAAAATTTTTAGGTTTCCATTTATGGGTCAAATATAACTGTTCAATCATTAACTAATGATTTCAATTATTAGCTATTTGGCACCATACAGCTTTGTGCAAATTGTTCGTATTAGATAGTAATACTTGATAAATAGCAATACTTAAAACCATTTAACAATGTGCAAATAAATGATTGATATTAAATAGAATTATTAATGTTACATAGCAATACTTGAAATATTTAACTGTGTGCAAACAAATCATCAATATTAAATAGAATTATTTGTATTAGATGTCAATACTTGATACTATTTAGCTAAGGGCAAACAAATGAATAATATCAAATTGAATTTTTAGTGTTAGATAGGAATACTTGATAACATTTAGCCGTATGCAAACAAATGAGTTCTAAGTCGTTTAAACATTAAATTACATACAAAGTATTCGCTTACAAGTAAAATACATTCACACACACACACGCGCGCGCATATAAATATATATGAACGAGACTTTGTACTAAATAACCCACTAGAGTTGATATGTCATAAATCAACAACCAACCAAACAACAATCTATCTATCTATCTATCCCATGATCTCACACATGGATTTTAAATCAATGTTTCAGAAATAGATATTGCGATTATTTATGTGATGGTACATATTCTAATGTAGGCATCAATGTTCTACAAATACGAGCTATGTTCATAAAGTTGTCTAACTGACTCGCTGATTTTCTAGGTGATAAACTATTCTTGAATCGTAAAAAAGTAATTTTGAGAAATGTTTATACAGACATACGCTTGCAACCGTTTGTCTTGTAAGGTATCTTCATTATGTGGTTATTATTCCTTAAACTAAATGGCTGTTGAAATGTGTGGACTGTCAGGATGACTTTTGCTAAGATTAACCTACACAGGCTGAAATTTCAAATACACCTTAACTGCGGTTTTTTTCTTTTCTTTTTTTGCGCTACCCAGACACATCACCGATATGAATTTTTGTAAGCGTAAACAATAAAAAAAAATAACTAAAACTAGGCAGACATTCAAGAAATTCAACCAGTCACACCTTTGAATTTCCGACCATTCAAGTATTCTCAAAATACACACACACACACACACACACACACACACACACACTTGTATTCATTTACCCAACATCTCTGCAATAAGCAGGATGTGACACAAGGTCAATATTCTAGCGGTGTGAGTTGTTTTGAATGCGAAATTTTATTCTCCTTGACTGGTTATCTAACTAGGTCTAAAAAATCCAGTCTGCTCTAATATTAGAAGGGAAGATCAGATGATTTGTGTCTTTCTCAAGGGCATTAGCGTGAAGTGAAACACAGTCTTGTCTGTACCCGTGAAAATGACACCAAATATAAAATAGTAATAACTCCCTATGATCAAGTGTTGTCAATAAGTTGTCGACAATAGTCATGGGCGACCAGAAAGTTCCCTTTTCAATAGCTTCTACACCGTGGTGTTAGGGAGGGCGCTACTCCTTTCCCTGGATTGCTCCACTTTACCCTCGATAGGTACCTTATATTGCTGAGTGTTAAGCAAGGAGCTATCAAGTACTATTTTTAGAGTCTTTTGTATGACGCGACCTGGGATTGAACCCAGATCTCCTGGACCATTTGCGAACACTCGGTCACATTAAGATAATGAATTTATTTCCATCCTGTTAAAAGCATTTATATGAATCAATGCTCTAAAAAATTAACAAGACTTCTTCAGATCAAACAAGAAATTTCTTCCTTCATCTGAAGAAGTCCTGTTGATTTTTTAGAGCATTGATTTATATCAATGCTTTCAATAGGATGGAAATAAATTTATTATCTTAATATGAACAATTTTTGTTTTTTTTAGAGAAAAATTATCTGCTCTGTGGATTTTATTTACATTGAGCTCATTACCAGGATTATTTAAATTTAATATTCTATTTTTGAATATTTTATTGGTCCTGATTGGAATTATTCCCTACTCCAGATTTACTGGATTGATGGTTGGTTGGTTGTTTGGGTTTTATGGCATATCAACCTTTGTAGCTTATTTAACGCCAAATCCATTTTTATTCAAATAATCAGTTCTATTTCAAACAACTCAGTTTAGCATGAGTACACAGTTTAATTATCAAAGACATTTCTATTTCAAGCCACTCAGTTTAATCAAACAGTTTAGTATATGTACAGATTTTGTTAATACACAGTTAAATGTAAAAACAGTTCTATATTAAACAATTCAGTTTAGTGTAAGTACAGTTAAATTCAGTTTAGTTGGTTGTATAGTTCTATTTCAAACAATTCAGTTTAGGATGATAAGTACGGAGTTTAAGTAAGTACAGTTTAATTGTGAAAAACATTTCTATTTCAAGCTATACAGTTTCGTCAAGCAGTTCTAATTCAGCGAATTCAGTTTAGTATAAGAACAGATTTTGTTTACACACAGTTAAATGTCAAATCAGTTCTATATTAAATAATTCAGTTTAGTGTAAGTACAGTTTCAATGTCAAAAAACAGTTCCATTTCAAATAATTCAATTTAGAATAAGCACGCAATTTAAATGTAAGTACGGTTTATTTATCAAAATCATTTCTATTTTAAGCTATTCAGTTTAGTGAAACAATACAGTTTTGCATAAGTATACCGTTAGTTCTATTTAACCCATAGATAGGGCCCTATCAGGTGCTACCACGCCGAGCCAGAGTAGACCTGGGAGCAATGGCAATGAAGAGGTGCTCTGCATTCCCCCAAACCCCAGTATCACTGGAACCTTAGTGTCATATCAGGACACTCATTGGGGGGGATCTTACCCCTCTTCAGAGATGCAGTCGGTGTATTCTACAGTCGCAGTTGACTGGTCAATACTAGATTGAATATATATATATATACATATATATATATATATATAATCTGATTGGAAATGTGTTGAAGAAGTGCATTAATACCAAAAGAGGTGACATTATAGGTTTTTATCTCTGGGCCCTACGTATTTGTTCCCTGAAATATCTAAATGAAGAATTTAACAAAATAGAAAACTCCCTTCATAACCTTCTATACCCCAAATTTTAATCCACTTTGCTAAATGTAAAGCCCTTAAAATCCTCAATAAGAATCAAACTCGAACTAATGCCAATTTACTCTCCTATAAAACTAGTCCCCCACTTATATTCATTTCTTTGCTTAACAACTCTTCCAGTAACATCAAAACAAAAAAAAAAAAAAATCAAATAAACTTGATATTAAGACTGCCATTTTATCCTCTAAAACGATCCGCGATTTACAACACTCAAGTCCTCAATGTAACATAGTTTCAGACACCAGTATTTATTGTATTTCTTGTGGGAATTGTTAATTAAAATATATTGGTGAAACGTCAAGAAACCTTCGCGTTCGCTTGAAAGGACACAAAAGAGACATTAGAGTTGGTAACCTTAACAATGCACTTCTTCAACACACACGCACACGCACACACACGCACGCACGCACACGCACGCACGCAAGCACACACACGCACGCACATATATATACATATACATTTACGAATGTGTTAAAGATAGCATAGTCTTTAAAAGAAATAATATCTAATACCTTAAAGAAAACATTGAAAAAATATTATACTATACTTACATCTTAGGTAGTTGGAGTGGAAGGATTTAAGAATAAAGATGTGTGTTTTTTCGGCAAAATATTTTCCCTTCATTCGGCGACACAAAAAAATCGGTGTGATGTCGAAGTAAGTCCGAGTCGAGTCGCCATGTGTTGCTCTCTTGTTTGGGTTTGAAAAATGAGACGTAAAAGTTGCTGTTATAAATCGATTTCTGTTTGATGTAGCATTTCACTTTGCTGTCCAGGTTACCTTGACGTGTTTCCAGCAAAAGTGTTTGTATCTCCTTAACAAAATATTGTCATTCTATATCTTTATTAAATTTGCTGATTGAGTGATTGATTTGTTGGGTTTTATGGCATATCAACCATAGTAGGTTATTCAACGCCAAATCCATTTTTATGTAAATAATCTGTTCTATTGAAAACAGTTCAGTTTAGCATAAGTACACAGTTTAATTGTCAAAAACATTTCCATTCCAAACTATTCAAGCAGTTATATGTAATAATTCAGTTAAGTGTAAATACAGTTTTAATGTCGAAAAACAGTTCTATTTGAAATAATTCAGTTAAGCATAAGCACCCAGTTTAAATGTAAGTACGATTTAATTGTCAAAAACATTTATATTTCAAGCTATTCAGTTTACTCAAACAATTCATTTTAGCATAAGTATACAGTTCTATTTAACCCATAGGGCCCTATCAGGTGCTACCACTCAGAGCCAGAGTGGACCTGGGAGCGATGGCATTGAAGGGGCACTCTGCATTCCCCAAAGCTCCAGCACTGCTGGAACCTCTTCATCAGATTGTTTAGTGTCATATCCAGGACACTCGATAGGGGGGGGTTACCCCTCTGCAGAGATGCAGTCGGTGTATTCTACAGCCTCAGCTGACTGGGCTATTAAATTTGCGTTTGTCTTTGTGTGATTCTTTTGAATCTACTTTGTTAATCTATCTGGATGATAACAGATATATTAAGTGAGATATTTTGGGTTTGGCCTATTGAGTAGAGTGTTCGCTAATGATCTGGGAGACCGGGTTTCAATCCCAGGTCGAGTCATACCAAAGACTCGAAAATGGTACTTGATACCGCGTTGCTTAACACTCAGTATTAGAGGTTAAGGATCAAGGGTAAAGTGGAACAATCCAATGAATGGACTCGAGCCCTTCCCAACACTTCGGTATAGTAGCTATTGAAAAGGGAGCCTTCGGGTTACTCTTGACTGCGGTCGCCAACTTTATTTGTCTGAACAGCATCGGTACCTCTTTAAAAACACATATTTAATTAATTCCATGTTTGTTTCTGTGTAATTTGTAGATCTATTGAACTTCTTGTTATATATATATATATATATATATATATACATTTAAATAATATATATATATATATATTATATATATATATATAATTCTTGACGGCTAAAAAAGGTACCTAAATTTGTGAAGCCATTATATTATAAGCATAGATAAATGGGTTGAACCTACGTGAAGGGGTTTTACCCTAATTTTGAAGCCCTTCCTTCTCTCACGTCATTTTTGTATCTAGACTTTATTTACATTTACTGTATCTCTAGAACTCCCTTAGCCAGTCACTCAAAGCTGACCCTTGACCTTATAAGACGCAAGCTGATTTTTTGGGGCATTTTTAACTTTAGCATTTTACCAAATCAAATAAACCACCTAAAAAGCTTTATTTTTTCCTCAAAAATAAAGAGAATATATTTACCATCACAAGTGAATTACTTCACTTTTCAAATAATGTATATTGTTTTTATTTTGTCACGGTAAGGTTATATTTCATTTATCTTCCTAGGTAATACCATTATTTCATCAATTTTTAATCATTTATATATATATATATATATATAGTTACAAACGATACAGTTATATATATATATATATATATATATATATATATATATATATATATATATATATATATATATATAACTGTATCGTTGTAACTATCTCACTTGGTGGTTTTGGGATAGATCAAATGCAGTATAATTTTGGAGACTGGTCAATGTCTGTGATAGAGCTATTATATAATAATAATAATAATAATAATGTCGTGCCGCTAGCACGGATATCCCTGATCCTCTCTCGCCATTTCTCCTTATCATTCATCGCCTCTGGCAGGTCTTCTCAGGGCTACATCCCGTATCCTCACATAGCTGCTGTAAGTATATTCGAGCTGGTCGTCTTGCTTTTGCTCGGCCATATGCAGGGGTCCATAGGAGTACATCACTTATGAGCTCGTCCCTACTTCTCCAGCAGTGTCCTGCATGTCTGGTTCGTCTAGCTTGGATAGTTTTTGTGATGGGAGGCAGGTGCCTGTATAGTTGGTGCCCTTGTGGGGTGTTGCCGCCGGGACATTGTTCAATATTGCTCGCAACATTCTTGTGTGATTGACGTCTAGCTTCTTCTCCAGCCGTTTTAGTTAGCGTCCAAGTAGTGATCCATATAGCAGTATCGATACGGCCGCTGCCTGGAAGAAACTGCGTTTCATTTTATCGGTCAGGTCTGATTTCCATATGATCGAAAGCCTATCGATAGCTGTCCATGCCTTCGTTAGTCGTGTGTCGACGTCTTTTTCGGTTGATGAGACGCTGCTTCCTAGGTAGGTGAATTTGTCTACTAGTTTAAGAGGGGTTCCGTCTAGTGTGGAGATGTCGCCTGTTTGATTATAGCACATATATTCCGTTTTGTGTGCATTGACATGGAGGCCAATGCCTGCGGCGGCTCGTTCCAAACTATGCAGTAGTGTTTCGACTTGGTTGGTGTGTATTTGTCAGTATCGCTATGTCATCGGCGTAGTCGGCGTCGGTAATTGTTTTTGTCGGTACCTTCTGCTTCTTTTCTTTTTCAGCTCACGAAGCCGTTTTCTCTGATTTTATCAATCGAAGTTCTAAGCACGTATTCTAGACAGATGACAAAGATGTATAGGGCTAGCGTGTCCCCTTGAAGTACTTCCTGCAACAATGTCGAAGTATTCTCTGTCTCCATCCGGTGAAAGTACTTTCACTTTAGTGTTTCTATAGAGAATCGTTATTGCTGCTACGGTTTCTTTTGGTAGGCCGTATGCTAGTAGGATTTGTTCCAACTTCCCTCTGTGAATTGAATCGAAGGCCTTGGTAAAGTCCACAAATAGTAATGTCGCCTGTAGTTTTTTTTGCCCGTACGCCTTCAAGGATTCTATGGATGGTCAGCATTTGTGAGGTTGTGGATCTATTTCTTCGGAAGCCATTTTGGTTTTCCCTAAGGATGTTGTCGATTTTTGGTTCTCTGCGGTTTCGTAGTTGGGCATTGTAAATTTTGGCTGCGATAGATGTAAGTGTTATACCTCGGTAGTTCTTGGCTAATCCGAGGTCACCCTTTTTAGGGAAGGGGAGGATGAATCCCTCCATCCATCCGTCTTTCGGATTTTGATTAATAAATATTAGTTTACATATATATTTTATAGCATGAATGCTTACCTATGATCAATGTTTTCATGCCTTCTCATTACGACAATCATCAAGCTGGTCGCAGATAAGCTAACATGGTATTAAATGTATATAAAAACTAATATATATTCATTCTATTCTATTGAATTAATTTAGAGGGCTATTGCAATGCGGAATAATAATTTTTTGAGTCTCAAATAATTATCATGTCGCATTGCAACAGTCCCCTAAATTAATTCAATACAATGAAATAAGCAGACACGGTCACCTCCAGAGCCAAGTCTTCCCAAGAGGATTGGAAATACGCATCCGCGTAATTATTATAACCTCAAGAGCAAGGAAATTGATATACTTTTTCTTCTTTTTTTAAGTAGAGGAATTATATTGTGAATTGAATTACTATGACCGGAACATCCTGCAAACACTTGCACGTGACGGAGGAAAAGGTGACTGCGACATATGGAAGTGACCGAGTCCGCTGTAAAGAGTACGGATGTAACTTACAAGACGCACTCAGGTTAATGAGCCGCGCAATTACCACGACAAGTTAATTTGGCATCGTTTGTGTGCTATGTGGTCTGGTGGCTCAATGCATTCTGTGATCGCTGGTTCGATCTCCAGTGGGGGAGATCTCGGTATACACTGCTGATGTGACCTTATAAAGTCGAAATAACTGTCCAGTATTTCTGTATATCGCGCGCAGGTGTTTTTAGATTTTCTGGTGATGATGATTCAATTCAGAATATTTTGTAGCTAACGTTATTTTCAAACCAGCCTGAGCTTAATTGTTTGCGCACAGTTAAATGGTTTCAAGTATTGCCAACACTAATAGACCTATTTGCACATAGTTAAATGGTTGGTCGAGTGTGTTTTATGACATATTGACTCTTGCAGATTATTAAATGCCAAATCCTGTTTATACATATATGATAGATGTATATGATTTGTAAATGAATAGTTTGTGGGTAAGAACTTTTAAACGAGCCAGAACTCATTTGTTTGCACACAGTTAAATGGTTTCAAGTATTGTCATCTAACACTAATAATTTTATTTAGCATGATTCATCCGTTTGCACACAAACGGTTCTAATGATTTAATTTAACAGTTTACACACAGTTGAATAATTTCAAGAATTGAAAATGACTAAGTATTTCTATTTGAACCATAAATGAGACCCTAACAGGTACTTCTAATCAGAGTCATAGTCGACCTGGGAGTAATAGAAATGAAGTAGGTCTCCACATTACCCCAAAGCTCTAGAACTGAAGTCACTGCATTAGATGGCTTAGTGTCATAAACAGGACACTCGTTGTGTGTCTGCTGGTCACGTAAAAATGTAGACCCCTAACCCTTTTTCTTTTTGATTTCGTTCTTTCCACAGTTAAAACCTTACGAGTTTTAATCCGCACTCATCAAGTGTATCTGACAAGCTTATCGTTTCCGTTCATTGAACAGAATAGAAACCTTTGTCCCCAACTGTGATGAATTAGTTTAATTTACCTCGTTAAGAAATCTTGAAGAGGAAGTAAGACTTTTATGTTGTATCTCCCCTTATATTTTGTTTCTTCTTGAAATAATATATGTAATCCATTTGTTTTGGGACACATTGTTAATTGGTGGCAATACTCCTTAGGAAATGTATGCATCTTTCTATTCTCCTTCAAGTAAATTGGCTGTCTTGACTCTTTAACCTTGGTAGGACAACCAGTTCAGGAGAAGGAAAAGTCTGAATGTACACCTGTTAAAATCAGCTCAAAATTGATCTTGTGTCACATCCACCTCGTGAAGAACGCAACAAACATTGTTGCGTGTTAAATTTTTTTTTTTTTTTTTCATTTTTTTTCGTTTCGTTTTTCATTTAAAAATTAGTTTTCATAATGAAATATTAAACATCAAATACATTGCTCTGTAGATGATTGTAAAAACCCTTGCGACGGTAAATAGATACGTGGTCCTATTAAATCCTTTAATTGTGTATATGAGATTATATCGTCTTTTTTTTCTTTTTTCGTTTATTCAGTGTTAGAGTATCAATGGATATAATAATGTTAAAATTGGAAATTGGTGAGTAGGAAAACTTTAAACATCCTTCCTAGCATAAAAAGCTGTATATAATAGCCGCTCGATATTCTCTTTAATGTCTAAGTCAAGACAGTTAAAATCGTAACAGATTCAGATAAGTTTTTTTTTGTGTGTGATTTGTTAAACGTTTTCGCTGATGGACTCTTTATCCTTCCATAGGTAACTATAGCATCCGGTAGACTTCAGGTAATGTTTATATTTAACAATCTCCGCTTACTAAATAATATAGGTATATGTATAGGGAGTGTGGATGTTTATATGGTGTGTATAGTATAATGGTACATTTGACATGTACGACTATTTAATGTGGATATTCATGAAAGTATATATCATAAACACATGCGTAAAAGTAAACAGTGAGGATACATCAAAGGGAAACATATATATGAATATGTTTTAAATTTAACTTAGTAATGTACACGGTAACAATTATGGGACAGTTAGTAAGAATTCGACTTATTGTAGTAGTGGCCTGCAAGATAATATATATATATATATATATATATATGAAATGAATATATATGTATATATTAAAATGAATATATATATATATATATATATATATAGATTAAAAGGAATATATATATATATTAAAATGAATATATGTATATATGTGTGTGTGTGTGTACTAAAATGAATATATATATATATATATATACTAAAATGAATATATATATATATATATGTATCAAAATGAACACACACACGCACACACATATATATATATATATATATATATATGAGCACTCTGACGAAGGAATTAACGGTTGCCACTCGCATAATGTAAAGCTCCTCGAATGAATTGATCACTTTGATATCCGGTAAGGCAAAAATGTAAACAAACGAAAGCTACTGCACACTGCCTTATAATTCCCGAACTGATGTGGTTCGGTTGCTGGCTGAGTGGTACGATGCAAAGTCTAACGTAAAGCTGGGCGTGTTTCGATCCCAGCTTCAAACGTCCTATGTACCTAGCCACACTGAAGAGTTGTGATAAAACGTAACAGTCTGTCTGTGGATGACAAGTCTCTCTCTCACTATATATATATATATATACATACATATATATGTTAAAATGAATAGGTACACAAAAGAATTGGTTTGAAGGTTTTTATTATATATTATATTTCTGCTCTACACATATTTAGGATTTGATGTCTTCTTCAGGAGATTATTGTTTGTTAAGTTGTATTTATACACACACGCATATATACACACGGATACACACTTATATACGCAAAAAAAAAACTCCCCCTGAAAACACTTACATAGACCAAAGGTTTTCACGAACAAAAAACTCCAATGGGACATTCACTGATACAAAACTGTTACAAAGCAAAATCAAAATAACCTATCAAAATAATCTTTACTATATTGGCAGTAATCAAAACGTAACATAACTATTCTGAATCTTTAAAAGAAAACGTAAAGCCTGGAACACGAATATTTGAAATAATAAAAACGTAAATACCGAATTTGAAATTATTTTAAAATATTCACTTTTCTCTCGTCTGACCTGCAATGATCTTTATATATATATATATATATATATATGTGTGTAAAATAATTATGAATACTAATTAATTATATATATACATATAATTACTTAATCATAGCATATTACTTAATCCTATTTACATATATAGTAACATGCGCTCATATATATATATATATATATATATATATATATATATATATACTATTCAAACGTACCAGAAATTATGGACACAATTCTCTATAACTACGTGTTTTTTCCATTGCCGAAATCTTAATGTTTTCAATTGCCACCCATTATATGTATTCTGTATTTGTCATTCTTGCTGGTTGTATGAAAACTTCAATTATATATATATATATATATATATATATATATATAGATAGATAGATAGATAAAACCCTAATCTCTTTCTCCTCATAAATATATGAATTCAATAAGTTTCCAGACTTTTTTGTACAGGCATCTAAAATTGACGTAGACTCTTGAAAATTCACTATGTTATTGCTATACATCTTATGAGATGCCTGACCAATTTTTATGATTTCACGTTCAAATGAACAGCTACACCAGCAATTGGAATACAACCTACTAAAGCCTGATTGTCACAGCTGGTGAATTTCAAAAATGCAATCTGGACGTGAGGACACTTTAGAAGAAGGATATGCAATAAAATTCTGTTTTAAACTTGGAAAAAATGCCACAGAAACGTATGGAATGCTTCAGACTGCTTTTCGACCATCTTGCATGAATCGAGCATCAGTTTTTGAGTGGCATAAGAGATTCAAGGAAGACAGGGAGTCTGTGAGGGAGGATGAGAGGTGTGGGTGTAGTAAGGTAGTCCATACACCAGAGTTGATAGGCCAAATGGTTAGGGTTAGGGTTATTATGTTGAGGTTTTAGGGGAGTTCAGGAAGAGATTCATTGGGAAGAGGCCATCACTCTTCAAATCTGGTCAGTGGCATTTCCACCAGGACAATGCACCAGTCCACAACTCCATCCTTGTCACAGACTATTTGACCAACATGGGCATCAACACAGTTCTTCACCCTCCCTATAGCCCAGAGTTTGCTCCGTGACTTTTGGTTATTCCGTAAGCTCAGAGGCTGACGTTATGAGACATTTGAGGAGATGAAAGAGGCTGGGGCAAAGGTCATTGACACGCTCACACAAAAGGACTTCAGTAGGGCCTTCCAGAAGTTGTTGTAACAGTACAAGTGCATTGCAGCCGGAGGAGATTACTTGGAAGGGGACTAGAGTTTCATGTGTGTACTATCAATAAAAGTGCCCACACGAAAAAAGTCTGGAAACTTATTTAATGATCCTCGCATATATATACATATATATATAATTATTTAACATAACATATTACTTAATTATATATATATATATATATATATATATATAAAGACCTGCAAAGATAGGATACCCAACGACACTAATGAATAAGGGTTGGAATAAGCAGAAAAAATACCACAAAGAGAATTAAGGAACCCGAAAAAGCACAACAACTAGAAACACCTAGCATACGTCGGAACCTACAACAAAAACAACCCATAATTATTCATAGAAATAATAAAAAAAATCCTGAAGAACTTAAAAAAAAAGACAAAATCAAAGAAATACTAGACACAACAAAAATCATTAGAAGCCAGAGACAACTCAAAAATCTTAAAAGAATATTCACCTCTTCTACATTCGGAAAAATACAACACACGGAGTTAGCAAATGCAAATAAACGAAGTTACCAAATAAATGAAGTTATCAAATAAATGAAGTTACCAAATAAATGAAGTTATCAAATAAATGAAGTTACCAAATAATCGAAGTTATCAAATAAATGAAGTTACCAAATAAATGAAGTTACCAAATAAACGAAGTTATCAAATAAATGAAGTTACCAAATAAATGAAGTTACCAAATAAATGAAGTTACCAAATAAACGAAGTTACCAAATAAACGAAGTTATAAAATAAATTAAGTTACCAAATAAATGAAGTTATCAAATAAATGAATTTACCAAATAAACGAAGTTACCAAATAAACGAAGTAAAATATGTGATATAATTATATAAGGGAAATCTTATACCTTTAAAAACCCGGTAAGAAAATTCAAAATAGATAAAGACTTAAATTGCAACTCAAAAAACACAGTCTACATACTTGAATGTAGCAAGCGCATAGAAATATGCATATGGTGAACACAGGCCCTTAATACAAAGATATCACTTCACAAGAGCAATAAAAGAAAATAGAAAATTAAGATACGAATGTCTTCAAGATTTTTTAAAATAATGCCCATATACCAAACTAACGACTACACGCTACTTCAAATAGAAGAAAAAATTATTGATAAATTTAAACCAAAGTTAAATAAAATATGAAGCACACACACACACACACACACACACACACACACACACACACACACACACACACACACACACACACAAATGGACACAAACATACATTGATATGTGTATATATACACACAAAAAAAAATTATTAGTAAAAAATAATTACCGGTAAATTTCAAACCGCACTACCAGACAAAAAACTCCAAGACACACACTCACACACATACAGAGAGAGAGAGAGAGAGAGAGAGAGACAGACAGACAGACAGACAGACAGACTGACAGACAGAGACAGAGACAGACAGACAGAGACAGAGGTAGAGAGAGAGAGACAGAGAGAGAAATAACTGTAAGTGAAATCCGATATCACTCCATCACACACACAACGAAAAAAACGAATCAAATATGAAATACCAATAAGGGGTAAAGCAGATTAATGTAAACACAGAGTTCAAGTCTCATTGAGTACCCCATTAACAAGGCCTTGTGCCATATATGTTCTCTCACGAAAGCAACAAGCTGGAAACGTATACGTATGTAAGAACAAAATAAATAAATAAATAAATCCTAAAAAAAAGATACGAATCTTTTCGTGGATCTATTCATTCTAAAATGTTTCTTTCTCTCTTTTGACCAACAACAACTTTTTTTTATGTATGAAACGATAAAGCATCCTGAAATCTATAAAGGAATTATAAATTCCACACAAGGTTGTTTAAAAAAACGTTTGAACAATAGTCCTTACAACGTAAAGTTATTGCGAAATAATTAGGACTAAAACTACAGCTCATGATTTCGGTAAGGATGATTGAAAAGAAATAGATGGGTTCATGAATCGTTTAAAATTCTGCGATTTGCAGATTATGTTTTAAGAAAAAGTCTTTGACGAAAAAAAAAAAAGATAAGAAAGAAATAAAACGGCTGTATTGTGCGTGTAAAAATCTTTAATGTTTTTTGTTTTTTTCTAGAAAATCTAAATTTTTTAAAGGTATTTAGGCGTTGATGATGTAATGGTTACTCTCCGGGGGAAATGGACACGGTGACCTGAGTTCTAATACTGCACAAGGTTGTTTGCATTTCACATAGCCAAAAAGTTGCTATTCTAGCTTTGGGTAATTATGAAGGCAGTCTATGGTCTTTAATCTCGGTATGGCAACCAGTCTCCGAGAAGATAAACTCTGAATTCAAACTTATTGAACTGCGCTTAAAATTGAACTTGTGCCGCATTCTGCTCGTTATATATATATATATATATATATATATATATATATATATATATATATGTGTGTGTGTGTGTGTGTGTGTGTGTGTGTGTGTGTGTGTAGTTGCGGGTGATTAGATATATTCATGTAGATATTTCTCACACTTATGCATATATCTAGACGAAGATATGAATAGATTTACAAACGCACGCGCGTGCGCGCACACACACACACACACACATAAGTATGGTAGTGTATATGTGTTTGTATGCATACATGTGTGTGTGCGTGAGTGTGAATTCTTTTGGAATTATTATCGAACATTTGGGAATATTTCATGAACATACACGCGTACAAATATTCAACCAACGCACTAGCATATACAAAAACTAACTCTTGTAAATGGCTATATATATAAATATATATGTATGTATGTATTTATGTATCTGTGTGTATGTGTGTGTGTGCATGTATGTATATGTGTGGAGATATGTATATATGCTTGCATATATGTGTGTGACTTCTTTCGGACTTTTTATCAAACACTTGTGAATACTTTATGTACATACAAACACCTGCGCAAGCACATACGTGTATTCACCTGTATACACACACACACACACACACACACACACACACAGACACACAATATATATATATATATATATATATATATATATATATATATATATATATATATATATACAGGTGTATATGTGCATAATTTGGGAAGGTTGAAGAATCACTTCATTGTGAACGGCAGATATTTCACCTGTCATGACCTCGTAAGTAGAGACGTTTTTATTTATCTGCCATAAATGTATGAATAAAGAAAGCCGGATATTGCATCGATTTCCATTCTTTTCTCAAGACACGCAAAGAGGGTGACCATGACCCCCAGATGTCCGCCTTTGGTCAAACAGAGTCAACTTGGTTCAGATTTCCGACGATCGGCCAAACTTGGGTCTGGTTTCACTCTCTCCAACCATATAGAACTCTTGAAAAGAAAAACATGCAGATTCCTTCATTGTTTAATCATATCTTTAAAAAAGTAATTGTGATGAGAGTGTCTCACTAAACCCATATATTAGTTAATAATTTTATTGGCAGGTAAAATTCCATCTCTGGAAAAGAGCTAAATTTTTGTCATATATTTACCCCAGCGTGTTACTGACTAATAATCCTCGTATTCATACGCGCTTGCAGTAACGCGGTCTGAAAATTCTGATTACGCTCTTAAGCTAAACCATTGTGGTGGCCACTGGGAAATTTTCATTTCCTCATAAGTTATTTGAGCCGGTTTGTTTTCCGACATGTCAAACCTTTTTTTATTTTATACTAAAGTCAGCTTAACAATTATAGAATGCAAGTATATATGTCCAAAATATGCGTTTTCATGTCATTTTAAACAGGTCAACGCTTCATGATTAGTTGCAATACTGTTTTAAGAGCCAATGTAGTTCAGAATCATTTTTAACATGTAAACACTCCATACTTAGTTATGATATCAATTTTATAAGAATCAGTGTATTCATAAAGTTTCCAACAATTAAAATTCATATTTTGTTTTAATATTTAGTTTTAAACCCCTATGTATTGATATAGTTCATAATCATCTTAAACAGGTAAACATTACATATTTAGTTTTTATAGTTGTTTCATGAGACAACGTATCAATTAAGTACGCAATCATTTTTAATGGATCAAAAAAACATAATAGTAATATGAGTTTTAAAAGCAAATGTATAAATAAGTTCCCAGTAATTTTACACAGGTAAATTCTTCACACTAAGTTTTAATATCAATTTTTTAAACACCAACGTATTCTTATCGCATAAAATTATTTTAAACATTCAAACACTCCATACTTAGATCTGTCTGTTTCACGAGCTAAAGTATAAAGGTTAGTGACCATAGTCGAGGGTGACCCGAAGGCTCCCTTTTCAATAGCTACAACACCGAGGTGTAGGGGAGGACGCTACTCCTTCCCCTGAAAATGGTAATGAAACATGTCTCTTTAAATATTTGTTAGTAAGATTGGCGACCATAGTCGAGGGTGACCCGAAGGTTCCCTTTTCAATAGCTACAACACCGAGGTGTAGGGGAGGGCGCTACTCCTTCCCCTGAAAATTTTAATGAAACATGTCTCTTCAAATATTAGTAAGTAAAGTTGGCGACCATAGTCGAGGGTGACCAGAAGGCTTCCTTTTCAATAGCTACAACACCGAGGTGTAGGGGAGGACGCTACTCCATTTCCTTGATTACTCCTCTTTACCCTTATAGTGCTGAGAGCTAAGCAAAGCGGTATCAAGTACCATTTCTTGAGTCTTTGGTATGACTTGACCTGGGATTGAACCCAGGTCTCCCGGACGATTGGCGAACACTCTACTCATTAGGCCAATGGCCCGGCTAAAGTTGCTAAATATCCTTTTAAATATTTTCCAAATATTTCTTTTTTCATTTGTTTTTAAATTCTACATGTGTTACATTAATCCAATCATTCACCCATTAGATCACACTTTCTTTAATAAGTTCAATGCTGCATATTCATATAAATTAATTACCAACTCACTTTTAAAAGTGCAGCATTTTTGTGACCCAATTATAGTCAATTCTTCATTACTATCCATCTTTTTATTGCTTTTTTTTAATTCGTCCTATTAACATGTTTCCCATGAACCAATCCATTAGAATTTTCGGGTTATGATAAAAAAAAAAAATACAAGAAAATTACATAATAGTTATAGATTTTCGTAACCAATTAAAAAAGATGAGTTTGGCATTATGCCTATATTTACTAAACTTAGCTTAGTCTGAGATAAAGTCAAAGTAATGTTGCATTGCTAAAAAGTGCTCCAAATGAGGGTTACTAACCCGAGGATTTTGAATAGATCACAACAGAGATACCTCTAGTGAAATTTTAATTAACATATACTTCGGCAATAATATCTCATCTACTGAAATCGATGTCAACATATGCATAAGGAAGGCGTGGAATGCTATTAGCTGGTTGTTGATCATATCGAAATCTGATCACTCTAATAGAGTAAAACGGTAGTTATGTCGGTATTACTGTATAGGTGCACCACCTGGATGCTAACCAAACCAATGGGGCAAATGCTAGATGGAAAATACACAAGAATGCTACCAACTGTTTTGAATAATTCCTGGAAGTAGCAGTCGACAAAACAGTTGCTGTACTGCGACTTGCCTTCATTCTCTCAAACCATCGAAGTAAGACGAACAACACAGGCTGGGTATGTAAAATCCAAATAATAAGCGACATTCTCTTATCATATTTACCAACCCCTCCGCTCGGGCAGGATATGACACAAGGTCAATTTTTAAGCGAAGTTTAACAGGTTTGAATTCAGAGTATTCCTTTTCCTAGATTAGTTGCCTCACCAAGGCTGAAGAACCTAGTCTGTCCTACTATTTACCCATAGCTGGAGAGAGAATAATTGGATTCATACCTTTCCCAAGGGTATTAGTTCTATGTGAAATGCAATCAGTATCGCCCAAGATTTGAACTCGTGTCGCCGTGTCTATTTCCTATGACGATAACTATTCTCTTATAGACTGCCACACATGGACACACCAGTGTTGGCCGACTAGCAAGGACTTGCATACGTCAGCTCTGTGCAGACACCAGATGCAGTCTAGAGGACCAACCAGGAGCGATAGATGATAGGAACAAAGAGACTCAAGGAACTTGGTGCTATCAGCACGACTTGATGATGATAACAGTAGCTCAGTGCCAGTTGAAATACAGAAACTCTGAAGCAAGTGTTGTGTAGCCAGTGAATAGTAAGCTACTTTCAGTAATAATAGTTTGTGAGACTTAATTGTTGATGCTAGAGGAATTATTTCAGAAGGATAGTAGTCTAATCCTTGTACAACGACAAAACTAAAACACACACACACACACACACACACACACACACACACACACACACACACACACACATACCCCATTGTCCAATCGGCTAGGGCTGTAGAATACACCGACTGCTTCTCTGCAGAGGAATAAGGCCTCGTTCAACGAGTGTCCTGTTTATGACACTAAACAATCTGATAGTGAAGTTCCAGTAATGCTTCAACTTTGGGAAATGTGAAGTACCCCTTCATTGCCATCGCTCCCAGGTTCATTTTGGCCCGGAGTGGTACCTACTCATAGGGTCCAATCCATGGATCAAATAGAACTAAACTGTGAACTTTTACTTAACTGAATTGCTTGAAATAGGACTGTTTTAACACTTAAACTGCGTAAACTGAACTGTTTGAAATAGAACTGTTTTTAAATAGAAGTAAACTGTTTACTTATGCTATACTGGATGGTTTGAAATAGAACTGTTTTGACATTTAACTAAACTGTTCTGAAATTTAAGTGTTTGTAAGCAAAAACTATACTTATACTAAACTGAACTGTTCAAATTTTAATTCCGCGTTAAATTACCCCCTAAAGCTTAATACGCCGTAAAACAAAACAACACACACACACACACACACACACACACACACACACACATATATATATATATATATATTTATATATATATATATATGGGGAACCAGATTATTTTCATATTCAAAAAAGTGTTAATGTGCAAAAAAGGCTTGAGAAACTTTTATTTTTGTATATGTATTTTTGTATTTATTGACCAATCGACATTTTAAATTTACTTTGAGATACTTCGCACGCGAAAATATTAGCGCGAAAAATTTGAAGTATCAAAATACAAAATAATTTAAGAAATCTTTTCCCTCATTGACTCTTATAAATGCATTTTTTAACCAATTAAAATAATAGCAAAATCATCAATTTTTAAAATTTTGGGCGTACCTCAATCTTATGAAAAGCGAAGAAATAAACATTTTCCATTTGGAACGGACTTATTCTGCACCGACTCACCAACTTTTGAGTGAAAATATACCTCCTTTCTCTTTTAAAATCTATTTAATTTCAACATCGCTTAATCATCTTAAACTAAACAAGTATGTTATTGTTTGCATAGATCTATTAATACTGTCATGACAAATCTCTCCGCTTCCTGATGAAAATGTCCGCTGCAGCCCAATAAATGCTAACACATAAATATTTTCCCTACATACTGACACACTCTCACACATATCTTTTAAACACACAAAATATGCCAATTTAGATTAAAGTTAACAATTAAGCCACGTGGACTCTTCTGCTAATTATTTTTATTAGATAGGAATACTTGATATCATATAACCTTGTGCAAGAAAAAACCTCTTAAGAAACAGCTACACAACTACAATGTACGCAATTCCCTAGCTTCTATGCATGAAATAACACTGATGGGTTACCATGCCGTTAAAATTACACACGCACTTACTTACTCACTCGATCAATCAAACTGCAATCCTTCTTCTAAGAAATTATATACCTGTATTTAAAGCCGAAGGACTTTTATAGAAAACAGAAACAACTTTAATGAATATATATATATATATATATATATATATCTTTATTCCATGTCTTTTTATTCAAGGAGAGAGTTCTCAAAGTGAAACGAGCTGGATTGCGAATCCGCTTATTGCCCTACCCATATATATATATATATATAGAGAGAGAGAGAGAGCGGGGGGAGACCCTTACATCTATCTATATATATATATACGCCTTCGCGTCAATATATTAAAATATACCCGCATATAAATAGTACCCCGGCTGTTCTTCTACAAAGATAGTTGGAATTAAATATTCACGAGATACAAACTTTGTATGTGTAAATAGTTGACCAAGGATAAGCCTAGGCCAAATAGTAGGCCTAGAATTTCCAGTTGTAAAATTCAACAAATAGTCACGGAGAGTATCGGATGATATACGAGTATATATGGTACACCCAACAAAAGCAATAATGAAATTTTAAAGCGATGCACAAGGATCTTTCTAATAATGAAAACAGAAGATTTTAGATTTTCACCACAGTCAATGAAACATTCTCCAAAATCTAAGCAAGGTTTTCATACACCAATATCTTATACAATTTGGTACTTTCAAAATCTGCTAATAGGAGATCTATTTTGAAAATGAAAAATAGACGATTTTTAACTTGATACTGTAAAGAGGCAGCGAATTGTATTATGCACCATATTTTTTAAATATCTTACACTTTTTTTAAATTTTTATTTTCATTTTATTTCATTTTTTTTATTTTGCAGGCGGTGGGTGGAAATTGGATCCATTCCTGGAAGTGAAGTTTAGAAAATTGGGACGGCGACGTAAAATGGCACTTCGCACTTTGTCATTGATTTTTGCGACTTTTGCGATTTTTGGATTCGTCTATGAGAAATTCTCTGACAGGAAAGCGGGAAAGCATTTCGATGTTTTAAGTCTATCAACAAATAACAATATAAAAAGAATCGCTTATATGTCTTGGCTATGGACAGGCTTGGTACGCGCGCACACACACACCCACACACACACACATATATGAGTATACACATAAATATATATATATATATGAGGGTCTCTCTCTTTGTCTATATATATATATATACAGAGAGAGAGAGATAGTGACCCTTACATCTATCTATCTATCTATCTATGCCTTCACGTCAATATATTAAAATATACCCATGTATACATAGTTCTATATGTATTTTTACGAAAAGCCATTTTGCATACATACATAAATACAGAGAGAGAGAGAGAGAGAGAGAGAGAGAGAGAGAGAGACGCTCTTCCACCCATCCATTGATCCATCCATCATTACATATGTATATATATGGGGTCATATATAAATACGTACATACCTACATATACATAAATCTCTCCCTCTCTTTCTCTCTCTCTCTCTCTATATATATATATATATATATATATTTATATATATATTTTACGGACAGGCTTCTTTCACACACACACACACACACACTCAGAGTATATATATATATATATATATATGGTATTTTACCGCTGTTGAAAAGGCAGTGGCCTCTTTCACAATTCTTGAAAAAGTACCGGCTTCTAAGATCTTTTCTTTCTCTTTTCAGATTATTCCTGGAAAATATTTGAAAATCTGATATAATTTTCTAAATAATCCGAAATCATGCTTTGGACGATGGATCAGATAATGTAAAGACATATTACTCAACTAAGTCTTTCAAGATTGTTCAAGCAAGTTTACAGAAAGAAAGTTCAATTTCAACACACTTCCAAACAGGAGTCCGATTTTCTAGATATTCAAGAACTTTGAAGCTCATAGCACTTGTGAAGATCGTAGAGATACGGTTCCTTCTCCATTTGGACCTCCGATGACAATCCGCACACCCAAGAATGTTACTAGGGTTTAAGAGTCAGTCGGTCAGACTTCGTTCAGATCAATGCCTTTTGGTGAACGGTAGACATCTGGAGTATGTACTTTAGGGCTCCTCTTGACATTTTTGTTTACGATTGAGACAAAATCGATACAGATCTTAAAATGTTATTCTTTAACTTTCAATAAACGTAATTTTCAATGCACTATCATTTGTGGTCTTTGATTTGTGCCTGATCATTTTGTTCTAAAAGTTGTACAACATTCGGTTGGTTGGTTGGTTGGGTTATATGGTATATCAACCTTTGTAGGTTATTTAACACCAAATCCATTTTATTCAAATAGTTCTATTTCAAACAATTCAGTTTAGCCTGAGTACACAGTTTATATGTCAAAAACATTTCAATTTCAAACTATTCAGTTTATTCAAACAGTTCGAATTCAGCTAATTCAGTTTAGAATAAGTACAGATTTTGCTAACACATAGTTAAATGTCAAACAGTTCTATATGAAGCAATTCAGTTTAGTGTAAGTACAGTTTCAATGTCAAAAACAGTTCCATTGCAAACAATTCAGTTTAGCATAAGCACGCAGTTTAAATGTAAGTACAGTTTAATTGTGAAAAAACATTTCTATTTCAGGCTATTCAGTTTACTCAAACAGTTCTAATTCAAACAATTCAGTTTAGAATAAGTATCAAGTTTAGTTCTATTTAACCCAAAGATAGAGCCCTGTCAGGTGCTACCATTCCGGGCCAGAGCGAACCTGGGAGCAATAGCAATGAAGGAGTGCTCTGCCTTCCCCAAAGCTCCAGCGTCACTGAAACCTCATCATCAGATTGTTTAGTGTCATATCCAGGGCACTCATTGAGGGTGTCTTTACCCTCTGCAGAGGTTGTGCAGTCGGTGTATTCAACAGCCCCAGCCAAATGGGCAAGTACAACATTCAGCCCATTGGCCGAGTGGGTAGGAAGCGCTGTTTACAGTTGCCCCTTTTTTCAAGGAAATCAACAGTGATGGATCATTTCATACCCCAAAAGACTGTCAGCATCACCTTCTTTACTAATCGTTGCACCCAGGACATTTTCTTTACCAGAAAGTCAGAGTGTTTCCATTCCATGGACTGTCTTTTCAATCAGTCTCGTATTGGCAAACTCGTATTTCAGTCATTCGTTAACATTTTTTTTTACGAAAACAAGCTTCTTCGAACACATTCTTTTGTAATTTCGTATAGTTTGCGCTTCTCAGCCAGGAAAAAATATTTGATTTACCTCGCTGCTTAGTTTCTGATTGGTCGGAAAATATTTTTATGACCTTTAATTTTTCTGGTGCAAGTGAACTTAGGCAAGTGGTAATAGTGGTTATAACAAACTAATGTCTTTTATTGGATCATGATGCTGTTCTGGATAGAATTTTCAGCTCATAGCAGTTCCAGTTTTTCTCTTCGGAATAGCAATATTCATACATGATATGAAATGAGCACAGAAAGGTCTCTGTGTAGCAATTACAGATGTAACGTTACGGGATCAAATATGATGAAGTATCAAATATAAATGCAAGTAACACTTCGCGCTCAGCTATAAATAAAGTTTTACCTGACGAAACCCAAATGAATAGATGTTACTTTTTTCAAAGACAAAGCAGATCCGTTGTTTCTTATACGAAAGTTCATTTTCTGACTGTAACATTACATAGCAGTCGTCAGCAAAAAGAGAGATAAAGATAGAGTGAAAGATATTAGTTGTTACATAGACACGCCAAAACTCACATTCGTGAGAGACGAGCGATCAAATCACCGACTTCCATTTCTTCACCCAACTCGTCCCTTTGACCCGAATCTGTCCGACCAACGACGACTCTCTTTGGCCGATCAGGCAATCGCAACAGAGTGACTGCTAAAAATCTCCCTACTTATATAATATATTAATTATTTCGTCAACAAATGATGATAAGAACATGTGTCATTAACTTTTAGTGTTATACCATCTTATCTTAAGTCAGCCGACATTGCATTCAGAATGTTCATTTTTTAACATCCTGTTCCTTTTGTTATGACAGGCTGACTGTTGTCCCATGGACCCTTAGTACTCTCACCTGACCTTTCTCGAATGCGACTTACACTTCAATTCAAAGTTTTTAGCTAACTCACAATTCATTACAACACATAAAATAATTAACTAATATAATTATCATCCTTGATAACATTTCATTGATAAACCAGTCTTAAAATAACAAATAGTGTGCACCAGTCTGAACCATGATCTTAACTGATCTTATTTGAGAAAAATAGTTCCACATTAGCTACAGGGTGGAACGATAAAATTGACACCCTAGAAAAAACGATATGATTCCATTTCTGTTTAATAAAAACCGGTTTTCTTTTTTTGTTGCAGACCATCAACTAGTTGGCCAGTTGTGTACAAATCCCAAGAGCGATAGGAGCCTTCTATCATGTCTGAAAGTGACACAATGTTCAACGAGCGAGATCAGAGATGCGCTGCTGTACAACTCATGCTCTCTACCGATCCAAGTTATGACAACAGGACCATTGCCAGCACCCTCAAAATGCAAGTCTGGATTGCCACGAATAACAGGGATGTGCCCAGGGTGATGAAAACAAAGTTTCCGGCTACGGTTATGATCTTTGGTGTGGTTTCAAGTGAGGGCCATATCATGCCACCTCACATCTTCGAAGTCGGCTTGAAAGTCAACACCAAAGTGTACCTGGATGTGCTGAACAGTGTGGTAATCCCCTGGTGCAATCAGGTGGTCGGAGGCAGATCCTGGGTGTGGCTGCAGGACTTGGCGCCGGTCCACAAGTCCAAAGAGACCCAGGCTTGGCTTCAGAAGGAGTGCTACGACTTTGTACCCTTCTCTCACTGGTCCCCCTCCTCCGCTGACCTGAACCCGCTGGACTACTTTGTTTTGTCATACGTCGAGAACATCACCAGCATGACCTCCCACAACACCAAAGCCAGCCTGATCGCCTGCATCCGCCGAGTATTCGCCGAGCTCCTGCCGGAGCTTGTGGAAAAGACATGCTCCCAGTTCCAGATCCGTATCGAGGTGCAGATTGAGGCTGAAGGCGGCTACATTGAATAGATGTCAGCTTTACTAAATAATCAAGTTACCTGAATTGATTTTTTCTATAAAAGTTTTAAAATAAAGCTGTAGTGTTGTTTTCTTTAGGACGTCAATTTTATCGTTTCACCCTGTAGATGGAGTTACTTTACATAGTTTACTTGCACCTGACAGGTAGTGGTTTAAAATGTGGTAGGCATTTCTATCGTGCTCTGTACTTTATTTGACTGCGCCTAAAGTTTAACGACATTTATAAGAATTCCCTAACATTATATACAGAAGAAGGCACTTAGAGAAAATCTCGACATTGTACCATTAAATTATCTTTCATTTGTATTTCAGAGTTTATAATATTGGAAACTACGGTACATTATATTTGACAACTTGTTTATGTTGTTTACAATAGATGGGTAGAGTGGTCGCCAATGGTCCGGGAGACCGGGGTTTAGTCCCAGGTTGAGTCATTCCAAAGACTCGAAAAAGAGTACTTGATACCTCTAGAGTACCCCTCGACAACGGTCGCCAACTTTGAATGGGCCATTGGCCTAATGAATAGAGTGTTCACTAATAATTCGGGAGACCGGGGTCAATCCCAGGATGAGTCATACCAAAGATTAAGAAATAACACTTGATGCTACCTGGCTTCACACTCAGCCTTATAAGGTACGGATCAAGAGTTAAGTGGTGCAATCCAGAGAATGGAGTAGCACCTTCCCCTATACCTCTGTGTAGAAGCTATTGAAAAGGGACCCTTCGGATAGCTCTCGACTAAGGTCGCCAACTTTGACCGGACCATTGGCCTAATGAGTAGAGTGTTCGCCAATGGTCCGGGAGACCGGGGTTCAATCCTAGGTTGAGTCATACCTCTACTAAGGTCGCCAAATTTACTTACTTTACTTTTTTTACATTTCTCCAAAGAGAAAAATCACAAAATATTTCAACTTACCTTATTTGATCCGTAACGTTAAACAACTTTTGGCAATCTTTCAAGAAAAAATGAAATACGTATACATTCAATAACTCAATCACACACACACACACACACCAAACATTTTCAGGCAACACTTTTATGAATATATACACACACACACACACACACACAGGTAAGCAGGTGCGTTTATTGTCAGTAGGCAGGAATTAATTGAAAATTACTACTTTAATAAGGCTTTTATATATAGATATATATACACACGCATGCATATGTGCGCGTGTATCTTCCTGTATCTATGCACACGCACCCCCAACATATATATGGTCCATTGAGAGAAAAACGTAAATACTTTAAAATCCATAAGAGAATTTGCTTTTAGTAACCTAAAGGCAAAATCTTTTGTGGATTTATTCATTTTAAATATATATATATATATATATATATATATATATATATATGTATGTGTGTGTGTTTGTGTGTGTGTATAATATTATAAACTATACAATAGGATAGGAATAACTCTGAGTTTCTCAGTGAGGATCGGAAACGTGAAACTCACACTCATACTCTCTATCTGGTTTTTATTATTGTACTATTTCATATTATATGATAATATTATTGTATATATATTATTGTACTATTTCATAATATTTTATTAGCGTATTTCTATTTAATTTCACACTTGAACATATAATGATATCATTCTTTATTTTGTCCATAAACCACTGTAAACATTTTACTTAATAAACATACTTTACTTTTTGATTTCAATTATATATATATATATATATATATATATATATATATATATATATAAGATATCAACCCCCGATTGAATATTAAGTTCACCATGTCTCTGACTTAAGTAGTAATTTCCCATTACTAAAAACTTCTTTCTTCTTGATTTTCAACACCTATCAATTGTAAATAATTGTCAAAGCTTTTAGATTATATATATATATATATTTGAAGGTGCTCGTGGTAAAATGTTTCTCGCGGTAGAAAATGGACGTAGCCACTACGAATTCAAATCTGGATGAGACATTTTGCATTTCACAAAGGGCTTATACTATTAGGTATGAATCCAACGATTCTTCATCCATGGGTAAATTGTCGGGCTTTTTATCCTTTGCATGGCAACCAGTCTAGGAGAATGAAAACTCTTAATTTAAACCTGTTGGACTCCGCTTTAAAATTGACCTTGTGTAGCAAGGTTTCGATAATTGCTATAAAACGCTATAATTCAATTAAACATCCTTAACATGTTTGCACTTGGGTAAAACCAGTTCTATTTAACCTATTGATGGGACTCTAGCAGGTACTACAACTCCGAGTCAGAGTGAACCTGGAAGTAATGGCAATGATAGGGTACTCCACATTACCCAAACCTTCATGACTGAAGTAACACCATCACATGCAGCTTAGTGTCATAACCAGATCATTCATTGGAGATTGTGTTACCCATTTGCAGATGTGTTGTCAGCGTATTCGACAGCCCTAACCGACTAGCCTGATGTATGTGCATGAGTATAATTACATAATATTATCTAATCACATATATTTACTATATATATATATATATATATATATATGTGTGTGTGTGTGTGTGTATGTATGTATATATATATTGCCATAACATTATATTGTGTGAGTAATTATCTAATATTATAATGATATATTTAATGAAACAATATAATAGATGAATATATATATATATATATATATATATATATATATATATACTTTCATTTATAAAATCGATCTTTTCAATCATTTACTAAAGATTATAATCATTATTTGAAACCATATAGCTGTCTTCAAATTATTAGTAACAAATAGGAATTCTCGATAAATAGAATTACTAATGTTAACTAGCAATAATTGAAATGACTTAACTGTGTGCCAACAAATGACTACCAACAACTTGTTTAAAATTACTTGCCAACAAACTATTCACTTACGAATCTATATATTTTTATTTCGATCCTTTCAAATCGCCGCATGGATTTTATGATATCCAGCTGGAATTTGCTTATAAATTTTCCGTATCTAACTGGTTCCCAATTACTTTCAGACCCCTCTTGGGCTATCATCAATGGGTGAGTATATTGCCAAACTACAATACAGAGTTTTATTTATACTGGTGTAAAATTTCTTTTTAAAATTAGATCTATAAATGGCAACAGTAGTTAAAGACATTTGAATACATTTGCACTGGTTTCAAAATTAATTTTATTGGGGTTGGGACTTTTATTTTTGATATGCAGTACTTCAAGAATTTGTAATCTTCGTTTGAATTTTTGTTGTTCCAATATTGTGTTATCGGTAAGAATTTTCCAAAATTCAGTTGTAGAACAGGAATGTTTATTCAGATGTTGTGCAATTGAGCTACTATCGGAAAGATGCATGGTATGTCGTCTCGACAACGTAGTTGACTTTAAACCAACATATATATTTTTGTTTTTGGAAGTACAATCTGCAAAAGGACATTTATATTGATATAAAATGTTAGTTCTTTGCAAAACTCCAACAAGGTCGGGGATGAATTATTGTTAATAACCAAGATAAAGGTTTTAAATTTATTATAGAATATGATAAGTTTTATTTTTATAAGGGTCGATGGGGAGTATGTTTCTTCGAGTCAACTTTTTAAAAATATTTTCATCTAATTTATTATTGTAGTGCGTATATATATATATATATATATATATAAAGTTTAAGTCGAGGACGACCTAAAGGTTCCCTTTTCAATAGCTACTACACCAAGATGTAGGGGATGGTGCTACCCTTTTCCCTGGATTTCCCCTTTACCCTTGATCCGTACCTTATAATGGTGAGTGTCAAGCAAGAAGGCATCAAGTACCATTTTTTGAATCTTTGGTATGACTCGACTTGGGATTGAATCCCGGTCTCCCGGGCCATTGGCGAACACTCTACCTTCAAGTCAACGGATCGGATATATATAAACTGGATTTGGTATTGAATAATCCTCAAGGTTGATATGCCATAAAATACCAACCAAGAAATCATTTGAAACTAGTGTCCTTTCCTTTGCTAGGGTTCTTAGCTCCCTATGTCCTTGGCCAGATCTTAAGGTTTCCAGTCCTTCCTTTTGAATGTCTGCCTCAGGTTATCAAGTTAAATTTTGAAAATGGCAGTTTTTAGGAATTTTTGTTCAGGTGTTTCTTCGGGGATCCGTAGCACATGACCAAATATGAACCATCACAGTTACACCACCCTTGTTGATTGTGGAATGGTTTTTCACATCGTGTACTATGTCTTACTGGAGATTAAGCTGTTTGTTCATCGGTGTCTAATGATAGTTCTCTGATGTTTACAGAAGCATCCATCAAACTGATTTATTGCTGCCTTTGGAGCTGCACAGCTTCTGCAATTGCATATCATCAAAGATGCACAAGTTGCATTAGTTTAGCACAGTCTCTTCGTTAGTCGAGTGAATTTAACTGAGTGTAAATTATTTGTTTGAGATATGAATTATTAATATCATATAACTGAGCAAACGAATGATTACGGATAAATAAAAGTGAATTTTTAAAAAATGCAATTCAACATAGAAAATAGAATTATGATTGATTTTAATGAATCATTTATAAATATCTCAATTCTCGACATTACTAATTAGAAGTCTATATGCCATAAACAAATAAACTATACAATCAATATCTTTGCAAACCTCAGCTTTACAGTACTTCAACACTGCTGTGGTCTGTATATTTTCAAACATTCCTCAATATTCTATTAAATCTAATCAAAATTCTAATACCTTAACCAAGGTTTCAAACGCGCTAGATAAGTATGGTCTAAATGTTCCACAGTTTTATCACTTCTCGCGTAAGGTCCTGGTATTTTATAACTTTATCTTTCCTACATCTTTATCTTGGGATCCACTGGTGTCATTACATTTACCATAAGGCAGGTTTTCTTTTCACCATTTACTGTTATGAAACCCACTTTTCTCGCGTTTATGTGGATAGTCAGTGTGGATCTCAAAACTTCAGAGTTTAATTTCTTTTTATTTGCATAACATTTTCGTAATGTAAACCGCCCTCTGGATGAGGCTTAGAATACACTGACTGTATAGTTCTCAAAAAATAAAGTATCCTATGTATGACACATAATTGCATCTGATCTGGGAAATGTGGTGAACACCTTCATTGCCATTACTCCCAGGTCGTCTTTGAACCCAGAGTGGTCGCACCTGTTAAGGTCCTATCTATTGGTCAAAAAGATCAGTTTGAAAATTATTCGTATTCAATAAGAATACTTGAAGCCATAAAACTGTATATTATTTGTATTCAGTATAGTTAGTTGAATTGTTTACCAAGGATTATTATTAGTTACTTGAAACCATATAACTGTGTAAACAAGTGACTTATCAAATTGAAATAATTACTTGAAACCATATAACTGTGAGCTAAAAATCACCACCATTAAATAGGAATAGTTATTTGAAACCGTATAATTATCAGAGAAAACTTGAGACTATAAAACTGTTTGCAAATTATTTGCAAAGAATACTTAATATTATATAATTGTGTGCAAAAAAACTCTTCAGAAACAATGGCATACAAAAGGTAAATATAATATGCAATGAATTTCCCTAACCTCTTAGAATAAAATAATTCTGCACAGGATGACATGCCGCTAAAGTTATGCAACCAATCAATCAACCAATCAATCAATCAATAAAAGGTGTAGTTTGGATGACGTCTTTCTTAAATTTACAAAATAAGTTTGAAATTAAAGAGGAGTAGAGTAAAAAAAAAAAACAAACAAAAAAATTGTGATTCACTGATGTCACCTCATTAAGATTTGACAGGTCTTCTTTTCTTTATCAACTATTACAAGACTCGGTTTTCTCACTTTGATGGGATAGGTAGATAAGATCTCAAAACTCCAGAATTTTCATTTTTATATTTGCTTAACTTTCTCGTTGAATAAAATTTGTAGCAGTTGTCGTGACGTCTTTCGTAAATTTATAAAGAAAAGTAAATCAGAAAATAAGAACAACAGGAATGTTAAAGAATACATGTAACCGAATAAAAATACAGGCAAGAAAACTAAAAAGCAAAAACTAATGTTAAGATATTAATCTAGATTCAAATAAAAAAGAAAGAATAAAGTTAAATTTTTCTGTCGAGACAGACGAACTCACCATCTTTAAAAGTAAACAAACAATAAGTGGAATTTTCTGTTCATAACCAGGATGTAACGAAATGATGACGTAACAATGACGTCATTCTATCGTGGCATATACTCCTTTCTGTCTCTCAAACTGCCTTTCCTTTTCCTTGTATTTTTCTCGTTTACTCTCTGGGCCTTAGGTTCTTTTTTTTCTTTTTCTTTTATTTTTTAACTTTCTTGTTATCTAACTCTGGGGAATTTTACATTTATTTTTTTTTACCAAGGACGCACTTAAGCAAAAATGGCGGCAGAGGTAGAACTCGTGACTTCTTTGCCCATCTTATTGAAAAAATGGAGATCGGACAACGTAACTAAATTCCTCATGATTCATCCATATATGTGCTTTACTTATATACCTTTACGTGTTCTATGTGAGTATGTATAATTTTACGTAATACTTACTCATAGCCTAATGCTTCTCGCATGCCCCCACTCCACCAAATCCCTACTCACCACCACTTCTTGAACCACCATTGCAACTACTGCAGTACTCTGTATAACGCTTATCGTCATAAAAGTTGTAATCAGCAACCCAGGTTCAAATCCAGGATGAGGCTGTGTAAGTTTCACTTCGCGCTAATACCCTTGCAAACGCAGGAATCCATCTTCTCAACCCTCCTCAAGCTATAAACAATAGTGTTGCGTTCTGGTTAGTGAACGCTTGTAATATTGAATAAAGGACAAACCACGACATGAGAGGAAATAGAGATATATTCTCAGGAAAAAGTATATACAATAGAGAGACTATTAGTAGACAAGAACATAGGATTAGTGAATACAGAATAAAGATATAGTCCAACGATAGTATTGGCTTCCATTATTATGGTAGCAAGTAAGGTGATCTAGTGCGATATCCAGTCTCCAACGCTCTAATACTATTCCTATAAGAAGCTGCTCTTCACCTTCTAGTCTGCCCTGGTATTAGTAGCTACTGCTATATATGGCTGATGGACTAGTCATTGTGTGGAAAAAGGTGGGTGATACCCAACAAAAAGATTGTTTTTTAGCTTTAGTAAAGCAATCAGTCTAAGACGAGAAAAAAGTCTGAATTCAAACCAGCTGTACTCCACTAAAAATTGACCTTATTTCACATAATATATGTGGCGGAGAGGGTGGGTAAATATATAATACAACTATTACCATAAGAAAAATGGCGCAAGTCGCAGAGTATAAGCTAATCTCGCATGCCATTACTAATGACTTCTATCCTTACTAGGTACTCCACTTTGTGTCCCTGTGTCAGTGTAGGCCCGACAAAGTGTTCCATAGAGACCCCTGGAGGTAAATAAAATATCGCATGGGGTGAATTTGCCATGTTACAGTTATTAATCACTTTTATAACAGAAGAAAAAGCACTGGATCAAGTAGACGAGTTGCCAGATATCGTACACTAACCAGCATACCTGATTGGCCCATTAGTCTAGTGGGTAGAGTGTTCGTCAATGGCTCGGGAGACCGGAGTTTATACCACGACTCAAAAAATGGAACTTGATACCTCCTTGCTTAACACTCAGTATTATAAATATATATCGAGTATAAAGAGGAGGTGCCCGTGGTGTAATGGTTATCGTCGTAGGAAATAGACACGTTCGAATCCTGGACGAGGCTGATTGCATTTCACATAGCACTAATACCCTTGGGAAAGGTATGAATATAATTATTCTCCCTCCAGCTATGAGTAAATAGTAGGACAGACTGATTTCTTTAGCCTTGGTGAGGCAACTAATCTAGGAGAAGGAAAACTCTGAAATCAAACCTGTTAAACTCTGCTTAAAAATTTGGCCTTGTGTCATATGCTGCCCGAGCTGAGGGGTTGGTAAATAGGATCAAGTTTAAAGAGGAGCAATCCAGGGAAAGGAGTAGCGCCGTCTCTTACACCTCGGTGTAGTAGCTATTGAAAAGGGAGCTTTCTTGTTGCCCTCTACTACAGTCGCTAACTTTACTTATTTTTTATCTATATAAACGACATTTGTGGAAGTTTTCAAAGCTCAATTCAAAGATCTTCTTAATATGGAAATTTTTGTGTCGCTTATTTTTGCATTTGATATTAAGTGCTATGTGAATTTTTTGACATGTGTCTTAATGAAGCATTTACTTAAATTGTGCGAAGTCTCTGTACAGATTTAAAGGAATTGGCTATTTCTGGATAAACGAAAATCTCCAGCAAAATATTCCAAGATTTATGCAACTGATTAACCAATTTTACAAGCTTTCTCTAAATTTGTATTTGGTGGAATCTGAGTTTAACCACAAGCATTATTTAAAAAGTAAACATGGAAGCATTGTGAGTAATGAATGTGATGAGTCACTGTTCAAAATTACAAACCTGAAACCTAATATTTGTGATATTCACAGAGCTGCCAAAAACCATTCTTCTCATTAAAGTACAATTCAAGAATTCAAGATGCGTTTGCATTTATAGTTTATTGATTCTTTTCTCATGTAAACTGAATTAAACCCTGGTAAATTAGTTATGCTTTGTAATTTAATGTTCATTCTATTTATTTGCGGGTGAAAGGAAATTAAATTTGGTTTCAAGGAGTTTCAGTTAAAAGTTTAGGAAGCCTTGGATTTGGCTCAGAAACCCTGTTTCAAATCATGCGTTAGCTGCTGCTACTGCAGTTATAAAAAATCAAAGATTTTCTTCGAAGGGCACATTGTTAATGAGTTTTTATCCTATGCTGTCAGCCAATTTAATCGTGAAAAAGTTTGAGTAAGGAATTTTGTGGCAACAACATCTAAAAACAATTGGCACTGTACCATCTTCAAAACAGTTTCTTTATCTTGAGTTATACTTTGATTTCCCAAGCTCAGGATTAGTATTCCGTTTGTTTGTTTTTTTTTGGGGGGGTTTATGGCATATCAACCTTTGAAGGTAATTTAACGCCAAATAAATAGTTCTATTTTAAATAATTCAGTTTAGTATAAGTACACAGTTTGTCAAAAACATTTCTATTTCAAGCTATTCAGTTTAGTCAAACATTTTTTTTTTTTTTAAATTCGTTTAGAATAAGTGTTGTGGTCTTCAGATAAGACCGGTGGAAGAACAACTCAAACAACGGGTGATAGGTGAACGTTATTGTATTAGCAGAAAAAAGGAAGTCATACAAAAGAAGTACTAGCCGTTCTCGGCTTGCAGTCTGTCTGTCAAATGTCTCGTAAGAAACGAGAAGTTGTCTTCTCCGAGCGAGCTAAGCTCGGTGAATATGTTTAGGTTGGAAGTGTCCATCTTTGGGGTATGGTAGGATGTGTCCCCATAACAATAAATATAGTTTTTGTTTATCAATAGTTAAGTGTCAAAACTGTTCTATTTCAAACAATTACATTTTTGCATAAGTACGCAGTTTAAATATCAAAACAGTTATTTGTCAAGCAATACAATTTAGCATAATTAAACAGTTTAGTTCTATTTGAATCATAGATAGGACCCTACCCGGTGCTACCACTCCGGACCAGAGTAGACCTGGGAACGATGACAGTGAAGGGGTACTCTGCATTCCCCAAAGCACCAGCATTACAGGAATCTAACTATCAGATTGTATAGTGTCATATACAGGATACTTGTTAGTGGGGTCTTACTTCACTGCAGAGAAGCAGTCGGTGGATTCTACGGCCCCGGGCGACTGGGCAATTATTCTGATAAACAAATATATAATATAGCACAACAGCTTGCTAACATGATCTTTAATTGCAATGAAGTGTGTCAGAGACGATTATCAGCAAACATTTCTCTGTTCATCGCTCTTGAAACCTGGTTTGGTCTGGGGTGGGGGTGAAACTCATGCAGCGGGTCATGCGCAGGAACAGCCTGGCGGAGCCCATCCTTCTTCAGGTCTACAACTGGTGTAAATTCATTTTTATTTCTTTTAGACCAGCTGAAGAGTTCAATCTGTCTTATAATAAAGATCAGTTTGTAGCATATCCATGATAGGGATATGTGAAACGTACATAGAATGTTCATAACATATATACATAGAACAAAGGAATCCCGAAACACGAAAAACACTTACGATTTCTTAGTTCAGGTACGAAACTTTTTATTACCTTTGAGTTAAAAGGTTTTTCGACATAAAGAGAGAGGCACAATCTTTCTATGCTGGCTTTTCCATATGCACCCCACCCAAGGCCACAGCGAGCTAGCGAAAGTCACCCTTCTTCTTCCGAACGCAAGATTCAACTAAATGACTTTTTTCAAAATCCCCTAAAATCCTCCGCGCGCGCTTCCGGTGCATGACGTCATTCACATCCCCAAGTCACAATTTTCTATCTGGGATTTTTTATTTTGAAATCTGTGAACGACACATCCTCCCCGCGCTCAAGTTTGCACCTAACTAACCCATGTGCTGAGCCGAAAGGTTCTCAGCCTAACTAAACCCAAAGGCAAGATATTTAAAACGAAATCCCTTGGCCATTATATTACAAGTTGAAAAGTACATAGACTGACTCTGAAGGAGTTGTGTTAGAGCTTGGAAATCTTGCATGAATTAATTTCAACTCTCATTAATAACTGCACTATTTCTTTCCAGGTAAACTGATATCTGACTGTTTAAAAAAGACTTCATAAAAAAAAAACTAATGGCAACTTCTCTTGAAAAGGGAAAAAAATTGGTATTATAGTGTTATCAAGTACCTGCAAAAAAGGGTTTAGTTTCACGTGCATTTATCCAAATAAGGTTACTTCATTAGGAAATGATACTCATACTTTTTCAACAGTGAAACAAAGGACAGCTAAAATTTGAAGAGTAAGAAAGAGTGTTAAAAATGATCCCCAAGATCTGGACGTCCTGTAACTGTTATCAAAAAGTAAAACATTGATCGTATTCTCCACACGGTGATAGATGACAGACTATTGACTATAAATCAAATAGCCAATGTTATTAGCGTATCACGTAAGACAGTTAAGAATATTCTGCACAATTAACTTGGCATGAATAAAGTTTCTGATCGGTGGGTGTCACGTCTATTAACACTTAATCAAAAGTACACCAGATTGATTACTTCAAAGGAAAATTTGACATTGTTTGAGGAAGACCCAGCTGGTACCCTTAAACATTTCCTAACCCAAGATAAGTGTTGGGTTCATCACTTTGAGCCAGAGACTGTACATGTAGTGGAAATATCGCTCCCCACTTGCATCAAAATAAGCCAAGCTTGTTCTGTCCGCAGGCAAAGTGATGGCTTCAATTTTTGGGGGGATGCAAAATGGATTGTGTTTGTTGACTATTTTCCAAAGGGTCACACCATTAGCAGAAAGTACTATGCAAACTTCCTGAAGCAGTTACAAAAATTTATCAAGACCAAACGCCCAGGAAAACTGACGAAAAGGGTTTCATCCAGACAGGGTTCGAGCTTACGATTCCTTGGTTTCAATGGGTTCTGTGTGTGACCGTGGCTTTGAACTGGTTGATTACTCTCCCTATTCTCCTGATTTGTCCCCATGAAATAATCATCTTTTCACCGACATGAAAAAAATATTGGCTGGGAACTAGTACCGTAGTGATGATGAGGTCATATCAGCTGTTGATGACTTCGGGCTATCAGGATGAATGTTTTTCCACGAATGAGATCGAAGCACAGCAACACAGATGGAAGATTTGTGTGATCAGCAAGAGGAACTATGTAGAAAAATAAACCTCATTTGGTCACATTCTATGAGATTATTTTGTTCTGCCAATGAACTCTTCAGCCGACCCTCGTATTTACTCATAGTCGGAGTGTGGCATACTCATATGCAGATGCATCTTCAACACAATGAAGACGAGCAGACACAGTTCTTTCAAAAAATATACCTCTCACTTTATTGAAAGGGTTGTGTGTGAGAGGGAGTTGGAGACCGAACAAAGACTGCAATATATTGACCCCCTCTCTTATGGCCATAACAGCGTTTCTTTCCCGTTCTCCTGGGCTGCTCAACCGGAGGCCTGAGGGTCCAGCCTCTGCTGGGACATAGTTCTCATTCCAACATCTTCTCTCCCACTGACCTGAACTTCCTTTCGCCGGGGTTATATAATAATTTGACATCCACCTACTTCCTGTGAGCGTCACAATTTCGAACTCGATTCAACCCCACGACACTCAAAGTCGCCCATGATCACCTGATATCTTCGACCGGATGCACCTGTGTAAATAACAGGTGCATTTCTTCTTTTGAAAGCTTGGCCAGGTCGGAGGTCAATATGCAACAGGAGGAAGAATGGTTGCATTCATACTTTTCCCAAGGGTATTATTGCCATTTGAAATGCAAACAGCCCCGTTTAAGATGTGAATTGAATCCACTAATTACAACGATACCTATTACGCCATGCGTGTCTCCTTCGATAGAATAATAAAATACATTTTTTGCTAGGTTGGTTGATTGTATTATATGGCATATCAACTATTGAGGAATATTTAATGCTAAATACTCGAAATGACTTTTAAGTGAATAGTTGGTTGCGGACAATTTTTAAAACGAAGCTCATTTGTTTGCACACAGTTAAATGGTTTCAAATATTGCAATTTATTGTTTGCACACAGTTAAGTGTCTTCAAGCATTGCTATCTATGATAATTCTATTTGCGAGGAATCAATTGTTTGCACACAATTTCAAGTCAAGTAAATTGTTAAATAATTCTATATATTGGACCCTAACAAGTACAACCACACCGGGTCAGAGTGGATCTGGGAGTAATGGCAATAAAGGAGTTCTCCACATTTCCCAAAGTTCCAGGACTGTTGCCTAATCGGATGTATTTTAGTGTCCTATCTAGGACATTCATTGGTGAGGGCTCTTAATCCTCGGCAGAAATACAGTTGGCTTATTTTACAGCTCCAACCGACGGGGCTTATATTAAATTGCAAAAGGCAACTAATTTATCAGTGTTTAATACAATTTAATAGAGAAAAGAATCAGTGAATTCTAAATACAAATACACCTTTAATTTTTATTAGCACAGAGAGGATCACTGATATTAAGTTGTAGGTTTGAGACGCCAAAAAGCTTCACCAATTTCAGAGTCAAATCGTTCGTTCATTTAAATGATGACTCTTATGTTTTGAATGATTTTTATGTTAACATCTCATTATTGGTCATCACACCCAATTAGGCATTCATCGAGGTTCACGATATGTGGTAACTTGTCTACATGTTCCAGCGATTTTTATTTCTCTTTTTATAAAGGGATCTATAAACGAAAACTAGCCCCTGTGAACCCTATGTTTTTATTTACCCTAGCCAGAGGTTCATATGGACCACTTTGAAAAGCCATGTTTTAAATTGTGTGCAAATTATTAGTTATATGATGGGAACACTTGGAATCTTTTAACAAGGTAAACAAATGATTATTGGCAAATAAAACCATATAACTGTGACCAAATTATTTGTATTAAGAATAGTTGTAATTGTTTGTAAATTATCTCTATTAATTAAAACCATAGGATTTATTGCCAATTATTGATGTTAGATAGAAATACTTGAAATCATATAAGTAAAAAGTAACGTTGGCGACCGTAGTCGAGGGCGACTAGAATGCTCCCTTTTCAATAGCTACTACACCGAGGTGTATGGGAGGGCGCTACTCCTTTCCCTTGATTGCCCCACTTTACCTTTGATACGTACCTTATATTGCTGAGTGTTAAGCAAGGAGGTGTCAAGTACCATTTTTATAGTCTTTGGTATGACGCGACCTGGGATTGAAGCCAGGTCTCCCGGATCATTGGCGAAATAAACAAATATTATTATTATTATTATTATTATTATTATTATTATTATTATTATTATTATATAGGAATAGTTAATTTAAACAATATAATTGTATAAAGATTATTTGTATTAGGAATAATCTCACTTAGAGCCCAGAGTAGTTGTAATAACAATCCTTTATGTTGTATAGCCATGACCAACTATACACATATACGTGCGGAAACATAACGACAGCACAATAAAGACGAGCGGACACAGTTCTTTAGAAAAATATACCTCTCACTTTATTGAAAGGGTTCGAAAGGGTTACGAAGGATATTATTGTCTGAGAGGTGAGTTGGAGACTGAACAATACTGCAACATATTGACGCCCACTCTTCTGGCCATCACAGCCTTTCTTTCCTGTTCTCCTGGGCTGCTCAACCGGGGGTCTGGGGGCCCAGCCTCCGCTGGGACATGGCTGATCTGAACTTCTTTTCGCCGGGGTTATATAATAATTTGACGTCCACCTACTTCCTGCGAGCGTCACAATTTCGCACTCAATTCAACCCCTCGACAGTCAAGGTCGCCCCTGATCTCCTGATATCTTCGACCGGATGCACCTGTTATTTACACAGGTGCATTTCTTCTTTTGACAGCTTGGCCGGGTCGGAGGTCAATATGCAACATTTACAGATTAATCTAATTAAAAAAAACCATAAGGAATTGATATGACGTTAACCAAATAAACCAAACTAAATATTAATTGTTATGATTACGATAATTGGTTTGGTTCCTTTTTTTGATGGCTTATCAAACTTGGGTTATTTAATGCCAAAACTCTCCACGTAGAAGACCAGCAGTGATTCTATTTAACCCATTGCTTGGGCGATAAGAGATTCATACCGTTTTGAAGGGCATTCGCCTGAAAGTAAAAATAATAGCGTCACCAGAGCTTGAACCTATTTACTTCGATGCCGCAGTCTAATCTTTTAGCCACAATGTCACGAGGACTGCAATCCAATTACGCGTAATTCAAATTTTAGCATTAAATAACCCATAACGAATTGATATGCTGTTAAACAAATAAACCAAACCAACAAACCAAGTGTATGTACTTACTAGAATTGTGTAACCCCCTACACCTGCATCTATATATTTTACATTATTCCTGACATGAAATTAGGTACAGTATTTAATGACGTAAATTACCGGCCTTCATTCCCCATCCCCAATTGGCTAAAAATATTTCCACTTCTTATATGTGGTATTGAGGTAGGTTGATGCTTACTCAGATCCTGTAAATCGTTCTGCACATAGTTGAGATCTGTAAAGCTGTAATATTAAACGTAGGTCATTTGAGTTTTAATACCATCAAATACAAAATTCGAAAGTATATGTCGCACCGATGGAATCCGAATAATAGTGGTCACCGATGTTCCCACGAGTCACCTCGAGTTGAAATAGTTTTGTTCTTTGCCAAATTTTCTTCTTTCTTCTACAGTCATGGAAAGGAAAGTGGTAAAAGTATTTTAGGTTGGAACAATAAAAATAAAAACGGTTTAGAATACTTACACATAAAAAAATGTTACAATACAATTTGCCGTTCATATAGTCACCTTAACCCTGGTTGTATGGCATTTTTCCTTGACAATAGAAAAAAGCGAAAAGAAATAGCAATCGTTAACATGGTAATTCATCTCCCTTGTTTAATTATTTGGGGCAAAGAAAAAGCAGAAAAGATGTTACTATATCAATTGTCTGTATTGACAAATAATCTCATCGAAAGGAACAAGAAATTATTTGAAACTTCACATATTTTATTGCTTAGTGGGCATAGTTAAGTATTTCCATTCTTTGCCGGGCCAGGTAGGGTAGTGTTCGAGCCCGGTTAAAAGTCTGTATGTAGACTCCGGATTTTCAAGTTCGACAGAATTACCTTCTTATAGAATTGCCCTGAGTATGCCAGTAACCCGGATCAAAGAGTGAGACTCTTGTTCTAATTGTCTTGTGAGTGTGGAGTACCTCTTGATTGCTATTGATAGTAACTGTTACGGTCCAGTCTATAAGCCATATAGAACAGTTTTAAAAGTGTCCATGTTCGATAGGACCATGTACAAAAAAAAAAAAAAAAAAAGGAAATTTAAGAAGTGAACTATACAAAAATGTAAATATCAACATATAGTGAAATCGATTCCCTAACCTATCAGCACAAAATAACCCGAGACGGGCTGACATGTCGTTAAAATTTATCAAAGTAAAATCTGAGCAAAACAATCTTCCTACCTCTCCTTGACTCTTGCAAAGTTAGCTGGGGTGGCGCTGTAGAATACATTGACTGTTTCTATCCACTGGGGTAAGAACACCCAAAAGAGTGTCCTGGTAATATGACACTAAACAATTTTAAAATGGGGTTCAAGTAATGCTGGAGTTTGGGGAATGCCGAGTAACTCTTTATTGCCATCGCTTCCAAGTCTACTCTGGGTCAAAGAGAACTAAACTGTGTACTTAGGCTAAACTGAATTGTTTGAAATAGAACTGTTTTTGACATTGAAACTGTGTACATAAGCTAATCTGAACTACTTGAAATAGATCTGTTTTTAAATAGAAACAAACTGGGTACTTATACTAAGCTGATTTGTTTGAAATAAAACTGTTTTTGAAATTGAATCTGTGTACTTATACTAAACCTAATTGTATGGAATAGAACGGTTTTGACATTTAGCTGCTTGTAAACAAAAACTATACTTATACTAAACTGAATTGTATGAAATAGAACTGTTTTGACATTTAACTGCTTGTAAACAAAAACTATACTTATACTAAACTGAATTGTATGAAATTCAATTCGGTGTTAAATGGCCCGACGGGTACCAATGATTAGTTATGGAGTATTTTGTCAAGAAATTTGATATCTCTCAGCTCAGTCTGCTGGGACTGTAAAATAAATAGATTGCATCTCCGCCTATGGATAAGATACATCCCCCCAAAAGTGTCCTGGCTAAACAATCTCATGGTGAGACTCCAATCCTGGAAATCTGGGGACTGTGAAGTACTCTATCATTACCATTACCGGAGTAGTGGTATCTGACAGAGTCCTGTCTACAGGCCAAATAAAAACTGTTTGACCATTAAGCTGTCTGCAAACAAATGACTGATGTGAGATTGAATTGTTAGTGTTACGTAGCAATACTTGGTACAATTTAACTGTGTGCAAACAAATGAGTAATGTTGAAAAGAATTTTTAGAGCTGAATTTGAGTGCAAAAATAGAATTAGGTTTGGTTTGGTTAAGTTTTATCGTACATCAACCATTGTAGGTTATTAATGACAAATCCATTTTTATACTTATAAATATAAGTAAAGTTGGTGACCTGAGTCGAGGGTGACTCGATGAGTAGAGTGTTCGCCTGTGGTCCGCGAGACCGGGGTTCAATCCAAGGTCGAGCCATACCAAAGACTCAAAAAAATGGTACTTGATGCCGCCTTGCTTAACACTCAGCATTATAAAGTAAGGGTCAAGGGAAAAGTGAAGCGATCCAGAGAATGGAGTAGAGCCCTCCCCTACACCTCGGTGTGACAGCTATTGAAAAAGGAGCCTTTATACATATACACAGTTCTATTTCAAACTATTCAGTTTAGTATAGATATAGCTTTTTGCTTACACAAAGATAAATGTCAAAACAGTTCCATTTCAAACAATTCAGTTTAGTATAAGTACACATTTCAGTTCTATTTGTCTCAGAGGTAAGACCTTATCAGGTTCAACCAGTCCGTGTCAGAGTGGACCAGGGAGTAATGGCAATGAGCAATGGCATTCCCCACAGCTCCAGCATTATTGGAACTTCACCATCAGGTTGTTTAGTTTCATATCCAGGACACTCGTTAGGAGGATTTGACCCCTCTGCAGAGATGCAGTCGGTGTATTCTTCAGCTCCACACGACTGGGGAAAAAAAGAATTATTGGTTGTACATAGCAATACTTGGAATCATTTTACTGTGTGCAAATCAATGAATAGAGTTGAATAGAATTAGAATAGAATGTTAAATAGCAATACGTCTGTCCATTTCTATGTATGAAAGCAAATGATCAGTGTTTGATAGAATTATTCGTATTTGTAGGCAATATTTGAAACCATTTAGCTGCGTGAAAAAAATAGCACTACTTAATTGTGTGCAAACAAATTTGCACAAAGTTTAAAAAAGAATAGAATTACCAACAAACGATTCACTTACAAATCAAATATGTATAACCATTTAACAAATGATTGATATTAAACAGAATCATTAGTGTCAAGTCGGAATACCTGAAAACATTTAACTGTGTGCAAACAAATGATTAATATTAAATAGAATTATTATTTAGATAGCCATAATTGAAACAATTTGTGTGCAAAAAATCAGCTCCGGCTTGTTAAAAATGTATATATATATATATATATATATATATACTCTTTATACATTTGTATATAGAGGATTTGGAATTTAATAAGGTACAATAGTTGATATGCCATAAAATCCAACCAACCAGCCAATCAACCAACCAGCCAACCAACTTGATATCTCTTATAAAATAAAACGAGACTTCTTCAAAGCTTTAGTCGTAGCAGTACTAATGTATGAATGCACTGCCGGAACCTTAACGAAATACCTGGAGAGAACGCTGGATAGGTACGACACAAAGGTGCTGCGTTCTGTTTTAAACAAATCAACAGTTGAACGGCCACTTACCACCCATCTCACAAGCCACGAGCATGACATGCTGGGAACTGCTGGAGAAGTAAGGACAAACTCATAAGCGATGTTGTCCGATGGACTCCTAAATATTAACATACAAATGTTGGCTGACCAGCAAAAACTTGCATTTATCAGCACCGAACGGATACTGGCTATCGTCAAAAGCAATGGCCGATACGGACGGATGGAGAGAGAGGGTCAGGTTACTCTGTATTGTAGTTAATATTTAAAATGCTTATTATCAAGCTAGTTAAAATGTTGGACTGTGGCCTTGAAATAAGCGAGTTCGAACCAACCTCTTTATACCCCAGTCATGGTTTAAATAATATCACAGCTCTTTTTTTACAGATATCTTTGGCATTAAATAACCCATGAAGGTTTATATGCCATTAAACAAACCAAACCATCGATGTTGACAATCCCAATCCATAATCTTACTTTTGGAGGTGCCCGTGGTTTAATGGTTATCGTCGTAGGAAATGGACACTGCGACACGAGTTCGAATCCTGGACGAGACTGATTACATTTTACATAGCACTAATACCTTTGGGAAAGGTATGAATCCAATTATTTTCCCTCCAGCTATGGGTAAATAGTAGGGCAGACTGGATTCTTCAGCCTTGGTTAGGCAACTAGTCTAGGAGAAGGAAAACTCTGAATTCAAACCTGTTAAACTCCGTTTAAAAATTGACCTTGTGTCATATTTTGCCCGAGCGGAGGTGTTGGTAAATATGATAATCTCCTTACTTTTATTTGAACTCGAGCCAAACTAATCTTGGCTTAGAGTATATCCATAGATTCTTACCTCGGATTTATCGCCAGTAGTCTGTGTTCTCAGCCAGTTTAAAAACCATGATTACTAACGTTTTTTTTTTCCTTAGCAAGCAGGGCTTTCCTATTTTACACAACATACCTATCTCACTTTCAGCCATATTAGATCTTATCTTTGACTAAAATTCGACTGAAGGAAGAATTTGTGGATTATAATAGCCCTGTGACTTTGATGAAGTGTAGTGTGTTAGTCAGTCAAGACAAATAGCTGGTGTTGACGGAATATCGGATTGTGCGAATGATTTATTCCAATCAACTGGCGTAATCCTTCTGTCACGGTTGTTTGACGAGAAGATTATTTCGGAACGACAGTTAACGGTTTTCCTAATCGGGACTGACATTGAGAAGCTTCGTCATTGAGCAAGTGAGACAAAAAAAAAAAAAAAAAAAAAGAAAAAAAGGAAAGGAAAAGAAGAAATAAAGAAAGAAAAAAAGAAGGAACGCTTCAAATAAGTAGGGATTATTATAAAGGAAGGGGAGGAACAGAAAGAAAAGTAACTTAGCGTATGAATGTATGAATGATTCTGAAAAGAAAGAAAAGCCAGAAAGAAAGAAGGAAAAAGCGCATCAAATGAGGAAAGAAAGAAAGAACGAAAGAAAGAAGGGTACACAGAAGAAAGAAAGAAAGAAAGAAAGAAAGAAGGGTACACAAAATACAGAAAGAAAGAAAGAAAGAAAGAAAGAAAGAAGGGTACACAGAATACAGAAAGAAAGAAAGAAGGGTACACAGAAAACAGAAAGAAAAAAGAGAGAAAGCAAGAAAGAATATATGTTAGGATAGAGTAGACACTGTAAACGGCGCTTGGTAACTGTTACTTTCACGCCTATGTGAAGACCAGACTAAGTCTGTATATATGCTATCCTAACATAGATATATGCTCCATCACTGATATTGAGCACTTTCAACTTACTAATTGTGATTTTCAGGTTTTACAACGTATATATATATATATATATATATTGGCCCAGAGTGTTCGCCAATGGCCCGGGAGACCTGGGTTCAATCCCAGGTCGAGTCATACCAAAGACTTTAAAAATGGAACTTGATACCACCTTGCTTAACACTCCGCATTATAAGGTACGGTTCAAGGGTAAAGTGGAGCAATCCAGGGAATGGAGTAGCGCCCTCCCCTACACCTTGGTGTAGTAGCTATCGAAAAGGGAGCCTTCGGGTCACCCTCGACTATGGTCGCTAACTACTACTACTACTACTATATATAAAGAGAGAGAAAGGGAAGATGGAGAAGATAAAGAAGAAGCCTTAAACGATATTTTAAAAGAACAACTGTCGTCATTAAAACGTCCGATTAAAGAGTCTCTCGACCTGTAGGTCACAAGAAATATTTTAGACAATCTAATAAAATTTGGTCTGGTTGTTTAATAGCATATCAACCTTCCTGGGTTATCGTTCTAGAAGAACAGTTGTGGTACTATTTAGCCCATAGCTGGAACCACTAGGACAACCCCACAATAAAATTTTATGTATTTTGCTAAATGATCTACTAATATTGAAATAGGTTAAAATGAAATGAAGAAATAGAAATTATATTATATTTCTTTTTATATTGGGAAGAATAAACTAATTTTCAATTTTGCTTTAACCTATTTAAAAATCAAAATCAAAACTTTTTATCATTCCGTACTACAAGGGTGTGTTAAAAGTTTTGCATATTTCGGTAACGTGAGACCTAGTTCATCAGTTCTGATTGATTTTGACAAGGTGGTGAAGGTGAAGAATCACACTGGACTGTGAGATTTCAAGCTTGCCTGATACTCTCTAATTGTTACTCGCCGGATTTGGATCAGTGGCTTGGCCTTGGCATCCACGTTATTTGGCATACCTGACTTTAACTGTTCGTCTAGGTTCTTGATACTCAAATAGAATTTCTTGAACCATCTGGTTAGGTTTGTGGATATTTTATGGCGTTTCAATCCTTGTATTTTATTTCATGCCAAATCCTGTTTATATATATATGATTTGTAAGTTAACAGTTTGAAGGTAACATTTTTAAACGGACCAGCGCTCATTTGTTAATTTGTTTCAAGTATTGCAAGTTATTGTTTATACACCGTTAAATAGTTTCAAGTATTGTTATCTAACAGGAATAGTTCTATTTACACACAGTTAAATGATTTTAAGTATTGCTATCTAATATTAATAATTCTATTTAATGTTAACCATTTGTTTCACATGGTTAAATAGTTTTAAGTATTGCTATCTGACACTAATTAGTCTACTTAATATTAATCGTTTATTTACGCACATTTAAATAGTTTCAAGTACTGCTGTTTAACATGAATAATTCTATTTATCAAGCATTTCAATCTAATACAAACAATTTGCACGCATCTCTATGGGTTCAAATAACAATTGATAATCACGAACAGTTCTATTAGACCCATAGTTGGAATGCTAACAGGTATTAGAGTGGGACTGGGAGTAATGGCTAAAAGGGGTACTCCACATTCCCCAAATCTCTAAGACCAGAGCCTCACTATCAGATGATTTAGTGTCGTATCCAGGACATTCACTGTATTGGTGGGGGGGGTCTTAACTTTCAGCAGAGATGCAGTCAGTGTATTCTTTAGCTTTAGTCGGTGGGCTAAAACTTTCTATTTACTTTACTGTGATCAACTGAACCTTCACCTTTTGCACAACAAATTATTTTGGTTATTTCCACGGTGCCATGACCAAATTCAAATTATTCGAGAATTAGACTACATTGAACGTTTAATCTGTGTAACTTTCGAATCCCACACGAGGTGAAGCAATGCACAACATGACAGCGCACCAACTACAACGATACTACCCACTTGAGCGGGTATCTTTGAGGATTTTAACTATTTTTGTCGTGTGATATATGCGCTGCAAATTAGTATGTACAACTAAAATATTGCAAAACTTTTGATTCACGTTAGTATTTTGCCCAGGATTGATAAACTTGTAACAGACGAATGGCGTCAAATTACAAATTAGTTTTATCTTCTTGAATTTTAAAAAATATGGGGTCTCATTAAATACCGAGTACAAAATAGATTTTACAACAATAAAAAGTTGAGGAAACTCTATAGTAAGATCATTATAATCAAAAAGTCGCGTTGACAGCTCGGATTTCCCTAACTCTCTCTCTCTCTCTCTCTCTCTCTCTCTCTCTCTCTCTCTCTCTCTCTTCTCTTCATCCGTCCCTGTCATACAGCGCTCATGAAAGGACCTCCGAACTGCATCCAGGTTCACTTTCGTACAAATACTCTTGGGAAAGATATGAACCCCCTTACCCTCCCAGCTATGGGTAAAATTGTACCACTACTGTTCTTTTAGGAGAATGGATTTGGCATTGAATAACCTACAAAATTTGATATACCATTAAACAAAGAAACCAAGCCAAAAATAGAACCAATCCTGCTTGTTGAAGAACTCCTGCTCTTGGAATCTTTTTTCACATCCTTGTGACCCTCTAAGACCTCTTGTGTCATTCAAATGATGTTGTACGATATGGTGTTATTTCCATACACTTGCGACGAAGTTTTCCCCAACCAGACCAAACAGTTAAGGTTTATTCGTTTCTAGGTGTTCACCTTTCTTTCATTGCTAAACGACCTGAAAAAGAGGTGAGAGAATAAAAGAATCTGAAAAAAATGCGATGGTTGCAGAAAGGTAAGATTATAATCATATGCTCCAAGAATTATAACACAATCTGCTTATCCCTCTTTTGCCCATAGCTCACACTCAGTCCCGTTACTTTTCAAACTGATCTCATGTTTGCGCAAAAATTCCTAAATTTGTTAAATGTATTACCTCTTGTATAGTATAAGAAAAGAAATGAAGCTAAATGCTCTCGAAAAAATTTACATTTTACTAAAGAACACTATCAATTTATGTTTGACTTTTAAGAAATATCAGCGTTAAAAAAAAGTTTAAAATGGAGAATAGTTGCCAGATGTTGTCCTCTTAACAATATGTCATCCTCAACAAACAGTCTGAGTGATAGAGAAATCGTTCGTCGAATGTTTAAAAAAAATGGTAGGATTTCATATAACTAAATGTATAGTGCGAAAATAGTAATACTAACTTTATAGTTTTTCATGTGTCTCGTCGTTTTTTAACACATTTATTAACCTTGAGTTGATTAATCAAACATTCATATATTCAGTGCTTACTTTTTTGTACGAAGACATATAGTTGTTCGAGGCGTCATTGTAATCATTGAAGGAAGTGGATCCAGCGATCTGAGTTCAAATCCTGGACAAGGCTGTTTGCCTTTCGTATCAAGCTAAAACCCTTACGAAAGATATGAATCCAACTATTTTCCCTCTAGCTATGGTTAAATAGTAGAGCAGACTGAGCTCTTTAACCTTGATATGACAACTTGGCTAGGAGAAGGAAAACTCTGAATCCAGACCAGTTGCATCTCGCTTAAAAAAGTGACCTTGCGTCGTACCCTGCGCGTGATAGATGGTTTAGGTAAATATTTACATTGTCACATGTCTTAAGGTAGAAATTCCAAAAAATAAAACACGCCGCCAAGTAAAGCGGCTGAAATGTCATTTAGTTTGGTTTCCTTGTTTAATAGCAGATCAACCTTTATAGGTTATTTAATGCCGAATCCATTCTCCAGTAGTGTTACTATTCACCCGATATCTGGGAGGATAAGGGTGGACAACATTGCCACACTAGACGGAGCCTCTCTGAAACTAGTAGACAAATTCACCTACCTAGGAAGTAGCGTCTCATCAACCGAAAAAGACATCGACACACGACTGACGAAGGCATGGACGGCTATCGATAGGCTCTCGATCATATGGAAATCAGACCTAACCGATAAAATGAAACGCAGTTTCTTCCAGGCAGCGGTTGTGTCGATACTGCTATATGGATGGACTACATGGACGCTAACAAAACGGCTGGAGAAGAAACTAGACGGAAACTACACAAGAATGTTGAGAGCAGTATTGAACAAGTCCTGGCGACAACACCCCACGAGACACCAACTATACGAACACTTGCCCCCCATCACGAAGACTATACAAGTTAGACGAACCAAACACGCGGGACACTGCTGGAGAAGCAAGGACGAGCTCATAAGTGATGTACTCCTATGGACCCCCACATATGGCCGTGCAAAAGCAGGACGACCAGCTCGAACTTACATACAGCAACTATGTGAGGACACAGGATGTAACCCTGAAGACCTGCCGGAGGCGATGAATTATAGGGAGAAGTGGCGAGAGAGGGTCAGGGATATCCGTGCCGGCGGCACGACATGATGATGATGATGATGCCTTTCGCAAGAGTATTTGCCCAAAAGTGAACCTAATAGCGCGACTGGAGTACGAAGTCGCTTACTACGACTTCGTAATCCATCGCTTTAACCATTACACCACGAAGTCACCACTGAAACGTTGTAATAAAAATGACAAAGATGTAGAAATAGATTTACATTAATCAGTGTATCTATTCACTCACACCTCCGTACGAGCAAGGTATGACACAAGGTCAATTTTTAAGCAGACTTTAACGGGTTTGAATTCATATTTTTCCTTCTCCCAGCATAGTCTCTCCTGCTATTTTCTCCAAAGCTACAGGGAGAATAATTGGATTCGTACCTTTCTCAAAGGCGTCTACCACTCTGCAGAGATGCAGTCGGTGTATTTTACAGCCCCAGCCGACTTGGTTTCAACCCGTCTTGGGTTATTGTTTGTGTAGAGTTAAGGGAGCCGCGTTTATTGTATGATCGTATTTACGTTTAAAAGGGTTTTTTAGAGCATGGTCTCCTCGAAAGCGAACAATTTTAAAACAGTTATATTTGACACAAAGACCGCACTCACGACCATGAATGTCCTATTTATGACTCAAAAATAAATCTGATGGTAAGGCTGGAGCTTTGGGAATTGTGGAGAACACCTTCATTTCAATAACTCCCTGGTCCACTTTGACTCGGATTGGTTGTACCTATCAGGCTCCTATCTATGAGTTAAATAGAACTTTTCAATCAGTTTCTATGGATTATTAGTATTAGTAATTTGAAACCATATTGCTGGAATACTTGATAGATGGAATTATCATTAACGAATATCCTCTCGAATGTCCTATTTATGACTCAAAAATAAATCTGATGGTAAGGCTCTAGTGCTGGAGCTTTGGGAATTGTTTCACTATGTGAAATGCTAACAGTCTCGTCCAGGTTTTGAACTCTGGTTGCCGTGTGCATTTCTTACGACGATAACGATTAGATCACAAACACCTCTTAAATAAAACATCAATCAATCAATCTACGATAGTAACATCTCGTCATTGAAATTCAAGCTAGAATTTAACAACTGTTTATATTAGGATGTATCTAAATGATCATGCTCTTAAATAGCTTGGTTGAATCAAAGTTTTGCAATATTTACATTCGTGCAAGTTAATCGAACGGATGCTACACCCACCCAACATGTTGTCCGGACCTAGCTCCCTCGGATTTTAACTTTTTCAGATTCATGGCTCACTTTCTGCGCTACCGTCATTTCAACAAACAAGAGGAGGTGGGAGTTTCAGTGAAGGAGTTCTTCGCTTCGAAGGACAAGAACTGGTATCAGTGTGGGTCTAAGAAATGACAGATAAGGGGTTTAAGACAATGCGGTGCAATGGCCTCTACTTTAAATGTTTGGCTGCTTTTGTTGTAACTTGAAGAATAAAGCAAATAAGTTACTTTTGACTCACCCTTGTATTTTGAGATAATTCGCATATTTTTGCATAATTATATCTGAATTTCCAACTTAAATATAATTTCAATATATTTCTATATGTTTTGCCTGAAATTTGAAATTAAAGGGTTACTTCGACGAGCATTCACTCTATTGTTATTTTGATCGTTAAGATTCGGTTAATAGGAATCGCGAGTATAATTGTAAAATATGAGCTTTGAATAGAGGAATTATATCATGTTAGTTGAATTTACCATGAGTAGAAAATCTAGCAAGCACTTCCATATGACATACAGACCACTGGACAGCTGTTTCGATCTTCTTATGTCTCATCAGCAGTGCATTGTAAGATACCACTTTTTATGCTGACGTCACAAAGCTTAACTGGCTAGCTCACTATGATGAAGTGATTAGAATGCACGCTAAATTAACTACTGCTGAGAAGACGCTCTATATTTCTGGCCTTGTACCAAATCTGAGCCACGTCTAAGCTTAACTGAGTCGAGCCCACAATTAAGAACACCAAGTGATGATTGAAGTCTTTACTCATTTGTAACGCATCCTATAGTGAATCGCCCTTTGAGTTTACCAGGTCAGTACTGGAGGGGGTAACCGCTTGCAAATATCAGATACTCTAAATGACAAGTGACCTTGTGCCAGACTTAACAAAACTTTGAAAATAACTGAAGCCAGATGAACGGAAGTTGATAAGTTTGTCCTAAATATTACCTGACTGTACTATAAAATAAAGGTTACGATTTAAATTTTTTATAAAATTGATAAATGCTACGTAAAATGTTAAGCGGGCACCTCGCCTAGAGGTAATGGTTAACGAGTAAGTTTAGCAATCATTGCTACTATGTATATGAGTTCAATCCTCACAGGGTGCCCCACTCTGGTGGTTTTGTTATGAACTTGGTAAAGTTTGATAATTATGCATATATCAAAATATATCAGTGTTAATAGTGGTTGATTGGTTTGGTTTTATGGCATATCAACCATTGTAGGTTATTCAATGCCAAATTCGGTTTACACATATAATTAGATATATATGATTTGTAAACATAAATCAACAAAGTTAAATAGTTCCAAGTATTGGTATGCATCACTAACAAATCAATTAAACATCTATCATTTTTTTACACACAATTAAATGATCAAACAGTTCTATCTGACTCATCGATAGGAGCCTATCAGGTGCTACCACACGGGGCCGGAGTGGACCTGGGACTAACGGCAGTGAAGGAGTATTCCACATTTGGTTGGTTGGTTGGTGTTTTACATCATATCAACCCTTTTGCGTTATTTAATGCTATATCCTGTTTATATACACACACACACACACACACACACACACACACACACACACACACATATATATATATATATATATATATATAATTTGTAAACGAATACCTTTTAGGGAACTTCATATTTAAACTAATTGTTAGAGGTCTTTTTTTTGCACACAGTTTAATGGTTAGAAGTGTTTCTACCTCATATTATTAATTCTGTTTAATATAAATGATTTTTGCACAGTTAAATCGTTACAAGTATTCTTATCAAACACATATATTTCTACATAATATTATTGATTTATTTGCACACGGGTAAATGTTTCAAATATTACTATTCAATAATAGTAATTCCATTTATCAAGTATTCCAGCGATATTTTTTCAAATAGCAAATAATAATCATCATCATCATCATCATATCGTGCTGGCAGCACGGATATCCCTGACCCCTTCTCGCCACTCCTCCCTATCGTTCATCGCCCTAGGCAGGTCTTCAGGACAACAACCTGTATCCTCACATAGCTGCTGAATGTACGTTCGTGCTGGTCGTCCTGCTTTTGCGCGGCCATGTGTGGGGATCCATAAGAGTACATCTCTTATGAGTTCATCTCTGCTTCTCCAGCAATGTCCTGCATGTCTGGTTCGCCTAACTTGAATAGTTTTCGTGATAGGGGGCAGGTGGCCGTACAGCTGGTGTCTTGTGGGGTGTTGCTGCCAGGACTTGTTCAGGATTGCACGCAGCATTCTTGTGTAATTGCCATCTAGTTTCTTCTCCAGCCGTTTTGTTAGCGTCCATGTAGTGCATCCATATAGCAGTATCGATGTGACCGCTGCCTGGAAGAAACTGCGTTTCATTTTATCGGTTAGGTCTGATTTCCATATAGTCGATAGCCTATTGATAGCTGTCCATGCTTTCGTTAACCTCGTTTCGATGTCTTTTTCGGTTGATTCGACGCTGCTTCCTAGGTACGTGAATTTGTCTACTAGTTTAAGAGGGGTTCCTTTTAGAGTGGAGATGTCCCCCGTTTGGTTATAGAACATATATTCCGTTTTGTGTGCATTAACATGGAGGCCTATGCTTGCTGCTGCTCGTTCCAAACTATGCAGAAGTGTTTCGGCTTGGTCAGGTGTATTTGCCAGTATCGCTATGTCATCGGCGTAGTCGGCGTCGGTAATTGTTGTTGCTGGGTATCTTCTGCTTCTTTTCTTCGTCAGTTCAAAGCCATTCTCTTTGATTTTGTCAATCGATGTTCTAAGTACGTAGTCTAGACAAATGATAAAGAGATACGGAGCCAGCGTGTCCCCTTGTAGTACTCCTGCTACAATGTCGAAGTATTCTGTGTCTCCATCTGGTGATCGTACTTTTACTTTAGTGTTTCTATAGAGAATCGTTATTGCCGCTACGGTTTCTTTAGGTATGCCGTACGCTAGTAGGATTTGTTCCATCTTTCCTCTGTGAATGGAGTCGAAAGCCTTGGTAAAGTCGACAAATATTAATGTCGCTTGTAGGTTCTTTGCCCGTACACCTTCAAGGATTCTGCGGATGGTTAATATTTGTGAGGTCGTAGATCTATTTCTTCGGAAGCCATTTTGGTTTTTTCTAAGTATGTTGTCGATTTTGGGTTCTATTCGGTTTCGTAGTAGGGCATTGTAGATTTTGGCAGCTATGGATGTAAGTGTTATGCCTCGGTAGTTTTTGGCTAATCCGAGGTCCCCCTTTTTAGGGAAGGGGAGTATGCATCCCTTCGTCCATCTATCTATCGGATTTTGATTGTATACTGCGTTGCAGTGTCGGAGCAGTATGTCGTCGAATTGTCTGGTCTTCCATACTTCCGGGGGAATTTCGTCCAGCCCTGCAGCTTTCCTATTTTTAATTTTTCTGAGAACCGAGTCGAGTTCTTTTTGTGTGAACGGTCCAAGTTTAATGTCTAATTTTTTGCTAATTATTCTGGTGATTGGTTCATGCGTTATTTTTGGTGGGTTTCCAAGTAAGTTTTCGAAGTGCTGTTTCCACAGTTTTATTCTTTCTTGTTGGTTTGCTGCTTTAAGTTTTGCTTTGGCCGTGTTCTTTCTTCTGCTCACTTCGTTTATTGTTTGCCAGGCAATTCTAGATTGTCTATCTTCCACCGAGTCTCTAATCTTATCTATCTGATTTTGAATGTATTCTGTCTGTTCCTTTATATATATGCCTGCTAATTGATATTGTGCCGTTTTTAGTTTTAAGGCATTTGTGTTTGTTGGGTTTTTTCGATAGTTTTTGGAGGCTGTTTTCACTAGGGCACGTTTTTCTCTCACCGCTAAAGTTTCCCATGGGACTCTATATTTAGTTTTAATTTTTGTTGGAATGTATTTTGCTGCTGCCTCGAGGTGTGCATTGACGAAATTTTCGTGAAACTGATTGAAAAGTTTTATTTAACTCATAGATAGGAGCCTGATAGGTACAACCAATCTGGGTCAAAGTGGAGCAGGAAGTTATTGAAAAGAAGGTATTCTCCACAATTCCCTAAGCTCCAGGACTAGAGCCTAACCATCAGATTTATTTTTGAGACATATTCAAGATATTCCTTGTCATGGGTGCGGTCTTTGGGCCAAATATAACTTTTAAAATTGTTCGCTTTCGAGAGGACCGTGTTCTAAAAAACTCTTTTAAACGTAAATACGATCATACAATAAGCACGGCTTCTTTTCCTCTACACGAACAATAACCCAAGACGGCTGGGGCTGAAAAATACACCGACTGCATCTCTGCAGAGTGATAGACACCCTCCCCGCCCATCATGTATTCTGAATATGACACTAAATAATATGCTCTTTTATACGAACACTTTGGACACAGCTGTATATTTTCTAATAAGTTTTAACATGCAGTGTATCTTATCAAATATCATTCAGTTCAATAAAAAGTATTTTCGTTTGTAATCATGTTAGGGTTCATTCAGAAACTCAATCTCTTCTGAATGATTTTTAAAGCTATGCAATCCTTTTGTATCTTTTAAGGATTTTTCAAAGATCCTCGCTCTTTTCCAAGTGCTTATTGTCGGGTTATCCACATTGCATTTTATATCATAATCGACAACTAATGTTTATTTAAACGTGAGCCTTATTTAAACAGACAGGCGGCCGCAATTAAAACCATTATATATGTGTTGGAAAATATGGTCAGATATTGTTTCTTTTCCTTCCATTTCCTGAATTTTGCTAAATGTTTCAAATGCTTTAAAGTCCAGTTTAAAATAATGTCTCAAAATTAACAGAATCACCATACTTTTACTTTCATTGTAAAATCTGAAACAAAAGGTGAATAGTACTGATAATACATATACATATATCGTCTGAGTTCCCATGACATCATAGCTAACTTACTGGATAGCGACACTGTAGAAGAAGAGTTCGAAATCTCATGGCTCTTGATTATGTTCACTTTCAGTCTAATAACCTTTGAAAAAGGTATGAACTGTCTAATCCCACCTGCTGTACCACCACAGTTCAACAAAGATAGTTTTGGTACTAAATGACTCATGAAGCGTGACACACACACACACACACACACACACACACACACACACACATACATATATATATATATATATATATAGACAATTTCTGTTAAATACCACGGACTGCCTCTTTTTTTAAAAAAATAGAATAGCATTCGGTAAAATATAAGCATACTAAACGTATTTAACAACTATACCACCCATCCTAACTGAATGAACCAACCCCATCTATGATTAAATCCGAATAAATATAAAACTCGCAATTTTCCAAACAACAAACAATTTAACACTACCCCCGAAGATGACCAGCGAAATGGTCGAAAGCGCTTGGGCTAATATAGGAATTTTTCTCCACCATCTCGACCCGGATATACGACGAATAAGAAACCTTGAAAATATTCACTTGAAGATCATAAAAAAGAGGCAGTCCGTGATATTTAACAGAACTTGTCTAGATCACGATTTACTGCCTATATATATATATATATATACGTATATGTGTACGTGTGTGTGAGTGTGTATGTACTCAACACCTGCGAGAAGGATGCGACGCAAAGTTTAATTTTTCGGCGGTGTTCAAGAGGCTTGAATTCAAGAGGTTTGAATTCAAGAGGTTTGAATTCTGAGTTGCCCTTCTCCTATACTGGGTACTATCCCAGTGATAAAGAGCCAGACTACACTACTATTAACTGAATAGAGAATAGTTGAATTCTTAGCTTTTCTATAGGTGCTAGCGCGATGTGAAATGCAAGCAGCCTTGTCAGGATTTGAACTCAGATTGCTGTGTCAATTTCCTACAACGAAAGCCATTAGACCACAGGTGTCTTATATATATATATATATATATATATATATATATATATATATATATATCACATTTTAAATTTTCATCTGTGAGGTACAACTAAACTTAGGCAAGTAGTGATGGTTTGGTTTAATGGCATATCAACCATTGTAGGTTATTTAATGCCAACTCTTTAATACATATAAATAGTTCTATTTCAAACAATTCGGTTTAGCATAAGTACAGTTTATTCCTCTTTGACCTATAGATAGGACCCTGTTAGGGGCTACCACTTCAGGCCAGAGTGGGCCAGGGAGCGATGGCAATAGAAGTGTAGTCCACATTCCCCAAAACTCCAGCATTACTGGAACCTCACCATCAGATTGTTTAGTGTCATATCAAGGACACTCGTTGGGGGATTCTTACCCCTCTGCAAATATGAAGTCGGAGTATTCTACAGCCCCTGCCGACTGGTCATGCAAATGGTGGTCGTAGCTCGCTCTAGTTAATGTCATTACTTTTTTGCCATCAATTACGATCATGGCATAGAACGGCCACATTTTTAAAGGTTGACAAAAAGACCAAGTGTCATGTCTGGCTTTATTTCCTCCACTTTTTGGCGAATAACGTCCTGTAATTTTTCTCGGTGGCTCTCTTTTAATCGATGAAGCACCCCATAGCAGTATCGATTTTCTATCCGGCATAGTATCATTTTGATGTAACATGAATTAGCTCGAAAAGCTCTGTGTAGCAATTAGAGATTCAGTCGTCATGAAAAAACGTTTTAACAACTAACACACAGTGTGCACTGGTTCAAGCCAAGATTTTAGCTGATTGCATCTGAAAAATAAATAAATGAAGCCACTATTACCAACTGCTTAAGTTTACTTGCACCATACAAGCGATGATTCAAAATGTGAGAGATATTTCTATTGCATTATATATATATATATATATATATATATATATATATATATATATATATATATATATATCGGGGCAGAATGTTTTCATTTAAACGTGTTTGATTAAATAGGACAAACGCTTCGAGTTTGCCTGTTCTGTCCTCGATTCCTTTATGATAGAATGAGTTTAGAAAGCCGCTGTACGTTTCCCAAGTACTTAATGCGCAAACACACACACACACACACACACGCACACACACACACACACACACACACACACACACACACATATATACATCTATATACATATAATGGATACATCGACAGTCTTTAGATGCGTGCATGAATTAAGACTAGTTGTAAAAGGCTATAAAAATCTATAATAAAATTTCCCGAGATCCTCTCTCCTAAAAAAGATATAATAAGCACCTAGTTTATCATTGAAACAGCCATATCAATGTAAGCATAATTCCTATCCAGCGGTTTTGTCTTATCCAGATATTTTATTCGTGATTTGCTTCGATATCAGCTATAGAATTACAAATACATTTTGTTTAAGATTCAGTGCCGACCAAACCTCACACGCTTGAATTCCGACTATGAGATGTGTCTTTTCTTTTCTTCTCGAATGAAGATCTAAGAAGTAAGGGTCCACTTCTGCTGGAGGCTGGCTGATAAGGTTTAGAAAAGGACAGGCACAGTCTTTACAGATTAAAATTTGAGAAATAGAACGAGGGTGTATTTTTCGGGAAACACTGCTTTTTATCACCCTTTTTTTTTCTTTTTTATTCGACATGGTTTCGGCAATTTTTCTTAAAAAGAAAGAGTACACTGTTGCTTTGTTGTTTGTTTGTTTTTTCTCTGTCAGAATCTCGCGTTATCCACAGGCGACAGTCGATCCGCAAAAAGTGAAAGTTATCTTGATGACCCATGGAAAAATTAAACCTTTGATAGACGATATTACACTCTCTTGAACGTAGTTTATTTTAGTAGCGTATTTTATGTGCACCCACGTAGGTATTAGATGGAGTAACGGTGACCAGCACGGAAAGTAAAATCGGTGAGCCGATTAAAATTTCGATAGAGGCTCTGCTAAGTACTAATGCCAATCAGTCTTTTGCTTTCTGTCTAACTTTGACAAAACTTCTCGTCACTTGCAAGCCACAGCGATTGATAGAGAAGAGAGTTGGGAAGTTGCATTTGGCCTTAACATCCTCCTATTCATACGTAATATTCTAAGAAGGTATTTACCCTACCCTTCCGCATTGAGCAGAATGAGACACAACGTCAGTTTTTAAGCGGAGTACAGTTTGTTTGAAGTCTTCTAGTATGGTTGCCTTATCATGACTAAAGAATTTAGTCTGCTCAATTATTCATTTAGTTGGGAGATGAAATAACACACATTTTCCTAAGGGCATTCACAGTAAGTGAAATGAAAAAAGCCTTGTCCAGAATTTGAACTCGAGTGGGTGATTCCATTTCCTATGATGATAACCGTTCCGCTAAGTGTGCCTTCCTCTGTAGTCCTAACAAAAGAATACTTCCAATAGAAGAAAATATTTGGAGGTGCCCGTGGTGTAATGGTTATCGTCGCAGGATATGGACACGACGACACGAGTTCAAATCCTGGACGAGCCTGATTACATTTCACATAGCACTAATATGAATCCAAATATTCTCCCTCCAGCTATGGGTAAATAGTAGGGCAGACTAGGTTCTTCAGCCTTGGTGAAGCGACTAGTCTAGGAGAAGGAAAACTCTGAATTGAAACCTGTTAAACTCCGCTTAAAAATTGACCTTGTGTCATATCCTGCCCGAGCGGATTGGTAAATAGGATAAAATAGGATAGAAGAAAATATTTGATAACAGCAACTTCCTTGTTTGTAAATATTTCCTAAATATCTGCCGTACTACCGAAGTATTTGTTAATGATTTCCTTTTTAATTCAAAATCTTTTTTTTGTATTTATTAGGGGAGGGAGAAAGAAACAGAGGAAAAAAGTAGCAAAATGAACTCAAATTTTAGCAGCAGGGTCCGCTCACCGTTTTCAAGTCATGTGACTAGAACTCTTTTAACAAAAAACATTAGAAATAATCGTCACCCAGAAGATAAGAGAAAGGGTTAGAGTCAAGCGCAATAAACACGATAATTTTTTAAAACTATCTTTGTTGATATGTTGAAAATTGTTCTTCGCAAACATTTCCAAAACATTTGTCGTACTATCGAAGCAAGTGTTTATGCTTTTCTTTTTAATCTAAAATCAAATTTCGATATCGGTATAGCGGGACGAAAAGTTGGCAGAAAGAAATGGATGGAGTAAAGGATTTAGCATACTGTAAACTATGAGCAAAAATCAAGCATTGACAAATACTACAAAACTGCCCGGGTTTAAACAACTAAAAAGTATTAGCCAATCCAAGCTCCCTATGATCATTTAATTGAATATAAGGGGACAAAAAGGAGACAGAAAGAGATGGAGTAAAGGATTTAGCATACTCTAAATTCTGAGCAAAAATCAAGCATTGACAAATACCACAAAACTGCCCGACTTTAAACAACTAAAAAGTATTAGCCAATCCAAGTTCCACGTGACCATTTAAATAACGAATGACGATATGTAACGAACGGTTTGTGTTTTTTAAGTGAACGTTGAACTTTTTAAAGCTAAAATATAATAAATTTAAAACATTTTTTTCCGTGACCCGCTTCAGTATTTTTTTTTTCTTGTAAGAGTACCCGGTAACATCTGTGCCAGAAGCACAAATAATAAACAACCCCAGGGTTTGGTTTAGCTACAATATACTACCCATGAAAATTATCAATCTACACCTAATTCAACAAGGAATCCAGACAACAGGTTTAGGTATCATGATCGGTAAGTGCTCTCTTGATAGCCAGTAAGGAGAACCTGATAGGCATCCTGCGAATGTTGGCAGTTCTGATTTTACGTACACAAACAACGACCAAATCAACCAATCGACGGAAAAAATGAACTAGGGAGAACACCACAAAATCCCCCAAATCGAATCGGAACAAAGAAACCAATGATTGAATTGACTCCAATCCAGTACTACTGGTTATTTTGTTTAATGGTATACGAAATCATTATTGGTTATTTAAAGCCAAATATTGATTTATTTTTGTATACGTGAGTTTTAGTGAATAGTTTGGTTTAGTTTGTTTCTTTAATGGCATGTCAAGCTTCAATGTTTATTTAACGCCAAAATCAACCTTGTAGAACAACAGCAGTTGTACTATTAAGCAGTGATACTATTAATCCATTGGCCTAGCGGTTAGAGTGTTCGCCATGGCCCGGGAGACCTGGGTTCTCTCATACTAAAGACTCAAAAATGGTACTTGATGCCTCCTTGCTTAACACTCAGCATTATAAGGTATGGATCAAGGGTAAAGTAGAGCAATTCAGGGAAAGAGTAGCGCCCTCCCCTACACCTTGGTGTAGTAGCTATCGAAAAAGGAGCCTTCGGGTTACCCTCGACTATGGTCGACTACTATTAATCCATAGTTGAAGGAGATAAATGAGTTGATACCTTTCCTAAGAGTATTAGCCCGAAAGTGAACGTAATATTGCGACTGGAGTTTGAACTCGCTTACTTCGATTTCACAGTGCAACATGTAACCACTGCACCACGGACACTCCTCCGAAATTTTTATTTGGCTTGGTTATATTGTTTTCTGGCATATCAACCTCTGTGGTTTATTCAATGCCAATTTAAAAAAAAAATGATTTATAATTTTGTTTGGGGTTATTTATTTCGTGTTATTCATTTTATTTGTTTAACAGCGTATCGGCTCTATATGAGTTATTTAATGCCGTAACTTACATGTTTGATTGTAATCATATCTATGCTTTATATGCTCCATTACATTTTTAAAAAATACCCTTTTAATTTCTAGATAGAGGACTTACGGGGTGGAACGATAAAATTGTCGCCCTAGAAAAGACGACATTTCCGTTTAATGAAAACCGGTTTTCTTTTTTTGATGCAGACTATCAACTAGTTGGCCAGTTGTGTACAAATCCTGAGAGCAATAGGTGCCTTCTATCATGTCTGTAAGTGACACAATGTTCAACGAGCGAGATCGGAGATGTGCCGCTGTACAACTCATGCACTCTCTACCGATCCAAGTTATGACAACAGGACCATTGCCAGCACCCTCAAAATGCAAATCCGGACATTTCAACGCTTGAGGGCACAGCTCAAAGCATCGGATGACCCTTTGGAGGTGGTGGAGAAGAAGGCCACATCATGCCACCTCACATCTTCGAAATTGGCTTAAAAGTCAACACCAAAGTGTACCTGGATGTGCTGAAGAGTGTGGTGATCCCCTGGTGCAATCAGGTGGCCGGTGGTTGACCCTGGATGTGGCAGCAGGACTCGACGCCAGCTCACAAGTCCAAAGAGACCCAGGCTTGGCTTCAGAAGGAGTGCTACGACTTTGTACCCTTCTCTCACTGGCCCCCTCCTCCCCCGCCCTGAACCCACTGGACTACTTCGTTTGGTCATACGTCGAGAGCATCACCAACATGACCTCCCACAACACCAAAGCCAGCCTGATCGCCTCCACCCGCCGAGTATTCGCCGAGCTCCCGCCGGCGCTTGTGGAAGAGGCATGCTCCCAGTTCCGGATCCGTATCGAGGCGGTGATTGAGGCTGAAGGCAGCTCCATTGAATAGATGTCACATCTACTACATAATCAAGTTACCTGAATGGATTTTTTCAATAAAAGTTTTAAAATAAAGCTGTAGTATTGTTTTCTTTCGGACGACATTTTTATCGTTCCACCCTGTATATATTATAAATCGAATTACAATGACCAGAAAATCCAGCTAGCAGTGCGCGTGACATAGGGAACCACTGGACAGCTGTTTCGACCAAAATTAATCTCAATGTATCGGCAGAGTATACCGTGAACTCCCACACTGGAGATCGAACAAACGACCACAGAATGTAAAGCCCAAAACTCTACCACTGAGCTTCTGGTCCTCATGGAACACATGTGATGCCAAATCAAGTAGTTATGGTAAATTCGCGGCTTGTTAACCCGATGTGTTTTGTAGTTAAATCCGTACTCTTACAGAGGACACGGTCACCTCTAGAGCTACGTCACGTAATCGTAAACTCGTGTGCAAAGAAATTGATATACATCTTTTTTATTTTTAAATAGAGGAATTATACATCATAAATTGAATTACTATGACCAAAAAATCCAGCAGGCACTGCGTGTGACATAGTGAACCACTGGATAGCTGTTTCGACCAAAATAGATCTCAATGTATCAGCAGTGTATACCGTGAACTCCCCCACTGCTGATGAGATCTTATAAGGTCGAAACACCTGTCCAGAGGTTCCATATGTCGTGCGTAGTGCTCGCCGGATTTTCGTGTAATGGTAATTCAATTTCTAACACTTTATTTGTCAGATCATTTGCTTACTTTTATGAAATGAAGTATTCCTATATCATATTGATAATTTGTAGTATCATTTTTGTATTTCCAGTATTATCTCATTCTAATATTTTGCAAATAGTTGATTTCTAGTATTATTTATTTCTAATAATCTATACTGATACACGTTATCAGGTAATTATTACCATTCAATGTTAATCATTTGTTTGCGTAGTTATTTTTTCAAGTATTCCTTTCTAACAAGCATAATTCACAAGCAATTATATCATTTCAAGTTACTAATAATAATCCTTAGTAAAAGAAATATAGCGGCAAGTAACTTTGAGTATAAATAATTTGCAAACAGGAATATGATATCAAGCATACCGCATACAAATATTTTGCAGGCAAATTTATTTGACTCTAATATGTATTATCACTCCGGGGCTGAGTGGACCTAGGAGTAATGGTATTGAAGAAGTTCTCCATACTCCCCCGTTCTTCAGTACTAAAGCCTCATGATAAGATTGTAAGATTATGAAATAAAATTAGCTTATTATAATTATAATATTATGGAAACCATTCAAACTACTGTTTGTTTGAGATCGGCCAGAATATTGAGAAGAGTCCTGAGCATCTGAGAAGACTTGCTGTCACTCAGACTCTACTGAAAGACCATCACCTAACCCTAGTGTGAAAATTTCACAAGGACTAATATAATAATAATAATAATAATAATAATAATAATAATAATTATTATTATTATTATTATTATTATTATAAAGTTTAAATTAAAATCAAAACAAAAAATGCTGAATCGTCTAAAAGTCAAAAATTGATGCCTGTCCGGTTCGATTTCAGCCATTTTCGATTGGAAGCCAGCATAACGATCTCTTGAAGTTATCCGATTCTACTGTTGCCATGCCAACTGCCCGATCCTTGTGATGTAGTTGACCAGAATGTACAGGTCTTCGTCCCATCCAACGCCGACGCCAGGTGTCACTTTACGATACGTTCAGTCCGACCGGCGATCGCTTACCAGCACCAGTCTTTACACCTTCCCCATTATTGCCAACACTACCACCACCTCTTGTTCTGCGTGGACACTGTCGGCCACAGCCTTTAACCGTAGATTGCAAAAGCAGATGCAGTTTGCTGCTGGTCTTTGTTGTCAGCAGCGCTGTTATCCATGTAATCACACGCCATTGGCGAAAGGACGTGTGGAAGGAATTGGAGGGTCGTGGTTTGGATCAAGTTACGTTGTAAGGAGCGACTTTTCATTTACTTCCTGTTCAGAGAAAGATAGATTAATCATAATCATCATCATCATTAACCATCATTATCATAACATCTCTTAAATAACCTGTGTTTTTGAAAACATCATCATAATAATCGATGAGATTATTATCAGTATTCTGATCATACTCATATTTGCTATCCATCATTCCTTATCATCAAGAGAGCCTCCATTTTCTGGCTGTCGTAAAAGCGGTATTTCGTTTCGTCTGGACAAAATTATATGAGGAACATGGAATTCACGCCACCGCCAAGGAAGTTTTAGTGACGAACTCGACAATAGCATAAGAGGATGAATCAACTGTGAATTCCGATGTATAAAATTATTATCACCATCATCTCACTCTCTCTCTCTCTCATTTCTTCCTTATCATCCATTGCTCCTGACTGGTCCTCTAAACTGAATCCAGTATCAGCACAGTGCTGATGTCAGCCAAGACTGGTGTGTCCATGTGTAGGAGTTCATAAAGAACGTCACTGATCTTCGTGCTTGCTTCCCCAGCAGTGCGCAGCATGTATTCCTAGACGTATTTGGATGGTTTATGAGATGGGAGGTAAGTGGTCGTACAGCTAGTGTTTTTTTTTGGAGGTGTTGCTTCCTGGATTTGTTCAAAACAGTACGAAGCATTCTTGTGTAGTTCACATCTAGCTTTTTATCAAAGCATTTCATTAAGCCTAGGTTGTTCATCCATATAGTAGTATCGACGAGAAATCCCGTTTTATTTTATCAGAGAGATTACATTTTCATATGATCGATAAGCTGCTAATAACAGTTCCCAACTTCTCAATGCATATGCTTCAAAAGATGAGATATTGCTACAGAGGTAGGTTAACTGGTCCATTAATTTCAGAAGCTTAGCACTTAAAGTAAATTTCGCATGCATCGGCATAACATCTATTACTTAGATAATAAATACATTTATGTTTTTAAAAAGTGTTCAAATATTCAATTACTAACATGTTTCCCTGCGAAAAATAAACGGAATATTAGCGAATTTCCAGTGCTAGACCCTGTTGGCCATTACGCTCAAGCCATGGGTCACTTTGAGAAATGCTCACAGTTTGAGAATTTACAGCTGTTGAAATATCTTCATATAATCTCATAAACATTTTCTCCTCATAAAATATGGAAAACTCTGCCATGTTTATCTTTAGCCTGAAATAGTTTTTTGTTTTAAATATATTTTCTATTTTCTATCCATAAAAAACAATGGTTTGACCAAACACAGCTCTATACACAAAATTCCTTATAGCTTTAAATGTTTTTCTAGTCTTGTTTCTTTTACGAACTTTGATTTGACCACTAAGGTTTGACTTACCAAGGCTTATTCGTTTGGTTAACGCCGACCAGATTTTACCTGTAACACATAATTCAGTTTTTGCTTTAGAGCACTTAGATCTTACATCTTGCATTTTAATTTCTGCTAAATACATATTAAGTAATGACTGACGCTCGAAAGAGAAACAGTGTTTCCAGGCAGAGCGCACTTATACTGTACTTTGATGTTACTCAAAAGAGTAAGTCATTACAGATTAGTACAGCCCAGTTGTCTGGGGCTGTAAAATACACCGACTGCATCTCTGCAGAGGGATAAAACTCCTTTAACGTATGTCTTGGATATAACACTAAACAATCTGATGGTGAGGTTCCAGTCATGCAGGAGTTTTGGGGAATCCAGAGTACCCCTTCAGTGCCATCGTTCCATGGTCCACTATGACCCGGAGTGATTGTACCTCATAGGGTCCTATCTATGGGTCAAATTGAACTAAACTGTCTACTTATGCTAAATTGAATTACTTGAAATAGAACTGTTTGGATATTTAAACTGCCTACTTCTGCTAAAATGAACTGCTAACATGTAAACTGCGTACTTATGCTAAACTGAATTGTTTGAAATAGAACAGTTTTTGACGTTGAAATTGTAATTACGCTAAACTGAATTGTTTGAATTAGAACTGATTGACTAAAGTGAATAGCTTAAAATAGAAATGTTTTTGACAATTAAACTGTGTACTTATATTTAAACGGCATACTTATGCTAAACTGAATTTTTTAAAAAAATAGAACTGTTTTTGACATGTAACTGTGTATAAACAAAACCTATACTGATGCTTAACTGAATTGTTTGAAAAAGAACTGTTTGACTAAACAGAATAGCTTGAAATAGATCTATTTTTGACAATTAAACTGTGTACTTAGGCTAACTGAACTGTTTGGAATAGAACGGTTTATTTGTATAAAAATGGATTTGGCATTACATAACCCACAAAGGTGGATATGCCATAAAAACAAACCAAACAAGCCAACAAACCAAACCAAACAGATTCACATCACATATTGAGTAGCACGTAATACCCATTATTACCTTTACTTTAGAGTGTTCGCCAATGGATCCGGGAGATATGGGTTCAAACTCAGGTCGAGTCGTACCGAAGACTAAAAAAAAAATAGTACTTAATGCCGCATTGCTTAACACTCAGCATTATAAGGTACGGATCTAGGGTAAAGTAGAGCAATCTAGGGAATTGATTGACGCTCTCCCCAACACCTCGGGGTGGTAGCCTTTGAAAAGGGAACCTTTGGGTCACCAATCGACTAAAGTCGCTAACTTTATTTAGTAACTATTATCCTTTGCTTTTTAGCAGGCATCTGTTACTTTGTATCCGATTTATTTTAGTATCTTAAAACTTCACACATCACTCTTTACCTGATTCCTTTTCACATTTTTTTTTCATCAATTCATTATAGATGACTTTGCCATTAAGAGAAAAACCTAAACAAATTTCTACTGAGCGAATAAACAGCTCTCTATATGAATCTATCTCGACTCTTTTGAGTAACATCAAAGTACAGTATAAGTGCGCTCTGCCTGGAAACACTGTTTCTCTTTCGAGCGTCAGAGTCAAATATCTGTTCCAATCGAAATCTTTCGTTGGTTGGTTTCTTTGTTTAATGGCATATCAGCCACTGAGAGTTATTTAATACCAAAGGAATCCTTGCAAAAAAAGTATCTGGGAGTGGATAAGAAGGTTCGTATCTTTACCAAAAGTACTCGTCCAAAAGTGAACGTAATAATACCATTGGAGTTCGAACTCACTTACTTCGATTCTACAGTCCAGCATGTTAGTCACTACGTCTTGGGTACACCCCAAATCTTTTTTTTTAAATTTTGATATTAAGATATAAAATAAGCAGAGGAAAACATTCATTTTTTTTTCGAATATTTAGTTCCCTTGTTTTAATAACATATCAACCCACATGGGCTATATAATCCCAAACCGATCCTTGTAAAAGAAGAAAAGTGGTACTATTTAACCCTTCTCTTGGATGTTAAAGAGTTTCATGCCTTTATATAGATATATATGTCTTTACATTTTCTCGAAATGAGTCAAATATCTAAAGTGTATGAGAGAGACGGAGACAGGGAGACAAAGACAGACTGATATGTTGACTCATAACTTCTTTTTCTCTTGACCATAGCTCGGTGTGTTATCTTCAAGGCCCCACTAAGTACTTCTGTTTCTCGACCGGGGAACTCAGTCGGAGGCCCTGAGCGCCACCGTCCCTAGCGCGATGCTCTAAGTGAATGCAAACTTGCTCTGACACAGAACCTCACTGACTCCAATTGACAAGCAGGCATCTGCAAATATAATTTCATAACGTCCACAACTCCCAAATTCTAATATTAAGATATAAAATAAGCAGAGGAAAACATTCATTTTTTTCGAATATTTAGTTCCCTTGTTTTAATAACATATCAACTCACATGGGCTAAAAAATCCTAAACCCATCCTTGTAAAAGAAGAAAAGTGGTACTATTTAACCCTTCTCTTGGATGTTAAAGAGTTTCCGCTTATTTATACAGGTGCGTCTCTGATTGAAGGCTCGGACAAGGGTCAATATACAACAATTAATCTGAAAGTGAACGTAATAGAGCGACTGGATTTCGAACCCACTTATTAAAAGGTTCCAATCCAGGACGTTAGCCACTAAAGCACAGTACCTGCTCCTCATTTTGAGTATAAAGAAATTGTCGTTTAAATGTAAAGAGAATTGTTGTAAACTTTTATTGATTGACTGATGATTGATTTATTTGAATGCATGAGATTATTTCATGCCTAAAGGTCAGTAAATTTAATCGATATTCAATATTATATCTACATTTTTGTGTTGTTATTTTTAGGAGTTTTTATATACATAGTTAGGTGATTAAAAACATTTCGATGTAATTCAAATAATTTATACACTGGTGTATGGTTTCAAGTATTCCAATCTAATACTATTAATCATATGGTTTTGAAACATTATTTCTATTTACCGGACATTAGAATAATGGTTAGAGTATTCGCCAATGGCGCGGGAGATCTGGGTTCAATCCCAGGTCGAGTCATCATATTATATTTACCCAACCCCTCCGCTCGGGCAGGATATGACACAAGGTCAATTTTTAAGCAGAGTTTAAGAGGTTTCAATTCAGAGTTTTCCTTCTTGACTAGTTGCCTCACCAAGGCTGAAAAACCTTGTCTGCCCTACTATTTACCCATAGCTAGAGGGAGAATAATTAGATTCATACCTTTCCCAAGGGTATTAGTGCTATGTGAAATGCAATCAGTCTCGTCCAGGATTCGAACTCGTGTCGCCGTGTCCATTTCCTACGACGATAACCATTACACCACGGGAACCTCAAAGACTCAAAAAATGGTACTAGATGTCGCATTGCTTAACACTCAGCATTATAAGATAAGGATCAAGGGTAAAGTGAAGCAATCTTCTACACCTTGGTGTAGTAGCTATCGGAAAGGGAGACTTCGGGTCCCCCTCGACTACGGTCGCCAACTTTACTTTTACTTTCTTTTTAATAATAGTCATTTGTTTATAAATATTGTTTCAAGTAACTAATGATAATACATAGTAAAAATATATGTATAAATAGTTTCAAGTAAATATTTGGATAAAA